>JBBPSI010000009.1:0-328395 GCA_038093515.1 Butyriboletus loyo | reverse complement strand
GCCATCTTTTGGCACTATGTAGTATGTATTCCCTGAATCATGACTGTTTTTCAAGGCTATGTTTGCAGTTATGGTACTTACAAAGATGTGCAAGCCATTGAATCAAAATCGAACATGCTTTGGTCAATGTGCGCAAGAAAAGATGTCCGACTGAGACGCTCATGTCTGGAACTCGGACAGCTTCACATGATTGCATCGTGCCGTTTTTCTGGTACTTCCATCATGTAGTGTATCAAAGTTCAAGCCACTGAAATCATAACCATAGAATAAAGAATGAACCACTGTGATGAAAGAAAAAAGCCTGCGTAGTAGGTCGGGAAAGTATGGGCTTTGCCTCCGTGTGGAAGGGCTCTAGGCTCCAGGGGTAAAGCTGGTCCCACCTGGTTTACTATTCATGTGTCCCAAACCACCACATCGATCAACCATCTTGCCAAGTCCTACTCAACCTTGCTGCGAATCCAATCACGCAACCTTCCAAGCCCAGAACGGGCCTGCACATTCAACACGTCAAAACTCAGCATCTCACTGGGAACGACACCAAGCATCTGGTGGTGCACTCACCAAGCGGATCGGCCCTCTCATGTCTCGCTCCAGTCCACGTCCCGAGAACCCCGACTGCACTCCCAATCCCACCGACCTGCACGGCCTCGCTCGACCACTCTGGTGTCGAGGTTCCTGGAAAGGTGGATTCCTGTGTGTATGTGTCCTAAAGAGTCAGATGTCAAACCATTCTTGTCTTAACGTGGGTGTAGGGTGGGGTACGGAGGGAAGAAAGGACGAGAGAGAGAGGAATGAGAACAGCAACTCACCAAGTGCCACTTGACTTCACCCCCTCCAATGAGCTGCACGCTTCCTGTGACTCTCCGCCCGTCGTCCGAACCATGATCGGAACCGACAGAAGAACCAGAGAAATGGATGACGGGTGGTGGACGGAAGTAGCCCGCGCGGACGCTCGTCTTGGGTCGTTCGCTCCCAGGGAAGGCGTTGATATTGCCGCGTGCAGGCTCGGCGTCGTGGACCGGCATTAGTCCCGCACGTGTGTACCCAGTGATCCGAAGTTCCATGGGTATGATACGAGACGCTTCTTGTGCATCATGAGTGAGGAACTTACTCGTGTCGAGCTACACAAGACGTGGTCAGGAACGGTCGAGAGGAGACGGATTGGTACATACGTTGAAAACTGTTTACAGAAAACGACCAAAATGTGTTAGTATCTCGTTGAACACCTCCAGTGAGGTTGGGAACGGTACCCCAACCGCGCAACCATGGAATATGTTCGTGTTAGTTGAATAATCAACCAAACACTGACCGACCGTATCATACGAAAAAGTAACAAGCAAGAAGGAACCACGAGATCTGGATCGAGGAAGCAACACTCACACAGTAATTCTCTGTAATCCATCCAACACACGCAACGTCTATGAAGCAAGGGAAAGAACGTTGTCAGTTCGTCATCGTCAACCAACGCATATATACAGTATGAATGTCGAGCGTGGCGTGAAGCCAGATCGTGTGTCGCTGGCGGGTGTACCAGCGCAAATGAGGGGGTCACGGACGGAGCGGAACAAATGGTGACACTCCATATACGAGCACCTCCGTTCGTGGCACCGAGTGACTCACCTCCAAATCCCAGCAACGCCTGCCCAATCCCACCCCTCACACGCCTCACCTTCGGGCCCGATCTCCCAATCTCCGAGTCCAGCGCCATGTGCAGATTCGGCGACAGACCGGCCGTCCTTCTCCTTCCCTTTTCCTTTAACGTCCGCGATGGTCGTGCCTTTGGTGGGCCTCTCAAGCTGATCCCGCTGTGCCACGATCCTTGGCTTCCTCGTTCCGATATCGCCCTTTGACAACGACGATGCGTCTGCGTTTCCATCTATGCTTCTCATCGCAGACTGTTGTCGTTCGATCCATCCGCTCCAATATCCGCACGCACTACCTAACCTCGCAACCTCGAGGTTCTGAAATCGAGCGAGTATCTCCCCAAGTTCAACAGCTGTGGGACTGGTGTTGGCCGCGGGGATGCCGCTCGATGTCGTAATAGATGATAGCGAAGCGGAGGATGCTATAAAAGTGGGCCCTGGCATCAGCGTCGTTCCGACACTCGAAGGGACACGAACAAAACAAAAGTGGTCGACGCACCTGGTTCAGAAGATCCGGCCCGCGCCCTCAAAATATCGTCTTCATCTTCCCAAAACATGCCTATCTCTCCGGCTCCGACCTCAAACATGGCCCCCTCCGCATCATCATTGATATCCGCTTCAAACAACTCCCTCAGGTTCGCTTCCACAACGATCCGCACGCTTGCGAGGTACGCATAGTCGGGTCTAAGATGCTGAGGCTTGATCTCGCGCGGAGAGACGAAGCTGTTAGGTGGTAGACGGGGATTGGAGCAGCGAGTCCTGCGGGACGAGACCGTCGAGGCAGTATTGGTGGTGGGTTCAGTGTCAGCAGTAGCGGTGGAGGCGAGAATGAGGGAGATGAGTGGATGTTCGGGTTCCATCGGTTCCATCTCCCCGTCGCCAGGATCGGCGTTCACTGTGTCTTCGTTACCACTGGTTTGCTCGCGCTCACGGTCCCCGCCGTTGGAAGAGGAAGACCCTTTCCCGGTGTCCGCCGGGTCGCGCCAATCTTCGTCTTTGCTATCATCTGACGCAGAATCAAAATCATCGGGGTCGATATCTACGCCGATGGCCCACGCAAGCGTACCTAGACGACGCTTCCCACCTTGCCCCGACACGGCACCACTTGTACGAGCACGCTTTCTCGCGGGTCCCTGAGGGCCCTTCCTA
Source organism: Butyriboletus loyo (assembly GCA_038093515.1). Taxonomy (NCBI): domain Eukaryota; kingdom Fungi; phylum Basidiomycota; class Agaricomycetes; order Boletales; family Boletaceae; genus Butyriboletus; species Butyriboletus loyo. The sequence continues at coordinate 325,603 of JBBPSI010000009.1, read as the reverse complement.
TCGACATCCAGTCCGGTGGGTCCAGCCCCAGGACGTGCAGCGAGCGACGTCCGGGTCACAAGCTGAAAAGGTCCCCACAAACGATCACCACGGAGGTATCGCATGTCATAGACCCTCCTCCTCGCAAGAGTGCGTGCGTCTGCGTGTTGCCGCGAAGGCGAGGGAAATGTCGATGGGACGCGATGTTTCGACTGCTCGCCCAATTCACAATGGTCATGCTCCTCGTGTTCCTCTCCATCTTCCTGTGTGTCCGAGTCGTGTTCGGTATCATGCTGGTCCTTTACTTCCGCGTCCACAGAAGCGGATCGAGGGTCCAGGTCGGGAACGAACTCGGAAGTAGACGTAGATGTAGCAGTAGACGCGGAAACGAGAGGAGGCGGTATGGGCACAAAGCCAGTGATACAAATGATCTGGTGGAACAGGTCTCCGAGCGCATCACCCCCCCAATAATCAGCCCCAGACAAAATGGGCGCATGGGCCGGAAACCCGCGCACGCCAACTGTGTACGAAGCGAGGAGCGTGCGCACGAGCTGTGGTGGGAGCGACGGCGTCGGTATCGGCAATGTAGGTGTCGGTTCCGCCAGTGCACGTGATGCGTGCGGACCATATACCATCCGTCCCACGCGCACGCCGCTCCGGGATTCCTCGCACGGAGAGATACCACTCGCGAGCACGATAAGCAGGGGCGGCAACGGCGGTGCACTCGTCACTGCCATGAGCTCCCTCCTACCTCCCACACCCGACTCGACGTTCTGGGCCATGGGGCACGGCGACTCAATGGTAGGCGCGCCAAGCATCTGCAGCACTACTGGTGGCACTACCGGAAAGGGTTGGAGGGTCAACAACGTGTCCAGCAAGGCGGAGAGAGCGGTGGTGCACCATTCCCGGCGGGCTGTCATGTCAATACCGTGATCTGTATCTGTACCGACGTTCGTCCCTCCCGATGTGAATGTCGCCTCGTCGGAGAGACAGATATCGCGGCGCCACGCCTTGAGCCATCTGTCTGCGGATATCCGTCTGCGGTATTCGGTTCCCCAGTTCCAGGTGTCAGGGTCTGTGCGGGGGTCCACAAGGCTGCGATGCTCGAGGGCAGGGCGAGGGTCGTCCCAGAGAGTGAGAAAGAGCTCGCGCCAGAGATGCGCGTCCGTCGAGGCGTATACAAGCGTGTGTAATGCCCAGCATGTCTGCGCGACAGAGGCAACCGTGCGGGGGGAGCGAGAACATATCAAAACGGCCTCAATCAGCACCGAGGGGAGCGTCAGTAGCGGCGATGTCATCCTCGCTGTCCTCGAGGTCGAAACACAAGGGAGTTCTAAGCTGCTTGACTCAGCATACATCCCACACAGCTCTCCAAAGATAACACATGTTCCCGTCCACATAGGTACATACATGCATACAACTCTATTAAAAATTTACGGTTTTACCATGTTGTCGGGCTAGATCACCGGTTCAGCGCCTCAGAGATCGCCCAAACAACCAAAACTCACCCAAACGCGCCGCTGGCAGGCAATGGCTTGTAAGCCAACCCCTTTCCATCCGCAGTCTTCAAAAACACAGTATTTCCCCACCAGGCTTGCACGGTGTTCAACCCGATCGTCCCGTTCTTGGGGTATTGAAGGACGAAAAAGATGATAATGACCGAGATAGCTAGGCCAGAGTCCATTGCGGCAGACAGAACGTCTGAACATGAAAATGGCAAGGTCAGCATGACACAGACGTCCAGTGGGTCGAACTCGTACAGTTGTACTTGGCCCACCATGAAAAGTGTTTCCTCCGAATGTGGTATTGGAATATGAAGCCGACGATCGCCCACGGAACGTAGTTTACCGCACTCGCAGGAGGAATCGCTCCCGTTCCACTAAAGATGACAGGGAAGCTAACACGTTTCAAATATCAGTGCAAAGGAAAATGACCGAGGTGAGGGAGACGCACTTGACGTAGCGAATCATACTATTAGGCCACTTGAGGTGGATCAAGTACGCAATCGCTGGGCAAATCGCTCCAATGAGGAAAGCGTATGTGAGTACTACCCTCGTCCATGTCAGGCTCTCATTCGTAGACATGAGAACAAACAACACACCGCCGTAGATTTGGCCGGGGGAGAACACTCTCATAGGACCGACGACGCCCCAGACAATGCTCGCAGTACCAAACACCTCCGTGTTCGGGCAGATGAATCCATCCTTCTGCGTCGGGCTGCATATGTCGGGAATATTCGTGAACATCCAGGCTTGTACGCCAAGTTGGACCGTCCCGGCAACTATGGTGGCGATGACCTGGCCTTGATGCGAGTCAACAATCAAATCCTGAACCAAGACGGAGATGGATGGGACATACACCAGAACATCGAGCGAGGAGGAATCTTCATGTAGTGACCAAACTTGAAATCACCAGCAAATGAGAGTGCTATGTCAATATCAGACAAAAGCACTGGCATCGTTCTCGTCAACGACACGTGCCTTGAGACATTGTGATGTATCCCCATGTCTTGAACATCATCATGGCAATCGGCCGACCAGGAAGAGCGTACCCAATGATCAACTCTGTAATCACACTACGAACCGTGAGAGGACAGGGACAGCGCAAGGTCTGAACAAACTCACTTAAGACCAACCTGTTGGTTAGTAACGGCTTGAATCATTCCAATAGGTATTACGTAGAAAAAAGCTATGTCGAGGAAAAGTCATCAGCACGAACTTCTCAACAGTCTAAGAGCGCGTACCAATCGCCAGCGCGAGGAAGAAAGCCCACACTGGGAACTCGGTATGCCACAATTCAATTAAGGTAATACCAAACACTACCATCGACACTGTCAAATGAACATGGTGAATTGGGTGTGTCAGGCGACCTGTTACAGGATACAAACGCACCAAAGATGAGCCCATACCACCATTCAGGGACCTGCCTATATTTGGACATCAAACGTGCATGGATGTCAGGCTGCTCGTGCATCGAACGCCTGCTCTGGACCATGATCTGCTTGCGGTAAAAGAGTAACGTATGCATCAACGTGGCAGTGATGGAAGCGAACGACAGTCCGTAAGATATGGCAAAGGTCGTCCTACAGTGCTATGAGCGAAGACATCGGAAATTAAGTATTGCACAACTCACGAAAGAAAGAGTGGACTGTATTGCTCGTACGCGGTCAGGTTGAGCGATGCGTCGGCGTTGATGATTTGGGTCACGTTGTAAGTATTACCAGTGTTATCGTAAGATATACGCGACGACATGCTATCGACAAATCTCTTCAGGGCTGCAAGCACCAAGAGGAAAGATTCAGTACGTACGGCAAGTACGCGCTGTACCAAGTGTTTGTATAGTAGATTATGGGAGCGACCAACCCTGTGGATACATAAGCAACCCCTCCAGCAGAGAAAAAAATCAGAGACACACAAAAGACGACCACAAAGCCAACAGCAATGTTAGCCTCGGCCCACCAAGGGGTTGCAAGTGGGCTACCTAAACTTACGCGCATTAGTAAATCAATCCCAGTCAACGACAACGTGCTCGCCTATATATGAGATTTGCGCCCAATCAAATGTGATCAAACTCATCCCCAAGCCATTGACGTATCCAAATAACTGGTTCACGACAATGTTATTTGGTGCAATCCAGCACACCCAGGAAAAGTAGGAGAGCGCCTGGAAAAGATAGCCAGGAAGGAAGTACCAGCACACGCCAGCTGTCCATGCATACAGGAAGAAGCGTTCGCGCGAGATCCCTCCTCGGGTACCCATGCCGGCATAGGACTGTGAATGAAGCGTATTGAGTAGAGCACAGCTCACGAGATTGGTTGGCCAGACTGAGGAGACAACGTTCGTAAGTGAATGTTTCCATAAGATGTAAATATGCGCACTCATTGAGGGGGGTTGAACGAGGAACCGCCGCAAAATACCGCCGATGGAAAAGCCAAGCAATTGGGTGGACATCACCAGCATCCATTGGTCTGCAGTGTATTGAATGAAGATAGGATATATGCAGTGTTGCGGGATGGGTGTGCATCAATGAAGCCATGAGACCAATCCGGTAAAAGGAAGATTGACAAGAGTGAACGTGGGTGGACAATCGTGAGCAAATTGGTGTGTGGAGTGGCAAAGTACACGTCATGGTTGCGATAGTGAGCACAACGTGCAACCATCCGTCGGACGAGTGGTACTTACAGCTAAAGTTATACGTCTGGTTGTAGTACACTCGCTGAACAGCAACGATGTCCGTCTGAATGGGTAAAACACATCGATGAGATGTGGCGATCATGAATGAAAACGCAAGCATACCGCATATGCCGCTGTTCGTAGACTCGGTCAGAACTTGGTAAACGGAATGATACATATAGCACACGCACAGCCCGCACCAACGTTAGCCATGATCGTCAAGAGCACATGTTCCTTGATCGTGAATGGGCCAGGGTTGAGAGCAACTCCAAAAATGCGCCAATTGGGGACCATCTACTTGCACGCCAAGTCAGTCAGAACTTATGATCATGTGGGTGACATGTAAACGCACCGCAGCCCACGCACGGCCCATTGGCAATGACACCAATGTCACGACAAAGTTTGATACGGTGACAGAAGGGTAACGGAAAAAAAGAAATTGGTTCAATCCAGCGAGCACGATAGCCCAAATGAGGCCTTAGTCATGGCATTAGTTCTCGGCATTGTTGGTCGGGGACCTGCGCATACCCAATACCCAAGCGCGGATGCTAGACACCGGGATGGTTGGATCGTCCGTGTTGGCCACGGCGCTCCGCACCTCTGGATACGGTGAATCATCCTCTACCAACGCATTCAGTAATTCGTTCGTGTAGCTCTACGACTATGCTCACCCAGTATTCCGACAATGACGTTCTCATGGTCGATATTAGGGTCGTCGAAGTCGGTGATATCGGCCAATGCGGCTGAAAGGCGTCTTTCAGGATCTACAAGCCCCAAACCTTATCGGCAACGTAACGCACCTTTGTCCTTCAAGTCTGCTTTCTCATAATCTTCCGGCGTGAGCTGGCTGCTCTCGTACTCAGTGGTCATGGTTGCGGCACTGGCTGCGGGCAGGAAAAGAGGGGGGAATGATGCAGACAAGTTTCAGATATCAAAAGCTCTGTGGTTTTCTTAAGAGCTTCGGCGGCAGATCTGCGGCGAGATTCATAGCATGCGTCGATAAGCAGGGGGGAACACAAGACCAGACAGGACCCCGGCTGATGAAAGGGGAACCATTGCAGGTAACCATATGCCCCGAGTCTGGGGTCCAGATGGCGGTCGGTTGGTTTGTCACTGAGGCCGGATTGGATCTAATTCTGCTGTACGCAGAATTTCCGTGTCCGAACTTCATACGCACGAATTAGGCGAGAATGGGCGTAAAACTGGAGATAGCACGACTTCCTTCGTGCCACTGACATTAAGACGTGCTGGAGACTCAAAACCAAGCCAGGCTTGGAGAGGCACAAATCCTTGGTGGCCCTGAGTCAGAGAAGATGAAATAAACGAGAGAATCTACAAACTGTTTCGCTATTTGTGGGAACGCACGGAGTAATTTCAGTGCACCATTCTCGACCATTCTACAGCTGGCAATTGCTGGCACTGGTCGATGCGTATCACAAACCTACAAGCGGTGCGGCTTGAATTCAGTGGTTCTGCTCTGAGCATCGACACGTGGCTAATCTATTCCTCGTGGAATTTCGGAATGCAGAGTTCCGCCGCATTCGAGTCGTCCTCGTGCTCGTGTCGAACTCAAAAATGGCCACTAGTATCAAATGAGGTCGAGCCCCCGTGGGCCGTGCCCCTGCCATCGACACCCTCGTGGTAGGAATGAGTTTCACCTCGACATGGTTGCTATGTACGTGAGGCCTTGAGGACTATTTATACCCTGAGGCATCAGTGATGCCAGTCAACACGAAGTTAGCTCGAAGTCTACTTTACCTCAGTTTGGTGCGGAGCACAAGAACCCACATTTCCCTTACATTCATAGATTCGTCCGTATCTGTGCGGGACCGTCGTCGTCACGGTCCTCAGCATATATAAAAAATCAGCGACACTGAATGTCACTCATCGGACATTAACGTGTCGTGTCGGTCGATTATGTTTGCCAGCTGGCACTGTTTGTGGGGAGCGGTGGCCAAGGTCCGTAATGCTCAGCTACTAGTATATCTCCATTAGATGGGGATAGAAATGTGTGATATGCAATGGTGCAATAATCACGGTCCGAGCGCTTGGTGCATGTGCCGCTGGTGGTTTCACCTCGTCGCCGACAGTAAAGTCCGCCAGCCGAGTACCGTGTGCCGCCTCATACCAGATCCTCCCCAATTTACTCTCTTTGTACATGGCAGTATCAGGCACTACAGTTAGTTAGTTAGACAAGTGAGATGAACATGAGGTGTCCACCCTCCTCGGGGCGGCGATCGAATATCCAAAGTCAATAAATGAAGGATGGACAGAATTATACACTATGTAAAATGTAGGATTTGGGAACTCGGATGGCGTAGCGACAGGAGCAGACGATATGGAAGCATGTCGCCATGTGTCTCCATTCACCGCAATACAACCGGTGTAGAAGGAAGCTTGGACGGGGTGACGCGAGGCGGTGCGATAGCCTTTTTAGCCTCCCATACTGTCGATAATCGTTCCGGTCTTGGTGGTGGGAGGACGGAGGAGGCCTGGGATCGCGCAGGAGTTGAACCTCCTTTGTCCTCTTTGCGGTCCTTCTCTTGCTTCCCTGGAATCGTAACTTCTTCTGCTTCCCTCTTCCTTTTAACGCCACTTTTCACAGACTCGGAAACCTGGGGAGAACCAGCGCACTCCTTGATAAAATCGAACATCGTCTTGGCGACGCGAGAATTCATCCGGATATCCAAGTGCTCCGCCCTCACCCTCACCCTCATTTCCCCAATTTTTATCGCCAACTCCTGCAACGTCAACTTGGCCTTACCGACTGAGACCAACAGACACATCATCACAAACTCGATTGGCGAGACGCGCCATTCTGGTTTGAGAAAGAGCGGTTTGAGCAAGGCATCGCCGACGAGTTTTGTAAAGGCTCGAAAGGTGGCGTGGACCCGTTCGAGGAACGCCTCATCCTTCGAAAGGTCTTCGTCCGCATCATCATCCGTCGCCTTCTTTTTCCCTTTGCCACGGCCATTGGGTTTGATGGTCGGATTGTGAAGCCACTTTTCAAGCTGAGTGATGGCGCCTATCGAGGAGCTTGACGGGTATTTCGCGATGACATAGAGTGCCTGAGTGATACAGCGAAAATCGCCTCCACGCGAACGGTCCCAGTCAAAATCTTCAGTGTCGAGAGGGCCTTCCAGATTGAAATATTCTAATTGTAACTTGCGTACGAATGCGGACATTGGCGTGTTGAGCACCTGCAATTTCTCTGAAATATACGGGTTGAGCAAGGCGCAGCGATGTAAGGTCATACATGCCTGCGGGGGTGAGCGCCATTCCGAGCTGCACTCTCTGAGACATACGTCAGTACTGGACGTGATCAAGGCAATGATCATATACTTACCTGGAAGATTTCTCGCTCATCTGAGTCAGGGAGATCTTGGTACTCGATACAAACGACTTGCTTGTTTGCAAATAATCGCCGGTACCTTTCAGGCAGTAGCTGCCCTCGCCCATTCTGTATAGTCCCACTGTTTTTATACCAGTACTTTGTACCGCTGAGCCTATATTATTCGCATCAACAAAGGGATTTCCGTATGCAGTTTGACAGACGTACGGATCTCGATCTAGAAACGAACAGCTGGAATGAGGTACGTTAAAATTGAGGGGACAGGGTCAACTCACGAGGTATCTAGATAGACAAACGTCAATGAGCCATGAGGATTCATAGACAGTCTACAGAGGAAAGAGACGAACCAGTCCGTCCATGAACCTGCGCTCAAATAAGCGCGCAGCACAGAATCAGGGCAGAGGATGACGCACCGATGGATGGAAGTCAGCCTCTGTTTTCCATCTATGCACGTCTTCGTTTCCGAACCATCCTCGTGTTGGTGCGCCACTGGCAATCGTGGTCAGACCACAGAAGGGTTCCAGGGGCGGGCCTACCGAAAATAACTGGCGGGACGTAGAAGTTGCGAAGAATAGAATCAATGAGACCAATTTGCTTTGATTCTGGCCATACGACATCTAATTCGCCGGTTCATCATTCAATGCAAGTGGACAACGTAGTGGCGCGACGGACCTCGCTGGTACTCGGGTTCCAGGTCGATATCTCCGGCGTGAATCTGGTCTGTGCAGCGAATTAGCGACAACTGACCATGTTTCGCTCATGCGGACGAGACGCACCATATAGCGCTTGGGTAGAATACGTGGTCGCCCTGGGTAGCTTCAAGACGTTCCTGAGCTGGTACCCGTTGAGTTTCGTGCGCTTGCCACCCGAGGTACGATCCAAGTTTTCGTAAGACTCTTCTGCAAAGTCGTCACCTTCATAATCGCTGTCGTGCTTCAAGTTGGACATGCTGATCGTCGACGGGTACAAGACCACAAGTTGAACGTTTTTTGGAAAGGTTGACAGTTGCCGTGCTACTTGCCGCGGAGCAAGCCCATTCCATTTTTGGAAGTCATGGTGGGAGTGGTGCAGTGGCTCGCTTGTCGTCGTGCTCGATAGTACACACTACTTATGAACGGAGGTGCGCCGTCGTCGTCGAAGGCGCCGTCGAGGACACTCCTCACCGCAGGATCGCTTTCATCGGCGCGTGCAAAGCGGGATTCGCTCATGGCTGAACTAGAGCGCGGTAAGCTCTTTCCTCCCGTCTTCCCCGGGCCGCGCGAGCTAACCACACCACATCTTCGCAGACCCACAACACTCGACCGCAAAGCGCCAACAACGTTCCCAGGCATTCACCTCGCACATGACCCATGCCTCCCTCGAGCGCCAGCTTCTCTCTGCACAGGCCGCCAAGACCGAGCTCGAGAACAACCTGCGCAAAAAGGAAGTATACATCGAGCAGCTGGAGGGCGATAGGCGTTTCTTGGCCGAGAGAGAGCAAACAGAACGCGAGGAAAAGGAAAGGGAACGCGAGGCAAACACGGAGGACAAGGTGCGTGCGCATTGGACTCATATGCAAGCGCACGTTTCGGTTTACCTGCCACCGCCCTCACGTCCTTGTCTTAGAAAAATTCGGAGGCGAATCTGAGGTCTCTGCGTGGTGCCATTGCCACGCTCAGGAACGAGAATATCGAGCTTAAAGAATCGTATTCCACACTGCAACGGACCCATGCCCAAGTCCTTGCAACCCAGAAAGCCGAATCCTCGACTTTGACGCGGAGAAATGCAGAACTCGAGCAAGAACTCGTGGAATATCGAGCGATCGCCGAGGAACGCGATGCCACAATCCAGGTTCTGCAACAGAAATTCGACGAGGCGGAGGCTTCTTCCGAGCCAATGCTCCAAAGACAAAACGAGAACGAGAACTGGGGTGTTATCCGTGATGAGCTTCACCGTCAGGCCTCATATCTACGGTCGCTAGAAACGACGAACGCAAAATTAAATGCGGAGTTGGGCAGATATAAGGACAGGCACGCGAATCTTGAGGTTCTGCGCGAGGAGAAACGGGCGTTGGAGGGCAAAGTCTTGGTCGTGGATGAGCTGAGAGAAAAGGTTGTTTCGTTGGAGGCTCAAGTTGAGGCAGCAAGACGAGAACGGCAAGAGTGGTGCGTCGTGTATTTTACCAACGACTGCTTGTCGACCCAGCGCACAGGGCGAACAAGTCTAATGAGGTTGGCACGCCTTCCAAGCCTTCTGTATCGGTCATCCAGAGCCTCTCCGAGCTCCGGCTGACGCACGCACGCCTGCTTGAAGAACATGGCGCTAGCATGGCCGTCCTTAGGGCTCGCGAAGCCGAACTCGCACGTATGAATGAGTCCCTTTTAGAAGCCCAAGGGACGATAGGAACATTACAGGGTGAGGTACAAACTCTCAAAGACAAGGTGGTACGACGCGAGCAACGAGCTCAACTGGCTGAGCGAGAGGTCGGATTCCTACAAGCCCTTGTGGTGTGTGCGAATACTTGAAGTATAAGATTATTCTTGATTGTTCTTCAGACAAGTTTCACTGCTGAAGACCAAGCTACTCGGGAGGTGTCCACTTCCGACAGCAGTCTCTCGCAACGCATACTCCACCTCGAACAATCGCTGTCGGAGTACAAAGCCATCAATGGCCAACTACAAAAAGCATTGGATGCTATAGATAGCGAGGACAGCGCGGGTGGCACTAGGCTCTCCCGGAAAGAGCTGAGGCAACGGATGGAGTACCACAAGGATGCAGCCGAGGAGGCGACCAAAAGTACCGGTCCATTCATGCAACCAAAGAGTCTATGCTGACCTCCATGTCGTTTAGCTCTCGAAGAAGCCCACAGCACGATCAAAATACAGGAAGATAAGGTCGAAGAGTTGGAACAGACGCTCTTTGAGCTACGAGGGAATATTGGCGCTGGAAACCACGTCCCACCAGGCATGCGCGTCCTCTGTCTCCGTGACAATCCGGCTCAACAATGGAGTGACCTCCGACAATCGGTCATGGATCGTCTCAAGAGCGAGAACGAAGCACTCATCAAGCGACTGAGAGACCTCGAGAACAGCGGAGTGGTTGACGCGCAAGCAGGGACGTCACGCGGGGAAAAACTCGTCCCACGTGAGAGCTGGGAGGTGCTTCACAAAGAGAAGGAGGAACTGGAGGAAGTCGTGAAACAAAAGGAGAAACGGCTGCTGCGACTTCAGCAGGTGTGTATACAGTTCTCTGCCTCTTATTCCCAGCCATTTCAAACACGCGACTTGCAGGTCTTCACGGCCAAGAGTGCCGAGTTCCGAGAAGCGATCGCGTCTATCCTGGGACTGAAGCTCGCCTTCTATCCGAACGGGCAAGTGAGGGTGACCTCGATATACGACCTCTCTGCGTCGTTTGTCTTCCAGCCTCTGAGCAAAACGAGCGCGGACGGAGACGGTGCACGCATGCAGCTGGTCGCCCAGGGCGAAGGAGGGCCTCAGGATCTGCCCCAGTTGATGCACTACTGGGTGGAGGAGGAACAGTGCATCCCGGGATTCCTTGCGAGTGTGACGTTGGAGTGCTACGACAAGTCGAAGAGAGAAGGTGGAGGGGATTTTAACGGTTGATATGATAGCGTACTCCTCAGTAATGATAATATATATCAAGCCTTATCGAACCAGCCGAACATGCTTTCTACACGTGTCAGTTGTGAACCGAGCCCGAGTCGTTTGCTGATCTGCACGACATCTCTCCCTTCCGCCAGCGCTCGTTCGATGGATGCGGGTCCATGCGTCAACCAAGCGCCTTTGATTGTTCCCTCGCAACGGCCGAGCGCCTCTTTCTCTTCAATTATCGCCGTCATTGCATGTACCCGATGCGGTCGTGCAACCGAGCGAGGGAACGTATGGAACATCTGCGGGTTGTGCGCGGTGGGAGCACCACGCCCTGGCACCGAGACCGCTGTCGGTTCATCTACCGTGAGTAGTACCCGGATGCCCCCTCTCTCACCGTTTGTCAAACCCCCTTCAAACCGGTGTGGGTCGTGGATCGGGTTTGACATCACCCATTCACAAGCACGCACGCTCACGAGACTCTTGTACTCTTTGTACTTCTTCACTGACCATGACAGATAATACAACAGCACGCGACCGCCAACTGTACCGCCTGTCGCGCCCCGCTCAGAGTCCCGTTTCACCGCCAAACCGCACACGTCCTTTGTCTGCCCTGTCAAGCCCTCCATGTTGCCATCGTCAAACACAATCCCCGAGACCGAGCCGCACCGCAAGCGAATCCCTATCCGGTGGTGCCGCCTATAGCCAAGACGCCCCGCGCCCTCACCTTGGCTCTTGCATTCACATATCCCAATCTCCCTGCGCCTTCCCCGACGTCAGCATCTGTAGGCGGAAGGGTATACTCGAGCGGGAACCATCGGGGGGATGTGCCGAGGGCGTGTATGCGCTTTGGGTGCGGTGCACGATTACCCCCGCATGTACCTGGGGACATGTGCGAGGCGTGCGCTGGCGCTGTGTTCACCCGTCCACCGCCCGCGGCCGCTCAGAAGCGCGTACCTAGACGTACAGCAGAACGCACGTGTCCCCGTCCACGAGAGTCGCTCGATCTCGTTCGTGCTGTAAGTCACAAGTCATCTTTCGATACCAGCACCGTATCCTGGGAAAAACTCAAGTGTCGTCTCGATCCCAGTCGTTATTGCGCGAAGCTGCTCGTGGCGCAAAGGTTACAACGGAAAGAAAGGGCGTCGAAAATGAATCGGGGGCTGAGCTAGTATATCCATATGTATGTCTTTGATCACCTTTCCACTCTGTTCGCATTGCTCAAGCCCCCTGGAGGATATCCCTGTTGCAAGTTCTACCACATCAAAGTCGGGGAAGGAGGAGTCCAAACCCATCGAGGATGAGGACGTTGAGCTCGAGCTCATGTATCCAGAGGTTGGCTCTTTGTGTCTTTGATGAGAGCCGGAAAGCCCAGTGCTGACTCTCGTTCCTATCAGGATGCTGAAAAAACTACGTGGACATCGTTGCCAAAGCCGCAAACTAAATCGTCCCCACCCGCTACACTGCGTGAACTGTTCAAGAACGGTTTACAGACCATCCCTGCTTTGCAAAATCTGGCCGCTCTCGCGGATAAAAGCCCACCGGTCAGTGATATTGTCATTTAGAGCGGCATGCAACTTGGCTCACACTCAAGCAATATCAAGCGGCGTTGCCGGATGCCAGGATGCAACGAGGTGTTGCCGGCCCGAACTTGTATGCAACGGTGCGTCAAGTGTAGCGTCGGTGACTGGAAGCGGCGCAAATTGGCCGCCAAGGGCACTCTTGACCCTTCTCGGCGCCACAGCACCAGTTCGCTAACGACGAATACTTCCATGGAAGAAAAGCAAGCAACGAACATGCTCGACGAAATATCGGTTGCAGAGGATGGAAGCGACCTCTCACCCCCACCCCCACCACCCACCTCTCCTAGCAAGGGCAGCAGTAACGAATTTACGGAAGATCATGGCGCCATCTCAATACCCGGCTGGGAGAGTGATCTTACCGGTCTCTCTTGCTCGGATTATGACGCGGAAGACATGTCAGAATCGCGCCTAGAGCCTGATCCCAGGCCTGCCAGCCCACATGAGGGTCCAACGGGCCTCAGGATCCGCATTCCATTGCTCGTTACTCGACCACCTCCAGGGAGTTTACTTCGAAAATGCGGGAACAAGAGATGTAATATCGCTCTTCCAAAGGATTACCGATGGAAAACGTGTGATCCGTGTCGGAGAGCACAAAGCATCAGGTTCGAGAACAAACGGAGAAGCATGATGTCTATTGGTGAGTATGACAGCCCTAACGTCACGCATATCTCATGACCTCGCCTGTTGCGATTCGATAGAGATGTTGAGGTCTCCTGACCCCTCCTGTCGTCGATGGCGCTCTCTCAGCCCAGACATGCATGAAACCGACGTGACCTTGACTCCTGAGACCTCCCGACCATGCGTCGGGAGGCTCTGTCGAAATCGAGTCGCCCTTTCTGAGGCCTATCGGTGGAATACATGTACTAGTTGTCGCGCCAAAGCTCGACGAGAGGCTCTCCAGAAGCGAGATGCACTCCTCGAGGCCCAGCATGCTTCCTGCCAACCTGAGATTGTACCCCGGTTTCCGGCGTACCAGAACCGGGGGGCACTGTTATCGTCGTTTGACGCGCAGCTCAAAGGGTTCGTCGAGGATCAAATTATGTACTTTCGAGCAAAGTTGCACGAGTGTGAGGGTTCGAGTCGGACGGAGAGCGAGCCGTGGAAACCTGAACACACACCCATGATCTTCGTTTTTGTGGGCGAGTATTCGATCGTCACTGGCCAGAAGGGTGATAGAGAGAGAAGTAGCCATGACCGCGACCATTCAAAGTGGCCTGACAGACCAGCGGAGCTGGGGGCGATGCGCCGAGAAGTGTCGAGCATCGTTTTAGATTTGGCGTGTGTCCTGCGTGCAAAGTTTAGGTGAGATATGCTTTTTTTTCGTCTGTGGCCGCTTTGGGTGACCGTGAGAGTGGCTGTAGAGCGGGAGAGGCGTTCGCGATCGACGAGGGGGGGGTTATCATGCGGTTTACGTGCTCGCTCGAGTTGACTGCGCAACTCCGCCCTCGGACGACCACCGTTGACTCCGGTTCTGACCCTGTCCCGTCGTCTGCATCGGACTCTGAAGCGAACACGAGCAAGGGCGGGGATCCGCTGTCGACGGTGAAACCACCTCCGAGCCCACCGGCCGTTCCGCTCGTCAAGACGTTCACTGGCGAATTAGAGGCGGTTGTCGTTCCCGACGAGTCACATCGCTTGTTTCAAGGGCGACGCACGGTGCTCCGGTATCGCATGGTTGGTTGATGATCGGCATCGTTTCGAGCTGAGGCCTTGGTCTGAGGTCTGGTCCGGGGGCCGGCGTACGTCACGTCATGGTGCTGTGTGTATCATTCCATCGCGTTCGTACCATATACATCTAATCTACTAGTAACGATATCACTTGTGCACCGGTCGTTTTGCCACACCCACTGGCAAGTACATACTACATTAATTGGATCGACTCACCTCAAAACCCCTGATGTTGCGAAAAGAAAAAGGTCTGCACTCCTTAGTACTGTCTTCTTTACGCTTGAGCAAGACTCTTCACCATCAGCGATATTTATCGTGAGCGTCCTGGGTCACTGGGAGCAACTACATTTTCAAAGCGATATATGCAACCCCAAAGCTTTTGATTAATGGTCACGTCTTCACTGCATCCATTTCAAGAGCCAAATACGAAAGATTCGTGTTTGGTTGAGTTATATATACACGACTTTGGTCAAGTGGTGTTACGAAAGCGACGAACCATGGCCACGGCTAGGCCTACTTTGGCCAAATCTGCTTGGGGGCTTTTTTGTTATCCATGCCAATTCACTTTCGCTGTCCGTCCCCCGCGTGCACTTTCCCCCCATGACCGCAGGGCGTTCGTTCCATAACAATAACATCGTCGTTGGTAGTAGCTGCTTCTTCGGCCTCGTTGAAATCTGCTCCACCACTGGCCTTTTCCTTTTTCACCGCCTCACCTTGTTCAGGATCACTGGTCTCGTCCGCGCCCTGCCGAATGACCGTCCGGTGTAGTGAATACGCACGGATAAAGACAACGAGGACAAGACCAAGAGCTGACAACGGCGTGTTTACGAGCCAGATCGTACTGATAGAGCGAGCGTATGCATGCGTCACTTCAGCTCTCACGGTGGAATCCTACAACGATGAATCCGAGGTCAGAAAAGCATCCCGATCGATTCAAGACCACATACAGGAATCGATGATATTTTCCTAATGTTATTGTTGATCGATGCAGCGGAGGCGTTGATAGTAAGACCCGTGATGCCTCTGAGTCTTTGTTGAAGGGTACTCGAGATGATGGCTTCCCCGACCGTGATGCCAGTTGTACAACCCAGCGCACTGGAGGATGTGTGAGTCCAGGATCTCCGATGTGGATGTCATCACGTACCGCAGGAAGACAAACGCCGCTGTGCTCGTAGCCATATCCTCCAGAGGCATGGCAGCTTGGACTGCAATGAGCGGGACCTATCGATGACGATTTTAGCAGGGACGCAGAGTGGGGCATATGTGACATACCTGGAACAAGCAACCAATCCCAAGGGATGCAATGAACGGGTATATTTCCTGAGTACCACTGCAAAGATGAGACACAGGTAGCGATACAAGCCGAAGATAGCTGTACTCACATGCTGGATGTACTGTCTAGCATGATCATGAAGCCCCATCCAATGGTCATCACAACCCAAGCGCCCCACATGATCGGACGATATGACCCGGTGCGTGCCACAAACATACTTGACAGTGCCGACTGCAAAGCGATGCCAAGGGAATAGGGAAGCATCCTGTTGCAAGCGTGAGAAATTCCGCGCATACCCAGAAATAAAATTGACTGACTTAACACCAGAGGCAGTAGCAGATGCGCCGAGGACTATGCGGGCTGTCAGCTACTAGTATGGAAAGAAGCGGATTAAACATACCTTGGTAATACAAAGGCAGATAGCTGAAGAATATTCAGTACAAGTTGACCCACACAATATGAAACGTACTATAATCCTATTTTCAAAGAAGTTGACAATGCGTCAATGATCATCGAGCATCAGTCGACATACATACCAGAAAAGGCAACAACGGCGTGCAAAAACGTAGAAATTAGAACCAAGCCGGTCGTACGCGTCTACCAGAAAAGTCAGGGGCATGCGGAAAGGCAAAGGAGCACACGAACTTTGAACAGTCGTGGCGGAGTGATTGCAGACCGTTTGGTGTACATCTCATTTATCGCGTAGCCTACGAGAAAAATGCCTCCGATAACGAGGAGAGAAATGGTTTTGGCGCTTTTCCCTAGCTAGTAGTCAGTCTCTGGGCAAGTCCGTTTGCAACGGTTTTTGCATACACGTGGTGTTGCCGGAGTTAAACCCTACCAAAAGGCAGACTACGCCAGAGACAGCAGTGACCAGTCCGACAAAATCAAATTCTTTGACGTGGTCATGGAACGATCTTTCTTGATGTGCGTTGAGATTTAAGAAGAAGAATAGAAGAGCGCCTGCTACGCCACCAGATGGTCTATTGCAAGAGTCAAACAGGGCCCGTTGACTCGAGAACAATCACTGACAGGTTGATCCAGAAACACCTGGGAGCCAAAGTAAGGAGATGACCCCATCAGCAATCAGATAACATACCATCTCCACGAAGCATGGTCGGTTAATGCCTGAATATGATATTAAGCTATAAACGGTGGGTGCGCCAAAGCGGACTGACTCCGCCAAGGAGTGGTCCTACGACACTGCGATAATTGAGTAATGCTCTGTTGAGTAAGATGCATCGCCTACCCGGCAATACTCCAAGTGGCACTAATGGCTCCTCCATACTTGGCTCGGCTAAGCAATCTAAGGGACAAGGAAGGAAGCAACAACACAGAACTCACTCCTTGAGGGACACAATGTCTGATATGGTGATTTGTACCAACGAAATAATGCCGCCACCACCTATTCCTTGCACAGCACGGCAAACTATGAGCCATGTCATGCTCTGGGCGGCACCACAGAACGCTGATCCAACCTAAACACAGTGATACGTTTGGAGGTTGTTCGCGTCAAGTAAATTACAGACCAAAAATATGAGGATACATCCGTACAACATTGGCTTTCGACCTATGAAGCCCATAAATGAGTAGGATGGGATTGACGAGAGTGGATAGGATAGCAGACCTAAAATGTTGGAGAGTTTTCCGTAAAGCGGCCCCAAAGATGCTGAGGATAGCATGTAGGCGCTGAGATACTTGACGATTAGGTCATGCTTATGCGTCGGTGCACGAGCGTTGAGTTTACCTCCCGACCCAACTATAATTGTTGCCTCCGCCTAGTTCGGCTACGATGGTGGGTAAAGCAGTAACTAAAACGGACTGTGGTCCGTGTCAGGCCAGGTAAATGCGGGATCGACAAAGAGATACTTGATCGAGTGCGGCGAGAAAGATGGAACACATGAGACTAAAAATTACGATTCCGAGCCGATTTTTTGGGATAATATGTTGCTCCTTCTCCTTCCAGGACGCACCTGGTTCAGCCTTTGATGGTGGATCCTTGAGCACGGCAGTGGACGAGGACATGATCGGGATAGAGGGGGCTGAGGGTTGAACGTTGATAAGTAAAATGCGGGGCGATCTCCTCAGTGGCGTACTTTTTCTGGATGAGCAGCTGTATGTATATAGCCTCCATGGATTGCGGGATGGGAAGTCATGCCTGAGAACTGAAACACGAAGGTCACTTGTCAGAGATAACCAATATCCTACTTAGGGTAGTCTACCCCACACAGGACATAAAACAAAACAATATTGCGGCTTGCGAAGACACTGAGCCAATTAAAATTGCATTGCGCGACTCGGTGACTCACCAGGAGACCAAACATAAAACCGATAAGCAAGCACTACCAAGCACGATGAAGTACATAACTCGTAGAACCGACTGTAAACATTTTCGGCAGGTGTGGATCGCAGATACGAGTGTGTCCGCTGGCCTGTCAGTTTTGAAACATGTTGCAAGCGTGACTTGAACGTAACGAGCAGCATCTTACCAGGTCGTGAATGCAAGTTGAAGCGTTGATTGAATCAGAATATGGCTGTTACCGCAGGGCGAGCGTCGAGATACCGAGTTAGCGCTTCGCTGGTATCTGCGACCCATTAAATAATGATCTGGACGATCAGCCATCGACTTGATCTCTTCGTAGCGGCCTGTGACTTTCCGGGACAAAAGTTTCCCGCCGGCGCCTACCTATGAATCGACGAGGCCCACGCCAATCATTATTCAACACACTCAGAAATACCACAGCTGGTTCCTCTCAGGAGGATACTTACAACGTCCTCGGAGAAGCCCAACAATCTGATTTCGCTTTTATCGACTCGTACTCTCATCATGATGAGGGTCCTCAGTGGTACTAGGCTCATGGTTCTCATCGCCTTGGGTACTGCAGTGCGCGCCTTGACAGAGATGACCCACACTGGAAGCGTGGATGGCCTCTACTCGTTAATTCAGAGACGCATCCCAGCTCATAGCCAGTCCTTCAACTTCGTCTTGGCGCCAGATGTCAGCGTCCTCGATACATTTACCCTGAGCGACGCGGACTCGCACCGCCAAGGAAACGCTCAGATCAACATACAGTGTACATCGATCAGCGCATGTGCTCGCGGCTTGTACACGTAAGGCTTCTTTCCCCCCTCCTGTTCTTCCGGGGCGCTGAAATGATGCTATCTCTGCAAAAGCTACCTCACCGAATACGGTGGTGTCGACATCTGGTGGACTGGTTCTAGGCTCGAGAACCTCCCTGATAAGCTACCATCCATCGGGACACCCGTAACACACAGTTCACTCGTTAAATACCGCTACTTTTTCAACACGGTCACGTTCAGCTACACGACCGCGTTCTACACCTTCGACGACTGGGAGCTTCTCTTTGACTGGATGGCTCTCCGCGGCGTCAACCTCCCCCTCGCATGGGTCGGTTACGAATACACCCTCATCCAGGTGTTCCGCGAAGCAGGATTGAGCGATTCGGACATCTTGAGCTTTTTGTCAGGCCCACCTTTCCAGGCGTGGAATCGATTCGGCAATATCCAGGGTAGCTGGGGCGGCGAGCTGCCGATGCAATGGGTCAATGATCAATTTAACCTGCAGAAACAGCTCATCCCACGCATGCTCGAGCTCGGGATGACCCCCGTGATGCCTTCGTTTACAGGATTTGTCCCGCCTGCACTCTCTGTTTTGTACCCTAACGTGTCTATCGTCGTCGGGGGTCAATGGGGCGGGTTCCCAAGTGCTTTTACCAACGTCTCCTTCCTCGAACCTTTCGATCCCCTCTTTCCTACCCTCCAAAAGTCGTTCATCAGCAAGCAGACAGCCGCCTATGGAAACGTGTCACACATCTACACGCTCGATCAATACAACGAGAACAACCCATACAGCAACAACGCCTCTTACTTACAGAGTATCGCGTCGAATACGTTCGCCAGTTTGCGCGCCGCTGATCCTGAAGCGATATGGATGATGCAAGGATGGATGTTCTACAGTTCCGAAACGTTTTGGACCACGGAGCTCGTTCAGGCGTATCTCGGAGGTGTACCAGGAAACGACAGTATGATCATCCTGGACCTCTACAGTGAGGCACAGCCTCAGTGGCAGAGGCTGGATAGCTATTATGGAAAGAAATGGGTTTGGTGCGAACTTCACGATTATGGAGGGAACATGGGCCTCGAGGGCAATTTTCTGAACGTCACAGAAGCGCCGGTGAGCGCGCTTGCCTCATCTGGGAGTTCCATGGTTGGTATGGGCTTGACACCGGAAGGTTTGGAAGGAAATGAAATCGTGTATGACGTCCTCCTCGACCAGGCTTGGTCACCAACACCAATCAACCGAACATCATATGTTTCTTCATGGGTCTCGAGGCGATATAACATTGGCAATCTCCCGCCAGCCGTTGTGGATGCCTGGCAGCTACTCGCATCGACAGTGTATAACAATCAAAACCCATCGGTCCAAGCGACCGTCAAGAGCATCCTCGAAATCGCACCAGCCTTGACCGGGCTCGTAAACGGCACCGGACATTTTCCTACCCTCTTGTTCTACGACACCAACACCACCATCGTCCCTGCCCTGCAGATGTTGATCCAAGCTAGCCTCGATTCCCAAGAACTCTCCACAATCCCAGAGTTCCGCTACGACCTCGTGGACGTGACTCGCCAACTGCTTGCCAACCGATTCATCGACCTATACGAGTCCCTCGTCGACGTCTTCAATGCGTCGACGACCGACGCGGCCGCGGTAGAGGCAGCCGGTAAACCCCTCGTCGAGCTCCTGTACGACCTCGACGCACTCTTGCTCGCAAATCCGCATTTCCGCCTTTCCAAGTGGCTCGACGCCGCGCGAAGCTGGTCACACGGCAACGCGACGTACGCGGCCTATCTCGAGTACACCGCCCGGAACCAGATCACGCTCTGGGGGCCCACCGGGCAGATCAACGACTACGCGTCGAAACAGTGGGGCGGCCTCGTGGGTGGGTATTACGCGCCGCGTTGGGAAGCCTTTGTTGGGTACTTGGTAGGTACCAAGCAGAACGGAACGTCGTATGACGCGACTGCGGTGACGAACATGATGGTTTCGATTGGGGAATGGTGGGACGGCCAGGTCGGGGATTCGGTGGGGTCCAGGAACGAGGTGGCGACGGGGTACGTGTTGGAGATCGTGCGAGTCCTGGCTTCCAAGTACGCCTGAGTAAATCCACAGCGATGTACAGCCCAACAGGGTCTTGGCGAGTTCTGTGAATGCTCATAATGCCAATTGTCATTTACTCACCGTAACTCGCTTGAGGATCAGCTTTGGGTTTCCCTCGGAAATGAGAGGCCCGGGAGGCGGTCGGGTACGATCATGTCAGTGCGAACATAATGTATCGGCGTTGTTGGAAGACACACACGAAACCCCTGGCATGTGAATTTGGTGTTAGTGCACACCATGGTAACCACGGTCTGGTAACCATGGTGTGTGAGTGAGCATGAACTAGATAAATGGACAAGTAAGTCCTCCAGTCGACTATGTACGAGACTGGAAGGAAGTAGCGAGGCCACGCGTCGTGAGAACAGAGTGATATAACTCCAACACGGTGAACCGCACCGTCTCCATGCGACCATCTGCATGTTTGGCCACGAGGCAGCGAATGAATATACAAGCCACATCGACAGCACGCACTCGATTCAAACACACTATATCATCAGATAAGACGATGCTTAAATCCAGGACCAGAGTACGAGGTTGAAAACGACCAACGAAGCTACCAAGACGTACGCGTTGAACGTTATGCTACGCAGAGACACGCCGGCGCCTTTGGAACCATCCGCGACCCAGTCCTGCCATGCAGCTTGCATAGCGATGACAAACGCTTGGCCCTCTGGACTATCCTGACCCAGATCGGGGTACGAGTAAGGGTTAACGACGGGCGTCAACCACCCGTCCGCGGTAAAGTGGAGCAACCCGCCGGATTCAGAGGTATTGGCGAGGGCTGACAGACACTTCCTCGAGGTCTCGGCCAGTGGGATGTATGTGTGAACGCTCCACAAAAGGGATAGGCGATAGACGGTACTCGCGACAAGTGCCGTGGACGACGCATCCAAGAAGGTCGACGCGTTGTCTGCATAATTGTGGAACAGTCCGCTGGAATCCTTGAGGGAATTTCATGGTCAAATTAATTCTAATTTGAAACGAGAGAACGTACGAGATGAGGATACATCCCATCGTGGATCTCTTGGACCCAAGACGCGAGGTCTTCCTGCTGCTGCTTGAGTGAATCTGCGTATTGTGACCTTTGGATCGTTCCGAGGACTCGGATCATCCCCGCTGCTGCCCACGCATTACCTATCAAATTGATCAGTGTGTACTTAGGATGACAGACCGAGGAGCATCACCTGAGGACCAATGGCCGTTATCGGTCCCATACGAACCAAGCTGTATGTGTTCCCATAGATTATTAGCGTTTGTATCTCGTAGGTATTTGCGATATAAGCTAATCTGGTTGTATGCTTCTTGCAAGAGCGAAATATTGTGGGTGGTCACGCCATAGTAAGCCAGGAAGGGTGGCACCATGTACACAGAATCGCTCCTATGAACGCAACGCACGATCATACGTCTGGTCGTCACATACAAGATCATGTGGCGTACCATAGTTGCACTTGATCCATGCGATGGGAGATGGCACCATCTTGGGTCTTGGGTACTTTCTGAAACAAGAACTCGAGCTGGTCTCGCGCGGCACCTGAATAGTCAAGTCCGTCCGACGCGCCTTGTCCGGTCCAGTTTGCAAGGAGAACAGCAACGCCGATGCTAGCCGGGTCCCCGGCACTCGAGTCTTGGATGAGTGGTTGCGGACCGGTGATGTTCCCGTTCGAAATGGAACGGTTGGCAACGATCGTATGTGCAATGGCAAATACGTCGCTCAGAGCACTCGTCAAGTCAGAGGGTACCTGTTGGGGTGGAGGAACTGCAGAAGAGGAAAGGACAGAATAGCTCGAAGCATTGTACTCCAAGAGGACCTCGGAACGCGTGCCATATTCCCAGCTTCGAGGACATGTTCAGGAAGACGTTGACAGATCTAGGAGAGAGCAAACTTGCCTGTGGCTGGCCCCCTCTGCGAGTCTTTGACCAACGATAGAAACTTGCACGTCGGTAAGATCTTGCGCGTCCACAGGGGTAGATGATGTCACCCACAGCGTGACCACAACCCAGATGAATCTTGGGACGCGGGCCAACATCGAGAGCAACCTGGTACAGGGAAAACACTCGTCCAACGCCAGCCGTGTACGTGGAATCAGCTACGTAGTGGGTCTTAAACATCTTCACATGGCGGTGCTAAAAATGCTCTACTTTCTGTGTGGTCAGAATTTGAACACGCTCTTAGTAATGCAAAACATTAGGAGCGGCCGCCTCTCGCCTAGTGTGACTATAATTAACCGTAAGCGGAGTAGGTATATGACAAATTTCAGGCGATAGAGCATCGTACTCACCATGCGGGCGAAAGGACCGAGTCGATTGACGGTGGGAGTCTGAGGATGATAGCCTAGTTCCTGAACACTGGATGAACAAATCCTCCGCAGCATGCGAGGTACGTTAGTACATGTCAACGGCGGTTAGTGGGGGTTCGTATTTAATCAGGGAACTATGGGTTGAAAACCTCCAGGACCTGTTGGACGTAAAATTGGCACTGTGAATCATTTATTATTAGCAGGTTTCCTCCAAAAGAATGGACTAAGCTGAATCTAAACCAGCCACTGCTCAGCACTCAGCTCAGAGCCCAACTTCGAGCCTGATTGGGTCCAAGAAGTGCTGACGTGACTCCCAAATACACTACCCTTCGTAAGAGTCTGATAACACTCAACGCACGTCATGGACTCGTGAGTGAGCATATCACTAAACGTTTGACAATTTCAACTATGTGACGTTAACCGACCGGCGAGCAGTAATAGTTTATGCAACACAACTGTGAAAGTACTTATGTTCTGGTGCAGAAATAGAGCAGGAATTCTTCAACCTTCTCGGATCTGCATGCGTGATCTCCCACATGCCTCGACTTCGTCCGTTCTAAACAAAGCTGGCGATGGTCATACGATCTTTAATCATTATCTTGGGAAGCATACCATCTGAATGGTCTAAGAGGACAATCCTCAACAGCAGCTATCCCGTCACTCCATGGACGACTTGGATGCCCAGTTCCATCAAGGCTCTTCGGCCTCGCGCAACCCAGTAAGCCATGACCGACGAGTCGTCGAACCACATCTTCGTCTGCAATTGAGCCCGCTCCGGTGTCACAGCGGGGTCAGATATACTGCTTGTATCATTACCGGTTGGCACGACAGTGTTCAAGACTGTCTTGCCATCCTCAGCCTTGATAACGCTGTAGTGTTTGACACCCAACGCACCAACTTTCCCCCTCTCCTGTGTAGCCCACAACCCACCTTTGCGGATCCACCCCGCAACATTGCTCTGCAACTTCACGGTATCAAGGACACCGATGAAAGCCAATAAACTTGCATCGTATGGTTCTTTCTCTGCAGATTCCGGTAGAGCACCTCTAGGCGATAGCCCTGGAACCGTTTGATCGGTGGAATGAGTAGCTGCCTTGACCTGGTTCTCCTGCTTTGCTTTCTTATTTTGCTTGCCTCCTTTAGGTTCCACCGTGGCTAGAAAAGATCGCAGATCATGCTGTCTCCTCGTACTGTCATACTCTGGTATGCATACGTGATTATAGGGTTGAAGTACCGCCTTGTGAGGGGAGTCATCGAGTAGAAGTGTTGCGAATGCCGAATGAACAGTGTGAGATTGTGATGGAACCGCAGAATGCCCCTCAAGCTTCTCAGGTCTAAGGACCGATGGAAGCAAGTCACTTGGCTTCGTAAGGTCCTTCGTCGTGACCGACTTCCGATCTAGAGTACAAACGCCGGTCAGGGCACGTGTATGATACCGGTTCCATCAACCATAGGGGGTGATGTTCGACCAAAGATTTTATCAGACACGGAGACTCACGGTACTCCGCTTCCGACAATCCGAGACTCTTTCGATTCCATACTGCTTTTAGCTCGTTCTTGGTGGCCCCGAACACTTTGTCTACCATATCATCTACACTGTGTGGCTGTGCAGACGACCACACCATTGTGGCCAGCCATGCCTTCGTCTCCAGGCAAAAGAGATACTGTCGGAAAGACTGCATATACGGACGTGGTTGTACAGGCCGTAATTGTGGTCGCGACGAAGCTCGAGAACGAGGAGAACGGATGAGAAGGGTGCCATTGAGATCAAGGACAAGAAGCTTGCGGTTTGCTCTGGGATCCTGCAAAACCTCCGATGGCTCTTGTGAAAGAGCAAGGTATTCTGGGCTTGGTTTGCGCGGCTGAGAAGACTTGATTGGTGGAGCTGACGTTTTCCGCGGTAAGGCTGGCGAAACAGGCCCCGGAAATGATGGAGTAGACTCTACAGGACTTCTTGCACGAAATGTAGGCCGAGGGATGTAGGGTGGTGGGGTATGTGTCGAGTGGTGTTGGCGCGGAGGGTTTCGGTGAGGTGGACTCCTGTCTCTCCGTGGTGCCAAATCGTCCATATAGCGAGCAGGTCCAGAATCACGCTGGCGTCTAGAATATGAAGACTCGGTATGCCATGAACGACTATCATCACGCCACTGCCCATTGGAATTCTGCCGTCCGGATGAACGCTGAGGGTAAGAGGAAGTCGGCGCCACGGCTTCGTCCCGCCAATAGTTGAAGCTCCTCCTTGGGAGAGGTTCAGTGGGTGGCGAGTAATGTCTCCAGCTGTATTCATCACAAGAACGACCATACCCCGGCTCCCAGTGGGATGAAGTAGGCCCCTCCCAACGTCGACGATCGCGTGACATAGTAAGCCTTTGGCAGCGCACGAATGCCTGTAAGGGTCCCGACTGCTGAAAGAATGAAATCTTGGAACGACAGACTTTCGCTTCGCTAGATGGCTGTAAGTCACCTTGCTTGACGAGGCTTGTTCTTGCCACCCATAATCGTGGGAACAAATCACCATACCTTCCTTTTTTGTGTTGTTCGCAGGCTGCAGCTTGCCAATTACTGAAAAGGATGTATTCGCAAATAAACGGTATCATTCGTATAACAAGACAAGCCCGTCCAAGAGTTTCCCAGATTCAATAAATATCCCTAATTTTTGAAGCAATAAACATTCTGAAATGGCTATAAGCCTCCAGAACCTCACGCGGCCGATGAGAGTCGAAAGCAAGCAACGGGATATACTCACAACATATTATAGCCTACACCATCGATCTATTGGATAAAGCAACATGAAGGCAATCCATACACCCACCCGAGCTCCAGGCAACTCTACGTCCGCCGTGATCTCCGGGTACCAACGCTTTCTTGCCCATCGGCTTGTTGTGCGTTATGATACAACGAAGACCCTGATCTATCAACCGTCCGTTCGACAATGGATGTGCCGTCCCGGAAGCGTGTCCGGAATAACACATTGGCGTTCGTGAAAAGACCCTCTTTTAGGGATACGACGATGAATTGCGAGCCTTTAAACCGGTTTTTGAAGAGTTGACCGATGTGTTGGGTGTGTGAAAGGTCAAGGGCCGCGTCAATCTCATCCAAAATATACATGGGAGCGGGCTTGAATTGGAGAAGGGCCATGATGAGAGATAGTGCAATCAATGAACTGGTTTAAGAGTTCTGTAAGAAGTTGATAGAACACTATATCAGCAAGGACGTACCGTTGTCCGCCGCTAAGTTCGGTAAGGCTTTGCTTCCACACGGATCCAAGTCGAACCTTCACTTCGAGGCCTTGCATTAGGTCTTGCCCCTCTGGAGGTTGTAACTTTGCGAAGTTTCCAGGTAACAGTTCGGCAAATATAGCACCAAAGTCTCTGCGGGGTGGAACATCGATAATTCATTCCGCGTGACGAAAGGAACAAGCTTACCCATCGACCTTCTCCCAAGTCTTCTGAAGGGCATCGCGCTTATAACGATCAAGCTCTGCGATCGTCTCCTCGATTTTTTGTTTATCTTTTAATACAGTTGCCATCATCTTCTTGATCTCAGATTCCTTTTTCTCCACACTAGTACCAAAGAGGTAAGCAAAAGGGCGGCAGGTAGTAACCACGACAGTTCGGTGCAGTGCTTACGTTTCAATCATACTCATGACTTTGGGGTTGACCTTCTTCTTCATACCACGTTGCCGTGTCTCCAACTCATTCGCCCTGCGGGACAGGTCCCCAATATCAGACGAGTCGAAGTCGTATGGAGAGCCGGGCTTCCCAAATGACCTGTATGCGTTTATGAGATCCACCGACACGGCTGATGTAGCACAACTTACTGGCATTCCTCGCGAATCCAATCGTACTGTTTCTCGAGATTCGCCAAGAATCCAGCCTGAACGACCTTGTCCTTTTCCAGAGCGCTGATCTCATGCTCCAGTCGCTTCACGTTCAGCTCAGCATCCGAAATGCCCTTTTTCTTGATTTTTATGGCGTCATCGAGTTCTTTCAATTCGTTGTCGAACTGAGTCAACGTTACGCGCTCTTCTTGCAACCTTGCCTCTGCTTTGGCATGCTTGGCCTGCGCGAAGGTAATCAACTCAAAAACATGATGTTGGCAACAGCGTACGACATACCTCAACATCAACCAACTTATCTTGAATCTTGCCAACGTCCTTCTGCATCTTGTCGATTTGAGCAAGGGCATTTTGAATCGCAACGTCCGCGGCTTGGATATCATTTTCCAATTGCTCTTAAAAAGCGGAAGCACATCAGATGGAGTAAAAGGATGCGAGTTTTACCTACCTAATTCCAACACCGCGGTTTGGTGTTCCTTTTGCTGCGTCTTCACCACGACAGCTTGCTTTTGGAGCGCACTCTTTTGCTTAGAGATTCCACTCTACATGAAGCGTCGTGAGTGAGGCCATACAAAAAATCCACGTGCGTCTCACTTTTAGCTCATTGATCTTGCCCTCTTTGTTGTCCTTGAACTCGTGCATATCCTTTTCTAGTTTCTTAACATCCTCTTCAGCAGCCTTTTGCTTGTCCTTTGCGGCTTGAACAGCATTTCGAAGCTCAACAATGGCTTGTTTGTGAGATTCGACCTCAGCGCCGAGCTAGACGTCATGCATCAGGTTATCCCAATATGGTAAACGAAACCCCTTTCTCACCCTCGCAGCGTTGCTTCCTCCAATTTGTTCATCCAACAAGCGAAGTTCGTGTTCCTTGATCTCCACATCCCTTGAGAGTTTCTTCCACCGTTCTCTCCTTTCCCGTCCTGCTCCTTCCCCCCTCTCTAATTCCGCAAGCCGAGTCATCGCCTGATCCAATCTTTTCTCCGCTTCCAACAGTTCCCGAACTCTCAACAACATACCGCTTCCGCTAGGTGGTGCTCCACCACTGAGTGTTCCAGATGGATCGTAGACATCACCATTGAGCGTTACGGAGCGGACCTTAGCACCAAAGGTAACGGCATTAGCGGATTCAGCATCTGCGCAGATGATCGCGTCGCCGAACACGTAAGCCATAGCACGAGCAACCTCGTCGGGGTAACCGATAAGCGAAAGTGCGACGTTCGCCTTCCCAGGAGCGAGGTGTTCAACTTGAGCCAGTTTCTGTTTAGTTTGTGAGACAAGTTGGTAACAGAAATAGTGATGGATTCATATCAAATGTGGACATACTTGTGCGGAAAGCGTGAAAGCGTTGATTTTATTAAGAGGTATGATCGTCACGCGTTTCTTGAGCTTGCCATTTTGCAAAAGGTCCTTGCCAACGCGTTCATCCTGGACAACGACATTGTATAACTTGCCACCCGCGGCGATCTCAAGTGCTGTTGCCTTATTAGAGTGTTCGGGAGAGACGGATGTCAAAGTGGCAACAAGACCTTTGACTTTGCTGCGGTCAAAAGTAGGGTAGGGTGATGTGTAGTCAAAGGTCAGGTTAGAGAGACGCTGTTTGACAGCATCACGCGCCTACAACTGGGTGTTAGTAACTACGGAGCATTACGAAGATTGCTCCTACTTCTGTCCGTTCGTTGACTACACCACGGGCGGTACGCAACTCGATATCGCATTGTTGTTGTTGCTCAGCGCTCCAGCCACATTCAGCCAATTGATATTTCAACTGATCAAGTTCCCTTTTCATCCTGGTGAGGTTCTGTTGTCCCTGGTGTGCGTCCTTCTCCACGCCCTTCCATTTTGCCTCAAGCGCTTTCAACTCCTTCTCGTTCATCAAAAGCTTCAAACGATTCTGCTCCTCCTCAGCGGCGGCCTGTGTCAGGCGTCCCTTGGCCTCGGCAATTTGACCTAAATAGCCCCCGCCAGTATTCCCGGTGTTGGACGTTGACACGCCGGTTAAGAGAGTTTGAAGAAGTTCCTCTGAGTTAGCAAGGGTGGCTTGAGTTGCGTCGTGAGAAGTCTTCACGCTCTGATAGGCGTTCTCGAGCTGGTTGACTTGACCGCGCTTGTCTTCAAGTGAATCGCGTAAGTTTTGGAGTTCGTCCCGGGATGTGGCGACCCTCTTTTTCTCCTCTTCGATATTACCGTTTGCGAGTTGGATCTGAGTACGGAATTTCTCGAGCTCTTTGTCCAACTCTGCGACGACTTCCTCCATCTTCTTCAGCTTCCCACCCTTCTTTCGTTCCGCTTCGCGTTTCTCGTTGACTTCTTCCCACATCTTCTCTGCCGCCTTGCACTCCTTCAGCAGCTTTCCCCTTTGCTGATCCACAGCCTCTTTCTCCGCTTCTTTGACTTTGATACCCTCCCCTACCGTCTTGACTTTTCTCGTAGCGTCAGTCCAGTCCCATGCTCGCAGTATACGGCCAATTCGCTCGAGTTCTGTTCGCTCCTTTTGCCAGGCGAGGAACTGCCGTTTCTCAGCACGAAATTTCTCCAACTTTGGCGAAATCTCCTCGACAAGGATTGAGCTGAGCTCCTGGACACGTTTATCCTTCTTGTCCATTGTCTTCTTGGCTTTGTCCTTGCGCTCTTCGAACATACGAGTACCGGCCGCCTCCTCCACCATACCAAGAATTTCTTGTGGTCGCATGTTAAGGACCTGAGAGGTTCATGTAGAGAATCGCACAGTAGAAACGTGGAGACGACCGACCTTGGTTATACGACCCTGCATGATCAAGAAGTTGGGATTGTTGATGTTCAACTGGACACTTTGAAAAAGATTCTGAACCGTTTGCTGGGTAGATTTGTGCCCATTCAACAGGTATTTTGATATGTTAGGGAGCGCAATCTATCCTCGTTAATTGGTTAGTAAAGGTCAGGTCCTTGAAATGAGGAACCGACCTGGCGAGTGACTGTGATCTGTTTATAATCCTCTAATCCCACTGGACTTTTCTCCCGATCTGAGTTGTCGAAGACGATGGTAACGCTCGCTTTGGTGACACCAGCTTGTCCACGTTTGTAAATAAGATCTTGTTGGTTCTGCGCACGCATCTACAGAAACAAGGCTGGTAATTAGGCCAAGCATGTTCAGGAAATAACTTGGCTACCTGAGCCATGTTTGTAATCCCAAGAACAAAACATATCGCGTCTAGAATGTTAGACTTGCCCGACCCGTTCAAGCCGGTGATTGCGTTGAACGAAGGATCCCATCCCGTGATCTGTGTCCGCACAGGATAGGACTTAAATCCTACATCATCACGTTAGAGTAGAGTTTAATTGGGTTGTATGACTTGCCTTCCAGTACAAGTTCTTCAATCCGCATCCTTTGTGATTGTGAGAGCCGCCAAGACGCGACGCGACGCGTCAAGCGGTTCAAACGGAGTGTAAATCCTGGAGTCACGTGTCTTATTTTAGGTGCGGTAGGGCAGGTGAGCCGAAATTCGGCGCCCAAGCATTGCTGCCTCGGCACATCTCAGAAATGATGCCAGCGGAGTGCGGAGCCTCCAATGTTTCCAGTTTTCAATATGGCAAAAAAATTGATCAGGCTTTTGGCGCCCGGCGCTTGGACGCCGTCATGGATTGTAGTACTGATAATCTTGATAATCTTGAAACCAGACGCCCGGGTCTTCCTTAATGAGCACCTCCACAATGACGGTGGCCCAACGGTAGCTCAGATCCAAGTTCTCCCCGATCGATCTATGAGAACACCACGGAAAAGGATGTTTGGAGCAAAAGCCGCTGACAAATTTATATATCAGCCGGCATTCCCCAGCTGGCTGCGTTGGACTTTAGAGTTAACTATCTTTCACTTTTCCCCAACCACGTACCTTCCCTAAGCGTGGCTTAGCGCCATAACCTGTGAGCCAGTGCATCTTTCTGAATGCTCAACCCAGTTCGCAATTAACAATCATCACCCACCAAGTCCTGGACTAGGTATGGTGGTTTTCACCCAAGCCTGCCAGATAATCCGAGTTACTAATTTCAATATCTCGCCTTTGAGGATGTCGCTTTCCGATACCTCCGACTTGACCGACCTTTCCACCGATGAGGATGACGTACCACTCGCGAAGCGCACTTCCAAGGCTAAGAAAGCACCTAAGGAGTACAAGATTACCCATGCTCTCCACGCACCCCGAACAGCGCAGTATACTGCCAAGTCACTCTATGGTATGTTCACGTGCGGTGGAGATCCGTCCCGAAATGTTTATTGCCTCCCCGCCGGCAGACCAGATCATTGAGAATGCCATAGACCTTGATCCGGAATACCAACGGGGTAAGCTGTCTGATTGTGGAGCGAATTGCTGGTGTTGAGGCTGCGTCTGACGGAGTTCATTCCAAAAGATGTTGTATGGCAGGAAGAAAAGCAGTCTGGACTGATCGATTCGGTACTGCGCAATTACTACATCCCCCCGATAATTTTCGGTACGTCAAATTCCTGTGCTGATGATTATATCAGATTTCACAACGAAATGTAAAGCCGTGACAGTCCAAGACGACGGGAATGAACTGCGAACTTGTATCGATGGGAAACAACGTTTGACTTCAATCCAAAGGTAAAGTTATGCTTTGGCTGTATACATACCGACTAATTTGATCCGTCACTCCGATGAAGATTCATTGATGGACAAGTGTGTTGTCAAACCTAGTTGCGCCATTCATTCTCTTACGCTTTTACATACAGATACCACGTCAGTCGCCTTCGTAGTGTCAAGCTTCGGACATTTTACTAAGCCTTCCCTACCTGGTCACTAGATAAAGATTCGTGAGTGTTATATTGAGTATTCCATTTGCAAAGTCCGTTTATAAGTTGACGTTGGTTTGCGCAGATTTACCAACGAGAAACTGTGGTTCAAGTCAAGTGCGACGAACACGAAACGCAAGCTTCTTCCTCAGTACCTGAGAACACAGTTTGCGAATAAGCAGATTGTGTGTGTTGAATACACAGGATTGGACAACGACCAAGAACGAGAGATTTTCCAGGTAAGCAAGCAGCCGCCCACATTAGTTAGATTCTTACCCTAGTTCGTCGTACATAGAGGGTTCAACTGGGCGTCGCTCTCACACCCGCAGGTGTGCTTCGTTCAATTATCTGCCGTAGACGCTGATGCAACTTGCCGGAAAGAACGACTGCAAGCGCTTGTTGGCCCCTGGTCCACCACCATTCACGAAATCCAAAATGAAGTTCTTGGGGAAGAGGGTTTCGAAGGTTATCTCGACTGGGGCCATGCTCGCGGACGGGACTTCCAATGCCTTGCTACGATTGGTTACCTTATCGAGAATCATCCGAAGACTACGGTCCCAGGTACCAAGACCCTCGAGAAATGGCTCCAGAAAACTCAACCTGTGTCGACCCAAAATTGTGCCGACTTGCATGAAACTTTCCGAATCTTTGTGACTTTAGCGCGTAACAAAAAATACAGCGGATCGCTCAATCGACCTACCCGTGTTTCCCCGATCGAGTTCATCATGATTGGGGTGCTGATCTACTTGAAAAGACAGATCCTGTCACTTACACAGATATCCTCGGCTATCGAGAAAATGAGGAAGGACGTTCGTGCTTCCCACCAGGATATCCGTTCAAACACTCGTGTCACGAAACACTTGACGGAGTTCATGTCGAAAAAAATCAAGGTTTCTGAACTCAAGAGTGACGGAGAAGGGGACAAACCTGCCGCTCTAGCGATAGGCAAGGCAGTTAAACCCCTCAAGCGCAAAAGACTCGCGCATTCAGATGAGTCGGACATCGAGCCCTCTTCCAAGGCGAAGCCCACAAAAAACTCGGCTCATCCAGCGCCTGCTGAAGGTTGGTGAATTTAGTTTCCGGCAAAGGCCTTACCAATCAAAGCTGATTGTATTCAAGCTGTCAAGTCATCAAAGCAAACATCTGATGGAAGTGATCAAAAGATGAACGGCACAAAGCAAGTAGCAGCCGTACCAAGTCTCAAAACCAGCCCACCTGCGAAGCCTTCGCAGCCATCCTCGTCGCGTCGTACAACCAATAATTCGTTGTCAAACCTGTATCCCGTTCCGACCCAAAAACCACCATTGCCTCCGTCACCGGTGCAAACAGCCCCACCTCCGCCATTCACTTCAAATCCCCCCAATGTACATTCAGGGTCTATCACATCGAACGCTGCGCGTCATGCTCCACCGACTGTACAGACTGGCTCTTTGGTGAAGGCAGAGTCACCGCAGATGAGCTCGCTGAACTCCCCAGCTACCTTGCCTGCGGTTGACAGACTCGCACCAATCCGTGCCGTCAAGGCGTCTCTCGCTTCTAGTACTGGCTTGCAGTCTCCTTCTGTGAACAAGGCCAACGAAATAAGGGCAATGCTTAACCCTGGCGCAAAACCCCCCCAAACACCACTTGATCATCAACAGAACCCTGCTGTACCCCAGCCTGCAGTTTCACAACAACAGCCTCTGTCAGTACTTCCAGTTCAGTCCTCGTTGCAACCTTTTCCCGGAAACGCAGAGCAGGGACGTCCCATCCCCACACAGCTCGAAGGCGTATTGCGAACTTTACGTTCGCAATTCCCGCAACTTGGTTTTCCTGCTCAAGGCATGAGTAATAATGCTGTGAATCCAGCAATATCTGGGCAAAATGTGCAGTCAAGTGGAATGACTGGGCATCCCATAATGCCCCATTCGATGCCTGGGCATGTGAACACTGGTAATGCCAGTAATTTGGGACATACATCTCAGAGATATGGTGTTGGTACACCACAGGGGATTTATAATGGACATGTCACAGGTATACAAGCAAATCCAAATCAGGCTTCTGGGCCACTCATGGCACCTCCATGGCCATCATCTAGTTTGGGCATGTCAGGGAATGTGGCCTCACAACCACCTCCACCTACCATGAACTTCTCGGCTCCTCCCCCTGCTGGCCTGCATGCTCTTCCGCAACGCCCAGTAGTCGTCACAGGCCCTCCAAGTAACTCCATGCGAGCAGAACTACTTGGTCCTCCATCTAGATCAGCGTCCTCGGATAACACGATTCCAGATGGTCGACGAGGATCACACAACACAGAACGACATCGTCCACCGGATAACAGACGACCTAATAGACATGACCGAAATCAGGATAACCATCGTGACAAGCGAAACCGGTTTCGCCCGCGATCTTAGCGGCAGACTCCTCGTGGATATCCGAGCTTCGTGAACGACTTTCGAATACCTCCTTCGTCGCCTATATTGATGAAGTGCAGTTGAACGTAATGGGACTAGCCCTCTTGCACTACACCTTTTTGGGGATCCGTGGCAGTGCAGGATGGAAATTGAAGCTTACCCACCGTTATCGATCTGTTCTCTTTTCGCCTCGTGCTGATTCTATGCCTTCCAAGATGGACCGATGATCATCGTTACGCCACATTTTGAATCATACCTGCAGTCTCATCATGATCATGACAGTATTATCGTCAATTTGTCCATTCCATTATTCCAGTCCGCATGAAAAATGCGTCGTCTCAACTCATGTTGACGTTCCGTTTACTCGTACATTAGATTCCCCTACATTGGTTTCGTAATGTATTAATCTGACCTTGATACCCCACCAGCGGAGCACGCTAACTAGTATCTGGAAGGCACATCATACCATGTCATAGAGCAAACATGCGTGATTCCTCCCGAAAGTGGCTGGAGTTCAAGCACTCACGAACAGATGGAGATGCGAGTCGCCGAGGCTACTGGACTAACAGTATAGCGCAATGATGGTCGTCAACAACAGCCCAATACGGATCCCTGGAATACTGCCGCATTATCAACGGGTTCCGCCCGGTGATCTAAGAAGGAATACAGAGCAAATGAACATAACGACTGCGATCAGATGAACGCGAAGAAAACAGAAAGATTCTGATGGGGTGCTTAAGATAGCGGGCGGTGGCGCCTGATGCGGATGCTTTTACGACGATAGGACGGTGGGGGGGCTACATGGTAAGCCAAACTACTGTAGCAGGATGGTGACTGCCATAGCCACGCAGGCCAATGCGACGTATGGTGAGAGACGCTCTCCTGTTTTCAAAAAAAATCCGCGGTCGGTCCAGGAATGCATCGTTGTTCGGAAAAAGAAGCGTCCACGCACCTATACGAGCCGACATGAAGAACATGCCAAAGATCCTGCGCGTTGCGTCAACACGAGAGGACGATGATACGTTGGGAGAAATGGATATACCCGTCCTTGTTTCTGTCGATGAGACGAGGCGCAACCGCGCGCACGTACGTGCACGTGCAGATCATGAGCAGGATGACGAGGAGGAGGGATTGAAAATTGAAGAGCGCTGACTTGTGTGGTATGGTTAGTTCGGGTGGGGTGTGTCCAACATGCCATCAAATCTCACCATGGCTGCACTTCGAGAGTCTGAAAGAAATGAATGGCTGTAATCGACGTGGCAGTTGGCAGTTGGCGGTTGGGCCAGGTCACTCCGGGCGAGAGTTGCAACCGAGCGGACCTCTTTGCCACGTGCACAGAGTTTCCTCTTTCGGTGTACTCTCAGTGGGACTTCAGCGCGTGGTCCCAGTCGAACATGACAAACTGTTTCTGTGACAGCCCCAAGTTGAGAGTTCAGAGCTCTTTCAGTGACATGTATTACTGAGGACCGATGTCAAGCCAACTCTTCTTCGGTGGATTTGAGTTGACAGGTCTGCGTCTGGTCCAAGCTCACAGGAGGTCATACTAGTAGACACCACACGCCGGGGTGTTCGACATCTAGACCTAGACATGTGGACCTTGTGATCACGTCACGGCGACACCAGTACCCCGGCCGCCTTGCAAGACGGGCAAGGCGGTTTTCACAGGCCAAGCGCGAGAATTGCAGCGGACATTCCTTATCGTCCCACCCGTTTCCAGACCAGTGGTTACCACCTCTTCTTCATGCATACGATCCCAGGCACCGATACCCTGCTGGCCGTGACAGTGCCTTGTAGGTGCCCCCAGTGACGTGGCGAAGCATTCGTTTAGATTTTTGAGAAGGTCGTATTCGTCTTGAAGACGATATGCTAGCATCACCGGCCAAGAAGTGTGCGTTGGTTACGAACGAACCAGGTCTCACGGTGATTTTCAGCTGTTGAGGCCCATTGTCGAACCAAGTACCGAGATACCCCGATCGGACCCATGTGGGTTCCGCTGTTACGGGGAACTGCTTGCTCATCACGGCTGGACTCATATGCTCCGAGTCTGGGACTATCCAAGCTTCGAGCAGTGCTATCTCACTAGTTATCTTTGTCTATCACCTGACAGAGCAGAACATGTGCATACGCCCTGACATGGCGGCCGACGGATCAGGTCATCGTTCGCGCCGAATCCAATCTTTCAAGTTGCAATGTCAATGTTTACGAGCTGTAAGTATCGGGAAACGGAAACACCATGCTTGGGCATGTT
Source organism: Butyriboletus loyo (assembly GCA_038093515.1). Classification (NCBI taxonomy): domain Eukaryota; kingdom Fungi; phylum Basidiomycota; class Agaricomycetes; order Boletales; family Boletaceae; genus Butyriboletus; species Butyriboletus loyo. The sequence continues at coordinate 289,254 of JBBPSI010000009.1, read as the reverse complement.
TTTCCGCGAGCGAGAGGTAGTCGGATTTGGGGACGCTGGATAGACTGGAAGTTATCGCCGGGGTTTCTCCATTTCCCGCAGGCCAGCCAATTGGGAAGCCCGTGAATTTTCTTGCGGGGAAGTCCCTAGTAACCCGGTGGGTGCATTACGTGCATGCGTACGATGATAGAGATCGCTGGTGTTCAATTCGATATAATACTGGAGTTTGTTGTTATCAAATTACCAAATTGTAGCTCTGACATACATTGTAGAGGACAAAGGGAACTTGTCGCGGAGGACGGTTCGGACTTGAATCGTCACGCAAAGCAGGCTTTCCGGTATGCAGTCAAATATAGATACTGGGCAGTTCGCGCCATCGAATGAGAACACATTAAGATGGCAGTGTTCCATCTTGATCGAATCACGAGAGGTTCGACTCGGACTACAGTCCCGCTGGTTTTCCCGGGTCTGTGGAAGAGACTTGGAATATTCCGACTCCCCAAGGCGGACTTATCGTTCATGCGATGGGATCGTACCGCGTGGTCCCCTTCCCAGATTTGGTATGCCCTGTGCGCGATACGTGACGAGGCGAGATCGTATCGGGAGACGAACTCTATTTCCGCCATTCTCGATCGGTGAAATACCCCCACAAAGTTCCCTCCTCCCCTCCACCGCCTTGAATCCCCCCCCTCCCAATGTCGCTCGACGAGGAGCGCAACAGCTTTGGCTCGGCTGACAAGGAGAAGAAACCAGGTGGTCAGTCGACTCTCCTTTCCTTTGCCAACATTCACTCACCAGCATCGGCTCCTCAGAAACCCTCAACGCGGCTCTTCCCCTCGAGGATTTTGATGACCCCAATATTAACAAGGATGAGGCACTCGCTGGCATACTCGGTCAGTATGTTGTATCCTGGTTCCGACGATCTCTCACACCCGCTGTCAGAGGATGACTCCCCTTACCCCGAGGTGCGCTCTGCTGTCGCAAACACAGATGATACCAGTATTCCCTGCGGAACCTTCCGTGCATGGGTGATGGGTATGTATCCGGTCTTTAGGACTGGTTCTGTCGGAGCTCAGCGATTCCATCGCACCAGGTATCATATGGGCAGTCATCGTGCCTGGCCTAAATCAATTCTTTTTCTTCCGGTATCCATCTGTCACTATCACCAACAATGTAGCACAACTTCTCTCTTACCCAATGGGTCGGTTGTGGGCGAGAATTGTGCCGAACTGGAAGATTTTTGGCCTCTCAATTAATCCTGGCCCGTTCACGATCAAAGAGCATGTGCTAGTGACAATGATGGCAACCATCGGGTATCAGTCCGCATACGCCGTGCGTTTACGATATTCTGGTCATACTCTGGACTGATTAGTTTGTCAAAGACCGATATCGTCGCGGTCCAAAGAGTGTACTACAATCAGATATTCAGTTTTGGCTGTACGTGTTCTTGGGTGCTGACGTTTGATTTTTGATTTTCACATTCTTTTGCAGACCAATGGATGTTGGTCATGTCGACACAGATGATCGGTTTCTCCCTAGGAGGTGTCATGCGCCGCTTCCTGGTGGAGCCTCCTTCCATGAGTATGTGTAAATCTTGCCTGCACAATTGCTTGCTAATTCGACGTTTCAGTATGGCCCTTGAACCTGGTTAACTGCGCCCTCTTCAACACTTTGCATGCTCAAGTCTACTCCGGTATGGGCACCCGTGGGGGTCTCTCACGTGGGCGATTCTTCATCTACGTCTGGCTTGGTGGCCTTTTTTGGTACTTCTTTCCGGGTTATCTTTTCCAGGCGCTCAGTTACTTCACTTGGGTATGCTGGATTGCGCCAGAGAACGTGGTCGTCAACCAGCTCTTCGGTTACCAGACTGGTCTCGGAATGAGTCTCATTACCTTTGATTGGTCTCAAATTACCTATATCGGCAGTCCTCTTGCTTCCCCATGGTGGGCAGAGGCAAACGTCATCGTAGGCTTCGTCGTGTTCTTCTGGTTCGTGACACCTATCATTCACTTTACCAACACTTGGTATGGGGCGTACATGCCCATGTCGTCACGTGTTTCGTACGACAATACCGGCGCATCTTACAACGTGTCAAGGATCCTCACACCGAACAACCAACTCAACCTCACTGCCTACCAAGAATACAGCCCTCTGTTCCTGTCGACCACATTTGCCCTTTCATATGGCCTTTCGTTCGCATCCATCACAGCTACAATCGTCCATGCCATCCTGTTCTACCGTAAACAGATCTGGACCCAGGCACGCCGAGCTCTTCACGAGCAACCTGACATTCACGCACGTCTCATGTCCAAGTACCGCCGAGTTCCTGAATGGTGGTACATGTGCGTTTTCGTGGTCATGTTCGTATTCGGCATCGTCTGCATTGAAGTTTGGCCGACCGACTTCCCTGTCTGGGGTTTCGTGCTGGCTCTTTTGATCGCGTTCTGTTATATCATCCCCATTGGTATAATCCAAGCTATCACCAACCAACAGATCGGCCTCAATGTTATCACCGAATTGATCGTTGGCTTTGCTATCCCTGGTCGTCCTCTCGCCATGATGTTGTTCAAGACTTGGGGATACATTACGATGTACCAGGCACTTCAATTCGCCTCCGACTTTAAACTTGGTCATTACATGAAGATTCCTCCTCGAACGATGTTTTGGTGTCAGTTGGTTGCTACTGTAATTTCCGGGACCGTCCAGCTTGCCGTTCAGTCCTGGATGTTTACCAACATACCCGATATGTGCAGTCCCACCCAGATCAGTAAATTCATTTGCCCCAGCACAGAAGTGTTCGGGACCGCCTCTATCATCGTGCGTTATCAAAAAACGAGTTTTGACTGGGCAATTCGACGACTCACATTGCGCCCTGATTTAGTGGGGTGTTATCGGTCCTCAACGCCAATTCGCCACTGGTCAAGTATACTACGGCTTGGTCTGGTTCTTCCTCATCGGCGCTCTTTGTCCAGTTGTTGCGTGGCTCGCCCAGAAGAGATGGCCCAATAGCTGGGTCCGCTATGTCAAGTATGTCATGTTCCTTCAGCCGGCTGAACCCGGATACTGAAACATGTGGTCTAGCTTCCCCGTCATTTTCAATGGAACTGGGCTCATTCCTCCCGCGTCAGCTGTCAACTATGTTACATGGGGTATCGTCGGTTTCATATTCCAATACGTCCTCCGTCGGCGTCACTTCTCCTGGTGGGCGAAGTACAATTGTATGTATCACCCCAACTTGCACATCATCCATCCTCACTTACATCTGCTGCCACACTTGCATAGACGTCCTCTCCGCCGCGCTCGACACAGGTCTTGCATGTTCAATTATACTTATTTTCTTCTGTCTGCAATTCCCTAAAAATGGCACGATTGGTGAAAACAATATACTCACCTGGTGGGGGAACACCGTGTTTTTGAATAATGCCGACGGCCTTGGAACGCCACTTCGAGCGGTCAATGGAACGTTTGGGTGAGTGTCCAGAGGCAGTGGTTTTGGATTTTCTTTGTTAATCCCTCTCGGTACAGGCCTTCGACTTGGTAAAGTGGGAATCTAAACGGGGCAACATGTTGATGTACTTATGAATCGAACGATGTATGTGATATGTAATCATATACCTACTTATACCATCGGAACGACGAGGGAAGTTATGGCAAGCCTACTCGCGGAGCACATTGGATGTCGCTTGTTGTGTTTCGCACGACGAGGAAGCCGCCATCTTCCTTTACTTGGACGGTAACCCACGAATGTTGAGTTTTTCGTTCGGCCCCACCGACAAGAAACGTCCATTTTCTATACTAGGTCGCTCGATCGCATTCGTTCTCCGGCCATTGCATATTCGAACTCGATCACGGTGCATAGCTTGGAACAGCGATCATCTCATACTTACAGCGTAGAACTCGTTTGTTCGCAGCAGCGGGTGATGCAGCACAGAATGCGTGTAAACCACTCCCGATTCCATCACGAATAATACTACTAGGAAATCCCTAGTCGCTGGCAGGGGATACCAGGACCAATGACCGACTATCCTGGGCATGCATTTCCGCCACACACTCTTTCGTTTATTGTGCAAAATACTTTGACCAATGTTGTGTTCGATGTCAGAATTGGCTTCCTGTAAGAACCAGATCCTCAAAACCCCTAATCTTCCATTCCCGACTCCCATGGTAGTGGAGGAGGGTTTTCTCAGCAGGAAATGTGCCATTCACCAAAGCAAACAGACCTGTGGGAACATCTTTCTAAATAAGGATATTTTTGTTTGTGTGTTTGTTGTACCTATTGAAAATGTGTCAAGTTCATGGATTATTCCTGTAGTAGTTTCAAAGGGGGGACCTCACAGCTTCAAGCCTATTGCTCTCCATGATGCTCTCTGGTAGAGATTAAACTGAACAAAGCTTCTCGAAATGTGAGTGTCTGTCATTTATTGTTTGCAAGTCCCTTCCTTAGTGTGTTTCCCTTGCCCATGCCCACACTGCAGGTTTTTCCCACAGGTACTGTTAAAACGATAGTGTTCTGTTTCTGTATTTCACTTACAGCCACTATGTTTCTGGACTGGTCTTTATGACATCATAGTCTAGACTCAGTCATGCTTGTCACATTACAAATAGCTCTCTTTATGCTATTGGATGATACAGTCAACTCTAATATAACCCATACCCCACATAACCCATACTCTTTGATAACTGTTATAATTAAATATCTTATAACAGACTTTTGTGTTCAGACTTCACCATTTTTCCTTCAAAGGTCACATGACTCAATGCACATGATTGTGGGATAATACATGTGTCCACAGGCTGACTAAGCATATGACATCATGTTCCAGACTGGCCCAGACTGTTGAAACGGTAGTGTTCTATTTCTGTATTTCACTTACAGCCACTACGTTTCTAGACTGGTCTATATGACATCATTGTCTAGACCTAGTCACGCTTATCACATTACAAATAGCTCTTATTATGCTATTGGACGATATGCTTAGTCTTATCTCTTATCTCTATCATATTGTCATGTATTTCATACTATACCTTATAAAGGTACTATACAGAACACAAGTACAAACACTCATGTACTGTATATAAGACAGCCCTTATGGCTTGTCGCTTTTCTCTAGATCTTTCAGTTCTATCATCACTACTGCAATATCTCTAAGTTGAGCCTTGCTCCTTATACTCTGTTTGCGATACTCTCACTCTCGTATTATCAGTGAGTCTTTCCACTGATAGGTTTACCCTTGCATCCTTCGTTGCCCTCGGTGCGCCTGCTCGGACTTTACCAATTCCGAAAGGTTATGAGCCCCGCTAGAGGCTTTTAATCTAAACATCTGTCGATTCTCGATAATGTTTCCAGCCCTGCGGAACGAGAGTGCTATCGCTCTTGGTTTACTATGGGTACTCGCTTTCTTGAGTCTCATACTAGCTTCCATATGTGGTGCATCGAACATTATGTTCTTTAGCACACTATGGTTGCTAGCTGATTCTTTCATCATCGCATTACGTGTTGTTTCTCAGGATCACGATCTGACCTTACAATGGCGTTCACCTACTCACCATCATGCCTTGTCAATTAGATCGACTTCTCACCCGAGTCCTTCTAACTTACAAGAGGTTAGTGAACGTTCTAGGCCATCCCAAAGAGTCGAGCACCATCGTCGTCGCTCCTCTTCGTATTTTCCTGCACCGCACCACATCCGTTTTCGTACTCCTTCTCCACCACCTCCATATAATCGTCGTCGCCCTCGCACTCCAAACAACTCCGTCGAAATCAACGTCTTGTTACGCTGGAGTGCGAAACAACTAGCAGCGAGCACTTGAATAGGGGCTCGAGCCTAATCGGGAAGATGGCCGACTCGCGTAGACGACGCTATCGGGCTTCTGCAGAGCAAGTGTCGGCGAGATGTCGTATGGGCAACGCGCAGTCGAATGCTAGCACGTAGTACCCAGCCACAAGCGGTCCACAACAGTTTCAGGTATACACAAGTACCTGGCAGAGATGAACTGGAGTCTCAACTTAATCCTCAACTGTTGCCAGCGAATAGACAAGTGGTTAAAACTAGGGAATCCTAGTCTAACCACGAGCCCTTTTTATATTGTACAAGGACGCGCACAGACCATGCTGTGCGTGTGAGGATTTACTATACATGGATAGACTAAAGAAGAGAAGCGCAACGGTGATTAACCACACGAGGCGCGGGGATCAAAAAAAAGAGAAGTAAATGGAGATTAAATACATGTGTCGTGACGTCATAGAGTCTAGGCCTGGTCTAGGCCATGACATCATATGCTTAGTCAGCAAGAGATCACATGTAAGTTCTCACGATCATGTGCGCTATGTCACGTGACCTTTGAAAGTGAAAACGACTGATTGGTAAAGTCGCAGGCACCGAGGGCACGAAGGATGCAAGGGTAAACCTATCAGTGGAAAGACTCACTGATAATACGAGAGAGTATGCAAACAGAGTATAAGGAGCAAGGCTCAACTTAAGATTACGAGGGCAACGCGATCGAATGCTAGCACGTAGTACCCTTTCACGAGGGTCCAACGACAGTTGCTCGCTACACAAAGCCAGGCAAGATGATCTGGGGTTCTACTTAATCCTCAACTGTTGCCAGCGAATAGACAAGTGGTTAAAACTAGGGAATCCTAGTCTAACCACGAGCCTTTATATATTGTACAAAGATGCGCACAGACCATGCTGTGCGTGAGATGAACTACTATACATGGATAGACTAAAGAAGAGAAGCGCAACGGTGATTAACCACACGAGGCGCGGGGATCAAAAAGAAGAGAAGTAAACGGAGATTAAATACATGTGTCGTGACGTCATAGAGTCTAGGCCTGGTCTAGGCCATGACATCATATGCTTAGTCAGCAAGAGATCACATGTAAGTTCCCACGATCACGTGCGCTATGTCACGTGACCTTTGAAGTTGAAAATGACTAAGTCCGAAGTGAAAGTGTACGAAGTGTATGAATAAAATGTTATGATTATAACATTAGAGATATCACAGTAGTGATGATAGAACTGAAAGATCTAAAGAAAAGCGACAAGCCATAAGGGCTGTCTTATATACAGTACATGAGTGTTTGTACTTATGTTCTGTATAGTACCTTTATAAGGTATAGTATGAAATACATGACGATATGATAGAGATAAGAGATAAGACTAAGTATATTGTCCAATAGCATAATAAGAGCTATTTGTAATGTGATAAGCATGACTAGGTCTAGACAATGATGTCATATAGACCAGTCTAGAAACGTAGTGGCTGTAAGTGAAATACAGAAATAGAACACTACCGTTTCAACACCCATCGCCCACTCCCCAGTCGCCTAGTGGATGCCATCCACTTCCCCACTCGTTCCTGCAAGTCTCAGTGACGCTACTCTGAGATAGCCCCTGTCTCGTCGCCCCGTCGGGCCGGACCCACAGCTGAGCTGTCGCGTCCTCCTTTATTTTGACCAATGACATTTCTTACATCACGTGACTATGACTAGATTACGGCGTCTTTACCTTCACGTGAGACCCGTATCCAAGGGCTCCACCGTTCGCGCACCGCCCTGTGGGGCTCGCCTCATGGACATCGTCACTTCGCTCTTGCCTGGAGCTTCGCTCCCTCGTTACCGGCACTTTGCCGCTTTCCCCATTTCGCCGTTATGACTCGCGTCGACTCATAACCCTTTACCCTCGCTGCCACGCACAGCTCGGTCTGTGCACGATATCTATTAGTATATATACTCGTACTTAGGACAGTACGAGTTCTCTAGCTAATTCTACGCATCTACCAAGTGCCTAGCAATCTAGCTTATACCCCATCTGCTGATAGAGCCGATAAGCTTCAGCTCGATCTCGTCTGGTCGCCACCATACGACATCTCGCCGACACTTGCTCTGCAGAAGCCCGATAGCGTCGTCTACGCGAGTCAGCCATCTTCCCGATTAGGCTCGAGCCCCTATTCAAGCGCTCGCTGCTAGTTGTTTCGCACTCCAGCGTAACACCAAGCTCACAATGGATGCAATCAGGATGCCCAGACAAAAGCTCCATGACCCATCCCTGCCCCGAAAGTGCAGAAGTATGGTATGGTTCTGGATCCTTCCAAACTTGAAGTATTGTCCTCATTAGATTCGCTGTGGCAGACATAATAAGACTAAGAAGCAGGGTAGTATACTGAATCAATTGGAGGCATATCTCTGGGTGCAAAGGATAGGTGAGTATACTGATGAGAGGGCCATGGGTTTTTGAGTCCATGGTAGTTGATTGCACTGATGCTTATAGACTGATGATATAGTATGATATGTGTTGTAGTGAGTTCAATCTCCGAGACTCAACGAATGCGGCATTGATACCTGCCGAACATTCAGGCAGAAAACCAAACACCAACAAGCAACTTTGTCATGTATTTTGCAGTTACTGAACTGGCTCTAAAGGATTGGCCATCTAATGTCCCTCCGACAGTCTCATTTAATTCATGTTACTGGGACGCGGAAAGTTTAACAGCCAGCCTCCAACAAATATTCTCCAGCTGTTACCGCAACTTCAATCTCAAGGAACACCTCGTGCGCGTCCTCGCAGAGCCTGCACCACCCACTCTTCCACGCCCGGGTTCGTCTCTACGATATGATTTCAATGAGTATACACCTTTGCAGATCACGCTCGATCAGCTACTTTCCGACCGACCGGTGCCAGAACTACCGTCCCGCGTTGTTTTGTTGCGCGACAGCAAGACATCATTAAATGATATCCCCGCGTTGAACCAATTATTCTCGTCTGTTCGCGCCGACTCCTCATTTCAACCAGAATACCTCGCTCACCTTGCTGCCAGCGCACAACATGTTCGTGAGGAATCTCGAATGACTCACACAGTGGCGGGGGAGAAATGATCGAGGCACTTGAGAAAAACTATGCACAACGTAGAGTCAACTACATGGCTGGTTTGACAACTGTCAAGCAGAGTCTGGGTCCAACAACCAATCTGTATAAACAAGTACTCGTGCGACTGGGACAATGGCCGGCGATTACTGCAGATGTCCTATTCCAATGTCTCGCATCCACCTCGCCAATCAATCTCCCTAGACAGTGGAAGAAATGCTTAGTGTCTTTAGCTCTACTCATTTTGGACCTTCAGCATACCCGGAGATTGCTTCGATTTGCTCTGGACGGACTCGAAGAAGAGTTTTCGAAGGAGTTAGAGAACGAAGGATGCGACGGGTGGAACCCTGAAGACTACCCAGACTGGTTGTTGATCCAGGTAAGTTACTGCTGTCCAAGCGCTTGTCTGTATTAACTCTGTTCCTTTCTTGCGTCAGATTCAAGGAAACTTTCTCATTCGTCGTGCTCAGGCAGAAATTGCGATGGAGATGATATCCCCGCAATCCGGGCAAAACACTGTAATGCAGGTCAACATGGGCGAAGGGAAATCATCCGTGATCATCCCAATGGTTGCTGCTGCTCTCGCTGACGGCAAACAGCTCGTCCGTGTCATTGTTCCGAAAGCCCTGACGGTCCATATGTTCGAATCACTGGTTTCTCGCCTTGGCGGGCTCGCCAATAGGCCAATATACCACATACCATTCTCCCGTACCCCCAAGTACGACTCCCAGGGCAGGGTGATCAGCCTTCAAGTCGATGATCTACACAAACTCATGTCTCAATGCATGGCTGAGCATGGAATTTTACTTGTCCAGCCCGAGCACGTTGTATCACTCAAGCTGATGAGTGTGGAAGAGCAGATTCGTAAAGGCAAACTTGAGACCGATCCCTTACCGAAGCTTCAAAAATTCATTTTCAAGCATATCCCGTTGCCAAAATTGGTGAGCATGAATAATTATGTTGATAATCATTGATTCAGCTCAATGTCGAACCCCAGCTGCCAGAAGGCAGCCTTGTGAGTAACATATTTCGGTCGCTGAGCCAGTTGCCCGACCACTCGAGCAAAAAGGACGCCACTCAGCCCGACCGTCACGACCAGCACGGTGGGGATGCTCACGGCGCTGTGGACAGCGGATCTAAGTGGTTGAGCCTTCAAAAGTGGATTCATTCTCATGTTCGGGATATCTTGGACGAGAGCGACGAGATCCTTCATCCCCGGTTCCAACTGATTTACACGATCGGTCACCAGCAACATATGGACGGATACCCTGATCGATGGACGATTACCCAGCAGGTCCTCCGGCTCGTGAAAAGGCACGTATTTTCCCTTTCAAGTTATGCCCCCGACTCTATGGAGTATGAACGTCGCCCACCTGGATCGTTTCCACACGTTCGCATTGCGTCAGTGTCCGACGTCGGTCGAGATCTAATATCATTGCTCGTGAAAGACGTGATGGATGGACAGCTTCCCAATTTCAACTTTCAACATCTCTCCGCAGAATTGCACCGCGCAGTTCAGAGTTTCATATCCGACGAGAATGTCCTCCAAGTTGCCGATACAGGTAAGATGGTGGAGGAGTATGTTAAGCGTTCTCATCAGAGTCACCTTTGGAGTGGGCTCCTCCTCCTCCGTGGTCTCCTGGCCTCCAACATCCTCTTGTTTGCTTTTTCTGAGCGGAGATGGCGTGTTGACTATGGTCTTGACCTGCGGCCGCAATCAAGTTCCTCAACCCCCACAATGCTTGCCATTCCGTATCGGGCCAAAGACGTGCCGGCACCTGACACCCAGTTCGGCCATCCAGATATCACCATCATTCTCACACGCCTATCTTACTATTATTCCGGGCTCAGTGAGGAGCAGCTAAGAGTTTCTTTCGAAATTCTGCTAGGCCAGGACGACCCATCCACGGAATACGCGCTTTGGATCAAAGAGTACGATTGCACATCAGTGTCAGGCCCACTTCGCGAACTTCGCGAAATCAACCTCAAGTCATCGGAGCAATGGGACAAGGAGATAATCCAGCTTTTCAATCGGAATCAAGCAGTCATAGATTTCTACCTCTCGCGAGTGGTGCCGAAGGAAGCAAGGAGTTTCCTTGGAAAATTTCAGGGTTTAGCTGGGATTTAGCAGAGAAACGAGAAAATGTTATCACCGGTGAGTGAGCAAATAGTTCGTCCCGTGCCTCCCGATTTGGTCACTAACTTGACCATCAGGATTTTCGGGCACAAACGATGGCCAATGGTTGTTACCCATGTCTATTGCTCAGCGCGACCTCAATCACCAGCAGGGGACCAACGCCAGGGTTCTTGCATATCTTCTCCAATCCGAAAACGACTCTTATATGATAACCCACGAGAATGACGAACGGTGGAGTACGGTTGGATTCCTCCAAATGGTAGTCAAGCAAGAACCCGAAATCCGTGTTTTGCTGGACGTTGGTGCGCAGATTCTCGATTTTTCCAATCGTCAAGTGGCCAAAGCATGGCTCGACATTGCCCCCGATACTGCTGGTGCCATTTATTTCGACGAGAATGACCAAATGATGGTACTCACGAAAAATAGCTTCACTCAGTTAACGCTATCGTCGCCACTTTCTCAGCGGTTAGATCAGTGTGTCTTCTATCTGGATCATGCACACACGAGGGGCATCGACATCAAACTCCCTATCGGGTCCCGAGCAGCCGTCACACTAGGTCCCAAGGTCACAAAAGATCATCTGGTGCAAGGTCCGTTCTGGCACCGTGATTCGCAGTATAAATCTGACACGGTTTGGAAATTTCAGGTTGTATGCGGATGCGCAAGTTGGGTCATGATCACTCGGTTATGTTTTTTGCGCCGCCGGAGGTTGATCGGAGCATCCGTGCTGTGACCGGAAAAAAATATCTGAACACCCACATCACTATGGTCAATATCCTCTCCTGGGCAATACACGAGACCTTGGCCGATATACAGCAACGTGCTCCTCACTGGGCACAACAGGGAATGAGTCATAATTCGAGATATGATGCTTGGTCCCGTTTCTGCAACAACGAGCTCAGGCTAGACCAGCTATCGGATGCATGGCTCCAGCCAGAACTCAAATCGCTGGCCAACCTGTATGCACCTTGTGAAACTCAGAATGCCTCAGGTTCTTTCTCGGCGCTGGACCCAGGGATCTGCCAACGTTGTAAAGACCTCGGGGCTATATCGCTTCCAAATGCACAGATGGAAGAGGAACAAGAACTGGAGGTCAACCGCGAGCGGGAGCGTGAACGAGAAGTGGAGCTGCCTCCCAAAGCAAAACCGGCGAAACATTACCTTCATCCAGATGTTGTGAAATTCGTTAACACCGGCGAGATCCCTGCTTTGCACGCAAACAGTGCTTTACATCCCGTCTTCACAGCTCTCAAAAAGAGTTCTGCAGCTACTCGCGATGCAGATGTCTGGAGTCCATTTATCTTGGCTACGGCGGATTTCTATAACACAATCGAACCTGAGTCCACTAGAGGAACCATGGATCAATACCTTCGACCTGTCCAGTGAATTCTTTCCCGTAAAAACCTGCAGGGCCGCGACCCACTACTCGTGCTGCTGAGCCCATTTGAAGCCGACCGCTTGATGCCAGCCATTAGGGCGAGCGAATATGTCCATCTTCATGTGTATGCGCCCCGCACATCCCAACGCATGAAACCATCGGACGATCTCAAACTCTATTCTATACCTCCCCTGCCCTCCGACTGGACTCCACCATGGACTCTGATCGACCAGCTCAACGTGTTCGCTGGGCAACTCTATCTCAGAGACTATCAATCGTACATCCGACTGTGTCGATTCCTCGGCGTACCCACGAGAGAGTCGCCGAACGACTCGGAGACAGCAGTCCAGTGGAATCTGTTCGACATCCCTGGTAGTTTCGAAGAGAACGAAATCAGGTTCTCAGGTTCGCCACTGCCTCCCGTGATGGCACTACTTGCCATCCGGAACGGAGGGAGACCCTTCACACAGACGCACATGGGCAAAATCCTTCAAGGGCAGCAACTAACAGAGCAAGATTTTGAGCAGCCAACCTCGGTTGTGTCTCAGGCTGGTCATGGCCGTGTTACATGCGACAAGCAGATACCACACGACGCCACGCCACAAAATGTGCTCCTTTCATCTTTGGAGATGGCGTGTGATGCACGAGACGGCGCTGCTTCATCAGTATCGCTTCGGTCGTCGAAGCGAGGACTGGAATCGGTCGACGCGGCCTCAGAGCCACCGCAAAAGCGTCTACGTGCTGATTTACGGTAAAGGTAACTTTTCTGATAGCTAGATGTTGGCGGAGGACTGATCGTCTCTTTTGCAGTTTTATCCATGTTCGTTCTCCTACAATGTATTCGTGTAAAGTTCTTACAGTGTATTCTATGGTGATCATCAACCACAACAACAAACCTTGCGAGACGAGGTAAACGAGGTATCTCCGTGTACCTGGGCAGCAACAAAAGTCTAGACTACAACTGGTAAATAGGGTCAGGGTAACCCACATGGGTCGTGTGTACGGGTACCACTGGGTCACGCGAAACCTTTGGGACAAGAGACGGTCCTCGGCAGTTGTAGACGCCTTTCATGCACCATTCGTGTGTCTAATGTAGTCGATGTGTTGCGCGGTTTACTAACTGGAGGTGAAGGTCGGGCTCTTGTCCGTTCACCTACATGTACGCCTGAGCCTTGACCATGCGATGGCAAGAACGGGTTCAGTCAGACGTCGAGGAGCAAAGTTTAATTATGCGGACCATAAAAGAGAAAAAGAGAAATCCGACCTGCCTGGCTCGAACAGGCGACCTCAAGATGAATTTATCCAGTTACAGTCTCGCGCTCTTCCAACTGAGCTAAGGTCGGGTATGGTAAACTTCTTATGTTTCGTTCATGACTGGATAAAACTGCAACCCGAAATAGTCGTGACCCTTTCCGGATGACTGGCTTCACGTTCCTTGGTCGTCTTCATCCGATTTCAATTGTCGAGTAATGGGTAAGAACAAGGACAAGAACAAGAATGAAATACCTAATCTCATGAGCGTCACGAACCGAGATATCCTCCAACGACTCAACTTTCTCTATCAAGCCAGTGTCCTTCTAAACGGCCTCGCACCCCCTGGCTCCATCCACCGCGATGACGACGACCCGGTGTCATCGACGACACCCAATGACAAGGGCGACAAGGGCACCGGTACCGGGGAAGGGGACCCTCCATCGCGTCATACAAAATCCCAGAGGAAGAAGAGACGGCGCATAGTAAGCTTTGAGGAGTTGTCGAGGAATTATGTAGAGACGATGAAGATCGTGGGGCAAAAAACGAACGTGAAGATGTGCGTGCGTCTGTGTTTTGTGGCCTCGTTGAATTGCGTTCTTTTCCTTGCCTCGTTGACGCGTCGTTGGGATTACTGCTTCATCCATCGTCCTTGTACAGGGATCCGTCTGTGAAACGCCGCATATGCAAATGCTGCAGCGCTCCCTTGGTACCCGGCATCTCTGCAACCGTCCGCATCAAAGGTCGGTAACCGACCTCGGTAGGATCGTGTACTGTCTTTACTGACACGTTCTGAACAGACTCGAGCTCGCATGGTCACCTTATCTCGTATCGATGTCACGGCTGTCAAGCAGAGCGTCGCATTCCCGCTCCTCCTATTCAACATGTAGATCCAACGACGAACGAGGACACGATGGAAACACAACCCGCAGAGGCCTCGACCTCATCCATGCCTGGTGCAGCCGCTACTACTGGAAACTCTGTCCGTCCCGGACGGCAAAAGCGAAAGAAAAGGGGACCCCAACCTCGCTTGCCGCCCCATTTCGCTCGCGACGTCGGGCACGTCGTGTTCCGAGGCAACGAGCGACTCGACACAGCGCATAGAGTTTCATAAGCGTCAGGACTTGGGAAATGCTATATCTGACCTCTGATTCTTTGGAGCTCACGCCATTCGTATGACGTATGGACCAAGCGATTGTGGAGTGTCTAGACAACAACAAGAATGTACTAGCTACGTAAAGGGAATGTAGTCCTGGAGGTGAGGTGACGCGAAGAAAAATCATACGAAAGAGTATCTCTCTATGTATCCAGTGGAGAACTCGAACCCAAAAGCTCTACAACAAATACGCCAATAAGGATACAGTCATTGTTAGCAGAAGGTGTGGTATGTTCGTGAGCATGGTATCAGCTCCAGATCCGGGGTGGATAGTTGGGCTGTAACTTGAATATCAGCACAAGACTTTTACATTCGTAAAGGAAAACAACGAACGATAGTCCTGCAGTGTCCGAATAGGAGGGACACACGCCGTCAGCAGTATACTAAATCACCATACGTCGTGTTTAGCCCAGATACTGGGGAATGAAATGAATATTACCATCGGGTCGTTTGGACAACAGGAGGTGTAACCCAAATCCGCAACACTTCCGAGAGCAGTTTGGTTGGTGTATCCCTCCCAGTGCTCGCACGAGACACTCTGGTAACTGATATTCCAGACACCAAAGTCCTGTTTCCGTGTGACTCATCATCTCCTTTTACATGCTAGTCGTTCAAACTCACGGTGAAGCCTGCGTGAACATGTGTTCAGTCAGCGATAATCGTAAGTTCTGGCGAGAAAGACATGCCATAGAAGGCAACGTCAGATGGGAAGAAGCTATTTGGGATTGAAGTAGACGGCCAGGCAAGATCAAAGTTGAGGTACGCGCCACCGCTAGTTCAGTCGTCACTTCATCGCACCCGTTGAACATGACGTCGTTCACTCACGCATTGGGCCTAGAGGACGTGGCGTTACACCACCCCTGCGTGGAAAGAGGACAGAGGTCGCTGATTTTGACAACGACGGAGTTCGTCACGTTGGGATAAAAAGGCGGATTCGCCGTGAAAGCATTCAAGAGTGTGAGATTGAAGCATTGGCCACATGCGGGGCCATAGGAGGTGCTGCTTCCATATGCCATTTGGTTCAGAGCGGCAGTGGGATAGTATGTGCTGTTCGGGGTACATCCACACGCAGCGATGAACCCCGTAGGGAGGGAGTAGTGTGTCATGGTTGCATGTCCACTGGCTGGGTATTGGATCCATTCTGAGGCCCGAATTGCAGGGAGAAAAGACAGGAAGATGAAAACCGAGAGAATCCACGAGTAAATACTCGGGAAGTATAGGGCGTACGACATTTTTTTTTCCCTCGATGGCTCAGGGTGACATGAGGACGTCGAGCGGGGCGTGGATGTGGAAAGGGAGCGGCTACGATGACAGACCTGCGACCATGCCTCGCATACGAGTAAATGATGATATAATTTAAATTAGATTACAGTAAACTAGCTCGTAATCATATGACTGGGACAACGAAATCTTCATTAGGTTTGGGTACCAGGAAGTGTAAGATTTATACACTGGCAATTGATACTTGATAAGCTCATGAGTCATGATGCATAAACCCTTTACTCAGGGTGACCCAAACCTTGACTAAACCTAGTCTCGCTTAACGGTCATTAGGAATCGTTTTTATGCATTAGTATGAGCATATCAACTGTATCTACCTCATGCATTATGAGCTAGTCCAGTAACTGTAATAATTGTTCGTAGCCCCGGATGGGGCCTATACCACACTTGAACTATGCCACCAAGATGTGGATCGATTCCGCTCAGCTGGAGGTAGTTTCTTTACTGACCATCAAGGTACCTTGTCCGAGGTGGAACTCAGTCATACTAACTCATAGTACTCCAGGCTGCACTTTGTTAGAGTCAAATCCTGCTTATGATATCGCTGCTGATTTCTGTCAGCACATACGGCAGACTGCACATTGTGCTCACGCAAAAATGATATTGCTTCATGTGATGACGAAGAAACACTCATCAATCGAGCGTTTCTTCCCATGTATGATGGGGCGACCCAAGTTGGAGTACTAGCCAACTCTGGGTATAAAATCCGTTATGAACGCCTCGAATGCAAGTCCAAAGTAACTGATTTCTCTCCCAACTGTCGACGATTCGTACTGATGGCCCCCGTCACTAACAAGCGCATCATCCTCAGCGAATATCCGACAGGCAAGTAAGATATACCCGGAAATGTATATCTAAACGTTGTACCCGCCCCTAGGTCTCCCTGTTCCCGGCCAGACAACGTCATTCGATGCGAGTCTGACAATTGACCTGGATAATGTCCCATTGAATGGAGGGGTCTTGCTCAAGACTCTCGTGCTGTCCTTGGAGCCTTATCTACTGTCTAGGATGAAACCTTTCATGCCTGTATGTTTGTCTTCAGCATACCTTGTTCGATGACAACCTGGCTTATATCTTGGCTCATGAACAGAATAGATTTCCAATAGGAGAATCGTAAGGAATTTTTTATATAAATGACCACCATTTCACTCAGCCTGAATCCTTGTCTATAGAATCGAAGGTTGTGGTATCGGAGTCGTTGTGCGTTCCGAGAACCCGGCATTTCAGGTTGGAGATCACTTGCATGGATATTACCGTGAGTGCGACGATCACATGTCGAATTTTATACTAATTTTGATTTGTAGCTTTCCAGGAATACTCTGTGCAACACGAGACTGAATCTTTCACAAAGATACACAACGAGTACAACCTCCCTTGGAGCGTCTTTGTAGGGATAGCTGGTTTACCTGGTAGGATATTCATCCCATCGTTGTCCTTAAAGCATGCGCTGACAGTAGTTCAAAGGCCATACTGCATATTTCGGCTGGAAGGAGTATTCACGTGCGAAGAAAGTGAGTCTGTTTAGAATGTCTCTTGTTTCTTTCAACTCAAGCAACGTCCGCACAGGGAGAAGTCGCGTTTGTCACTAGCGGCGCAGGTGCAGTCGGATCGTGTGTACATTTCCTTGGCGTCTATGGGTGCGTACGTTGACGAGAGACTTTTTCAGCTTCGTGATTCAACTTGCGAAACGGGATGGCATGAAAGTGATTGCATCCGCCGGTTCAGATGACAAAGTTCGATTCATGAAAGAACTCGGTGCGGACGTGGCGTTCAACTACAAGACAACAAAGACGTCCGACGTCTTGGCCAAGGAAGGTCCCATTAACGTGTATGTTTTTTCTGCCACCTGAATGCGATAAAAATGTGTTCTGAATGGAGAGGCAGCTACTGGGATAATGTGGGAGGTGAATCACTAGATGCTGCGCTCAGCGCAGCTGCAAAACACGCCCGATTCATCGTCAGTCGGTCATCATTATTCTTGTTCTACGCGTGCTCATGCTTCATAGGAATGTGGGATGATCGCTAACTATGGCGGCTCGGTCAAACCACTTCCGGTCAGTGTTCATTCACGTTAAAATTTGAGTGTAGCTCAAGGACGTAATAGAACTTTATCAATGTGATCGTAAAGGAAATCTCGATCAATGGCTTTGTCGTCACCACCCTCTCTCCAAAGTATTTGGAAACTTTCGAACGGGAAGTACCTGCTTTGCTCGCGTCGAAAGAGGTGACGTACAGGGAGGATGTCACGAGGGGATTAGAGAACGTTGAAGTAGCGTTTGACAGTTTCCTCAAGGGTGCGTTTATTGGAAAGAGCGTCGTTATAGTAGCAGACGAGTAGAACGGTATCGCAGATGTGTATATGTATATGTAGACCATTGGTTTTCGCCGATGAGTCATCCATCAATCCCTACCAAGGCTGTAGTCATTTGGTTGAAAGTCCGTGTCGTCGGTGCATATAGTGGGTGGTGTCAGCGTTATAGTACCAGTATATATGGGTCTATAGCCCATTGAACAATACCATTTACCCATGTGGCGGAGGCGGGATGGTGCAAAGACCTTGTCTGAATGTATGAAGGTGAGTTCGTAGGCACGACCGGGCTGCGAAGACCGCAAAACCTTCACCATACACACACGAACTACGACATTCACGCGTCACGATCTCGCAGTATCCACTTAAGAAGTTGACGGAGGTCGCGAATGCCGAGATGCAATCCTGGGCGGAAACAAGTTTATAGGTGATGGACCTACACTTGTTCACGCCAAGGCGCAACTCATCTCGGCGGGCTTCTAGTCCTAATTCATCAGAGGTATGCGGTGATTGGGGGATATAAACACCTGGATAATTCGAACGCCGACGATACATGATCGATTCACACCATCGATATCCGTCTATCGCTCCATCCTCGTGGTAACCATTGAAATCCTTATGCTCGAGAATGCCAATAAGCGACGAATATGCTGCCCGCACTGCCTGCAGAGATCATACGTTGATCAATACACAACCCCTCAGAGGATCTATCAGAGGGCAATTCTATAGCCAGTGCGAAAAAAAGAGGATGAATTATGGATGCAAGTACAGCCATACCATATTCAATGTCAATCGAGTGCACAGATTAGTGAGTACACTCATCGTCTACGTTCGGGACAATGTACACACTTGATTTGTCCCAAGGGAAACCGCGATGGACGGACATCCTACGTGGTTGGTCTTGACTATGGATACGGTTTTGAGAGGTATGGGGGCTACGAGGGATGGTATTCCGGTTGGGACGCGAGAATACCCGATGGATCAACACGGAAAAGTGTCGGCCATGCCAGAGTCTATAATCTCCCCAAGGCATTGCTTGTGGAAGAAGCACGCGCAGGGTTGAAAACGGCGGGCGACGCTCTCGTGAGGTTGCGTTGACGGGGGGACAAACAACCAAAGACTGATTTTTTCATTTATTTTTCTAGATAGAATGCGTAAAGGTTCAAAGTCTCTGTCAAGCTCACCACGAGCTGAACGCGTGTCAAAGACCGGACTGCAAGTTTGATCACGATTTGGTTGACAGCGCACGAATTGAGAAGCTTGCGCGGTGGACACCGGGGGGTACAAACGACTATGATGCACTGACGGTCGAGTGCCGTGTAGTGGAGGGTCGGACAACGTGGAAGATCATTCTAAAGGAGGCTGTCTTCGCGGCGTTGAAAGCGACGGATCCAATTGCGCGCCGTATCCCCTCGAGACCATACAGCTACGAGAGTGCGGAACTGTTGGACGTAGTGAGGCATATGGAACAGGCTGTTGGACTTGCTGGTACTTGACGGTCATTATTGCTGGCTGTATATGATATGTACTGCGGAGTAACTGTAGTCAATCGTACTGTAACATTCGGTTCGTGACACCACCGGCACGTTGGCGACACACAGCTCCCCGGCTTTACACGCTCTGTGTCCGCACTACAATATCTGTCATTTAAGCCTGGGCCAACGTCACGATGGGCTCGACAGAACAACACAACTTCTCCGGAGCACTCGCGACGTGGAAAGGTAAGCTTGTATTCGTTCAAATAAGGCTACAACACCTCGCTCATACACCGTCGCATTCGTTTCCGGTCCATGAACACCCTGTGACCTTGTCCCCAAATTCCTTTGCTTCGCGTACGCGCCGGCATGTCTGCTGGGTCGCTTCAACCTGACCAGCCATCCACCTCCACGAGCTCCAAAAGGCGCTCGATGCACAGGGCATCGAGATCGTCGAGAACCAGAAAGAGAACGTGCTCAGTCGCAAGGGGCTGGCTGAGCGCACCAAAGGTAGGCTTCACTTCAGCTTAGTGTATAAACCTCAACACACGATCGATTGACACACCTTCGTTTACAGAGTTCAAGAAGATCTCAGACGACGAAAAGCTCAATTCGTTCAAAGGACTGCTCAAAGGTACGTCTCTCTTCCTCGTCGTTGGACCCGCACGGTATAGGTGCACTCACGTCACCCTCTCCAACGACGCACCACCTCATTCCATTTCATATAGCGTACCAACAAGAAATCGACAACCTCACAAAACGTTCCAAAGTCGCCGAGTCAGCCTTTTTAAATGTCTACAAAGTCCTCGCAGAAGCCCCAGATCCTTATCCACTCCTCGAGGCAGTCGTGGAACAGACGATCACGTCTGAAGCGAACGCATTGTTGACTGCCGAAGTCAACGCGCTCAAGGCCGAGGTCGCGCGAGTCAAAGGGGAGAACGCTGACCTGAAAAGGGAGAATGGCACGTTGGAGAATACGAAGAGGAGGGTGGAGGCCTTGGAGGGCAAGGTGTGTGTGCACGTGATGATTTGCATTTGCGCGTGCGGAGAACACTGGAATGGTATAGGGTGCTGATCAGGGCGCTGAGATAGATGGAGGAGTTGATTGCCGACAAGGTCACTCAGAAGGAGAATGAATTGAAAGCGACATTTGATGAACGTATGCGGAACTACGAGGAGCGGTGAGTGGTCCGCTAGTAGTCCTTTCGAGTTTGGCCTCACTGCCATCATTTTTCGTTCATCGCGTGTCACAGCGAACAGGACTTGACACGTCAAGTCACGCTCTACAAGTCGCAACTTCGTGAGCTTCGACTGTCGAACGAGACTAACCAAGCCCGTCTTTTGGACGTCAGCTCGCGCGCTGATCAAGACCTCGTCTCACGGCTAGCTGAGGCAGACATGGTCCTCGCAGACCTTGAGAGGGCAAATAGCAGAGTCGCGGTTGTTGAAGGGAGGAACGTACGTCCCCTCTCCTTCTGCCTGTTGTCTGTATCCTTACTGTAAGGCCTTTATACACCACGTAACAGGAGAAGTTGCGTGCCGAGATCGAAGCACTGAGGGCGGAAAGCGAGAACACAGAGTTGTATGCTTGCTGTCTCTCAGCCACATAGATCGAAGTTGACCAATTGTGCAGGATAACGAGCCTGCAATCGCATCTTGTGACTCTCGAGTCAACGAACGCAGATATAACTGCCCAACATCTCTCTACCCAGTCACAATTGTCTGTTGCACAAAGGCAACTCGCAAGACATGATGAAGAGGGTGCGAAGCGAGAAGAGAGGGAAAAGGCAGAGCTGCGGGCGGAAGTGGGCACGTTTAAGCAGAAGCTTGCGACATATGCCGACTACGATGAAATCAAGCGGGAGCTTGAGATCATGAAGGTGAGTTGGTATACACTTCCCAATATATCTCAAGCCCGCTTGTTCATGCTTACAAAATAGTACGTTGAATTTGGCGGTCTCGACGATGACGCTTCCGACGCAGATGGTGACGACTGGTCCTCCCACGAGTCGGAAGGTGTACATCTCCCTGATCCGAACGCTGACAAGGCGAATGTACAGCACGGAAAGAGTCTCGAAGTACTCCTCGCGAGCAAGAACAAGCGTATCCTCGAAGAGCTCACGCGTTTCAGGGTAACTCTTCTTCCTTGGTAATCACCACAATACACGCGCTCACGTTCTACATCAGATCCTGCACACGTCTCTTGAAGAGTCTCTCAAGTCCACGCAGTCCGAGCTCGACACGGCTCGGACAGAACTTTCCAAGCAAAAATCTCTCAACGAGCAACTTGAGACGGACCTTCTCGCACTCGATAATCGTTCTGCAAAGCCCTCAAGGGTGAGTGGAACGACGGGCGTCGAGGACGCGTTGGCTGGGCTCGGACTAGACCTCGACTTGGAAACTACCAAGAAAGGCGATTCGTCTGGGAGTACGACGCGAAGCACGCCGATTCCTTTCACCTCGTCTGCGGATACATCCATATTACCCATCGTGACGAGCCAGCGGGACCGGTTCAGAGCACGAAACGCCGAATTGGAAGAGGTGGGTTCGCGTTTTCGTTTTCGCTGATCCTTGGGGGTTATTCACGCCACACGCAGGAACTTCGACGCCAGTTCCATGCGATTTCAGAGTTGCGTTCCGAGATCAAGTCGTTGCAGTCGGATAACCTCAAGTTGTATGAAAAGGTGCGGTATATGCAGAGTTATCGCGAGACGTCGTCTGTGTCGCAGTTGGACCCTTTGCCTGGGACGTCCCGGTCGCACAGAACGGGCAAGTCCAGGGCAGGGGATGGTGGTGCTGAAGACGAGGTGGAGCTGGGGAAGTGGAGGCAGAGATACGAGGAGACGATGAATCCGTTCGAAGCATTCCGAGGGAGGGTACGTGGTTTCCATGTGCAGGTATATACTCGCTTGACATGTCTCACAGGAAGCGACACAAGCATATACGTCGCTGCCACTCCCGGAGCGTCTTCTCGTCATGCTCACACGAGCGGTTCTCGGACATCGTCGTGCGAGACTTGCATTTGTGAGTTATGCGAGCGGGTTACATCTCTTGGTCTTCTGGGTCGTCTGGAGTGGGTGGGGATGTTGGGGGGATGGTGGAACAGGGGGGATGGATGAGTACGTCAACGTACCGCGACCGTTTTGAACATTGCGTCTACCGTCGTGCCAGCTGGTACGATGCGTACGCCCAGGATCGGATGGTCAAATCGTGTCATACCAGTGTCATACCCCATTGCCCGTATCTCATGTGCGTTACCCATTTGACCAGCGACCACCTTGTAAGTAATGATGCAAGGCTGATCATGAAACGTCGACACGAGCGCTGGCGCAGCCTTTAGATCTGATAAGGTGTCACAAGGATCCAATATGTGTAATGATAACACGAAACAGTGAATTCTGGCGTCGCTTAAAATGGAGAAATTCAATGAAGCCTGCTCGCGCGCGGCCCAAGTTCTATTCTTGACGTGATCCCTCGACCTTCCACGCGATGAAACTGAGGATGGTTCGCTCCAACGAAGGATACGAGCGAAAAAAAAATGAATCCCATGTCGCATGTCGACGGACGGTTCTACTTCTCTCAACGCACATCACGATACGCCCTACAGGATGTCGACGGAAAACGAAAAGAGAAAAAGAGAAATTTGGCCTTCTTAGGGATGCTTATCGTCGAGCGGGCGAGTGCGAGTGCTGGCGAGACGGGGGGATCTGTAACTCTACGGAAAACCCGGAGATCTGCGACGGCGACAGGAACGAGGTAGGGATGGATAGCAGGTCGATAGTACTGTATGATGCATGTCGTGCTAAACCGCACAATTCGATCGATCGATCATCAGTCGAGGGGGTGGGTGTTGCTAAATGTCAGGCTTGGACGTGATGCATCTTCTTCAACGCGGAGGGTACAACATCGAGAACAAGCGATTTTCCGGAGCACACGATAGAGATCCGAGATCATCACGATCATGTCGACGATGACGACGTCAGAACCAGATTGGACCCGACATGCGCGGTGCCAGGGTCTGGGACGTCAAAGGTAAATAACGACATGCGAGATGGAACGAGTGATGCTTGTCGTTTCGAGATAGAGTGATACTGGGAGAAGGAGTATACTGCGCCTCGATATACAAACCTTGGGCGAAGCATCAAACGAGGACGCCATGAACTCCACCGGGAGACATTTGGATGTTGGCGAGGTAGACGAAGCGGAGCTGGATATAATGAATACCTTTTGACGAAGGGCAAGCCGTTTAGGTTAGCATTCAATGGTACAAGCACAGAAGTCTCTACCACATTATGAGCGTCCGGAACGACCCGCGCGCTTCTCTTGATCTGGGTTGTCTAGGGGAGAAACATGCGAAAGGCTAGTTCCACAGTCATTTGAAAAATGGCCGGCCCATCTGCACATGCGTCGTCATTCCCCAGAGTTCCGAGTTGTCGTTATCTGACGTAGACGTACGTCAACCATCTGATGATATATAGAATTGACCATAAAAAGTGATGGTGACTTGCATTGTCTCCCTTGCCAAAATGTAGGCGCGGGGCGAGACAACCCTTGGCGGAGCGTCGCTCACCCAACCGTCGCCTTGACGTCGACAGGAACCCCACCGGGGAGACACGATTGTCAGCGCGCCCCCAACCATACTGCTTTGTTCGGGTGAAACTGTCGTCGGCTCGTTATTTAAATAAGCGTACGTCGAAAATAGCTTAAACGTACTCGTGTGAGTCATGACGGAGCGCCGTCACGATCATGAGCAACATGCGCCGACTATCGGAAGGGTTCCGGTTCGTGTTCCTGGATGGAAGGATCATCGACGATGTCACTGCTATCAAAAGTATGTTGGGTCCGTCATTCGGTGAAGGGTTGCCTCTCGGTGGAAACAGTTGCACTCGTACGAGTCTCGCAAAAGAGTTGGGACTCGGATCAGTGGTAACATAGCAGATCCGCACGCCATTGGACCGGAAAGAATTAGCTGAGTTCGCTCGATCTGAACATCGACCCTTGGTGATTACAGCGCGAAACATGTACAAGGGCGGGTTTGATCGCCGCCGGCTCCACCGAGCTAGTAGAGTCGCTGGGAGAGCATGTCATATCCACCCGGACGGATCATCCACCAATTGTTTAAACGGACGACATTTTTTCCATGGTACACGTTCGCCACGGAGATGAAAGCCCACTCATTGAATTCACAGCAAACATACATGACCAGTGCTAGTTTTTAGCTGCAACGAGGATTGAATGCACGACGGTGACGAGATGAGGGCGGTGGTGCCGTACATGACGGACGTGTAACTGCGTGTGTTCCAGCATCGATCAGAACGAGGAGAGATGAACGCGCAGCAGTCGGGTTGGGGAGGGTGTGACATGTGACGGTGAGATGTCGAGTATATATGGAAATCTCGATTATCGCTGTTTCCTCCACGTCCTCGAAGCCGACTTAGCAGCCTTTGCCCTCCCCGGCTCCCAATGCAGCACACCGGCCATGATCACGACTCTCTCAACCCTCCACAACACATACAACAACCCACCCCATCCAGACCTCCCACATCTCAGAGGCAACAAAACCCTGCATCAGCACAGAGAAACACCCTCAGCGGTCTCCTCTCAAACAGAGCTGGAAATGCGCCCATTCCTCCCACTCTCCAGGCAAAGATGATGGCCGTGCGTACCGCCCTCCTTCTCATTCCATCCCTCTCCTCATCTCTCTCTCCCCCCTCAGATGCTCAACCGCGGGTCACCTGCCCATCCGGGTTCCGCTTCCTTCTCCATCGACTCCGCCGCACACCGCACAAACTTGGATGACGTACAACGCCCTCTCGTTCAACAGGCCTCCTCATTCCCCTCCCCATCTGCCCCCCGAGGTCGTGGCGCACCCCCTCCTTCCGCTAAACGCAACAAGCCCGGCTTCAAGCTGTCCGATATCAATCCAGATGCTGCCATTGGTGCCGCAAATGCCGGCCTTGGAGCAGGAAGACCTTCCTTAGCCGATGCCGGTCGTCGCGCCCCCTCTACTTTTGATACCCCCTTCGCCAACTTCAACAAAATCGTGTTCGTACCTGGTTTCTTTTTTTACCATCCTTCTCATCTTCGACTTCCCGATCAGCGATCCATCTGGCCGGCTCAATTTCGCCGGCAAGGCCGTCATCCACGCCTCCGGCGTCGATTTTTCAAACGGGTCTTCATTTGCGATCAGCATGGACGAACTCCTTCTCGAACACGAGCTCGGTCGCGGCAACTATGGAACTGTAAAAAAGGTCATTCATAGACCAACCAACGTCGCAATGGCTATGAAGGTACGCTCTTGCATATCTCTACCCTACACGTCATTCAATCATTGCGCCCCGCGCCCCGTTTCTCTTTGCGCTCGCTTCAGGAAATTCGCTTAGAACTCGACTCCTCAAGGCTTAATGGCATCCTTATGGAACTTGATATCCTCCACCGCGCCGTAACCCCGTTCATCGTCGAGTTCTATGGTGCATTCTTTGTCGAATCATGCGTCTACTATTGCATGGAGTACATGGATGGTGGCTCCCTTGCCTCGCTATGTTGCTTCCCAAACGGCAATGTCTCCCTCCCCCCTAGTATTTCGTCCAGCCCAGGTTCCGCCTGGACTTCCAGCCCTGCTCCCTTGGCAGAGCAACACTTGGGACGCATTGCGTTATCGATGACCAAAGGGCTCGCCTTCCTCAAAGATCAATTGGGTGTTATGCACCGCGACGTAAAGCCGACCAACGTCCTCGTCAACCGTAAAGGCGAAATCAAGCTGTGCGATTTCGGCGTAAGCGGGCAACTTGAAAAGAGCATCGCTCGCACCAATGTTGGGTGCCAGAGTTATATGGCTGTGAGTCACGCCTGCTACGGTCGTTTTTATTCTTTCACCACGTTGATCATCCTGCCGTCGGTATCAATATCATCTTTGGTGCAATTCACAGCCCGAGCGGATAAAAGGATCCTCACCCTCTTCGTCAAACATTGACGATACATTTACCTCATACACCGTCAGCGCTGACGTGTGGTCTCTCGGTCTTTCAATCGTCGAAATTGCCAGGGGAAAGTGAGTGGTTTCCTGTCACCGCACTTTACTGTCTTACATATCTGTCTCAGGTACCCATACCCCCCTGAAACCTACGAAAACGTGTTCGCGCAGCTCAGCGCCATCGTCGACGGTGAAGCACCTGGACTCCCAGATGACGACACCATTCCCGATGAATTCATTGATAGCCCACTGGCTGTAGACGCGAACGAAAGTGGTGATGGACGGCCTCTTGGGAGAAAATGGTCTCCTGAAGCACGTGATTGGATAAGGCGGTGCCTGATCAAAAACGCGGATGAGCGGGCGACATATCCTGAGCTGCTTGCGAGTATCTTCTCCATCTTATTCCTAGATGTTGTATATGCTGATTAGATGTCGCAGGCACATCCATGGATGAAGATGGACGCAGAGCGTGAGGTCGATATGGCAGGTTGGGCGGCGCGCGCATTCGAGTGGCGAGAACGGGGGAGACGTGGGTTTGCGATCTACGAGTGAGCAGTGTCTAAACAACGCTTGTGCTTTCACCTTCTGACACCCTCTCGAGGAGGACTACCCCATCTCCGCGCCCTTCCCCCCGTGACCGGTGACCCATCACAGCTCGTGTCAGGCATGCGACACCGACATCTGTCACTCAGGGCACCACCCCATTGTGAATTACCTCGCGCAACAGACTGCTGTGGCGAACCATGCGCAGACGTTTTTACTGCATTAGTTCTCGACTAATCCACCTGGCTATCGGAAGAGTAGCCCTCCATACGCACACGTACATCGGGCATCACCACGTACACTACCAACGCTGGTCGTTTAATACCCCTTCCATACTCGTCATATACATACATTCCCGAATCTACTCAGCTACGCTATCTTTTTGTTGTCCTCAATCGTCGTTTGGTTGTCGGTCATCATCTGGTTACTTTTTTCTTGGCTGTCGTGATAGCTAGTTGTTCCACTGGTTCGAGGTTTACTGATTCGTTCTTGTACCTGTTAGAAACTGTACAGTCGAACAATGCATAATGTTAGGTGTCAAAGCAGCTAATGATCGACCAAAGCGTGAGACTCCGTTTTTGGCCACATCACCCCAGTTTGTTCCACACAGGTTTCGTCCTGGATTCGAATTGCCAGCAGTCGAGTCAAGCTGTCTCCACTTTACTCTGGTGATTCGTTCTATTTTTTTTCCAGTACACGCTCAGATCTAATGAATGTTCTCTCCTCAGTCACACTCAGCCTTGTGCTGCTTTTCCGTGCGGTCCTCGCACTCGTCCGTTCCATCTTCTCCGAATACAACTCCCGTACCTACACTCGTTCGCGTCGTGCCTTTTCCAACATGATTCACGTCAAATGGGGTCGCGACGTCCTCCATTTCCCAATCCCACCGCTCGACACACCACTGGGCAAACTCCGCGCCGACCTGGCGGCGTATACCCATCTCCCGGTGGGGTCATTCAAGTTGGTGTACAAGGGTGCGGTGATGATTGAGGATACTGCTCCGTGTACGTCCCGTTCTGTCGTTTGCTTGTTCGGTTTCAAAGACGCTCACACCCACAAACCGTTCCTATGGACAAACAGTGTCGACGTATAAACTGAAAGAAAATGCGACGATCGCGTTGATCGGTGGGCATACTCTCCCACCCGAAAAACCCTTTACCTCCACGCTGGCGCCCAAGTCAAAGTCGTCAATACCACAGACAGAGGAGGGTACGATTTCGGCGATTCGAGCAGAGTTGGAGCGGGTGAGGGAGACGCTTATTCCGGACGTAGATGCGTTGGTTCGGGCGCTCACGTCGTCCTATGGGGAGGGTGCTACGACGGAGGCGGAGGTCGAGGTTCCACTTTCCAAGTCGATCGTTACAGTTCCGCCAATGCCAACGCCGGTGGATCACTCCCGATTGTCAGAGTTGTTGTTGCAATCGCTGCTGAGACTGGATGCGTTGGTTATGGCGGGGGTTGATTGGCCGGAGGCGAGGGTGCAACGGAAGGCGGCGGTGAGGGAGGTACAGGGGGCGCTGGATCGGTTAGATGCGGCGTGGGCGACCCGTTGAGTCGTCGGTGCTACGATATCCATGTTTTTATTCTCGTTCGAGCGTTGCCATGGCTCTTTAAACACTGGTAAGAACACTGATCACTGAGTCGGATCCCAGGTCTATCATGATCGTCACTGCTTGCCATCGGATGTGGAATGTCACGTGCAAGGCTCACTGATCTCTCCGAGTCAGCGTTTGCTCGTGGACGCCCTTTCATTTGGTTATTTTTTCATCTGAACAGCGGGGCTATACTTGACTCGATCTACTCAAGGTACAGTAAGCGATATGTATGGTATTTTTGTTATCCACGAGTCATTCAAATCGAGTCATTCGTCACTTTAGATTGCCAGCGCACAAAGTTTGCTTCTGTTCAAGTCCCAGACGTCTTTCCAACACTAGAGACAGTGTATAGATAAATCATGCCATTCCCCAAACATGACAGTACGGCATAAACTCTCACTCTCATCCCATCTGACCGATCTGTACAGTATCACAACCGTTCAACTTCTCCAAGGAGGAGGAAAAGGTCATCGCATACTGGCGCGAGATCGACGCGTTCAAGACGAGCCTGAAACTTTCAGAAGGCAAACCCGAGTACGTCTTCTTCGATGGACCGCCTTTTGCCACTGGCTTGCCGCATTACGGCCATCTACTGGCCGGTACCATCAAGGTGCGCATTTTTGGTCCTGCGATTCGGTTTCGTACAAGGGCCCGACGGCGATGTCGTGCTGAATCCTTGTACAGGACATCGTGACGCGATATGCGCACGTTACGGGTCATCATGTCACCCGTCGATTCGGATGGGACACTCACGGTCTACCTGTCGAACACGAGATCGATAAGAAGCTGGGTATCACCGGCCGAGAAGACGTGATGAAAATGGGCATCGACAACTACAACGCCGAATGCCGTGCTATCGTGATGCGTTACTCGTCCGAATGGCGCGTGACCGTCGAACGCATGGGCCGCTGGATCGACTTCGATAATGACTACAAGACGCTGAACACGACGTTCATGGAGAGCATCTGGTGGGCGTTTGCAGAGCTTTGGAAACAGGGGATGGTGTACCGCGGTACGCGGGTGATGCCGTATTCGGCTGGATGTACGACGCCGTTGTCCAACTTTGAAGCTGGGTTGGATTATCGGGACGTCAACGATCCGGCGGTTACGGTTGCCTTTCAGCTCGTCGATGATCCCACCACGGCATTGTTAGCGTGGACGACGACCCCATGGACGTTGCCATCGAATCTGGCGGTGTGCGTCCATCCCGAGTTCACGTATATCAAGATCCACGACGAAGAAAAAGACACCAACTACATTCTTTGCGAAAAATTGCTTGGGACGCTGTACAAGGATCCAAAGAAAGCCAAGTTCAAAAAAGTTGCGACGTTCAAGGGCGCAGATATGAAAGGGTGGCGATATGTGCCGCTCTTTGAGTACTTTACTGAGCAGGTGAGAGGAGCGACTCGACTGGAGCGTCGAGAACCTAACGCACGCGTTTCGTCCCGTAGTACGAAGACCGAGCTTTCGTCGTCGTCACTGATACGTACGTCACTGACCAAGATGGTACAGGGATCGTCCAACAAGCACCAGCCTTTGGTGAGGACGATCACCGGATTGCTAGGGAGAATGGCATTGTGGCCGCGGATGAGATGCCACCCTGTCCTCTAGACGATTCCGGTAAATTTGTCAAGCCCGTCATCGACTATGAGGGCATGTACATCAAGGCTAGTCAGCGCGCGATCGCCCAGTCGTTTCGTCTCTGCTGACGAGACATTTATGTAGGCGGCGGACAAGGAGATTATGAAGCACTTGAAGGCCAAGGGACGTTTGGTCGTTCAATCTACCATTAACCACTCTTACCCGTACTGCTGGCGGTGTGTACTTTCAGGGAGTTTTGATCAGAGGAGTTTTGATCAAACTTTGTTTGTAGATCTGGCACGCCTCTCCTCTATCGCGCGATACCCTCTTGGTTCGTGAGAGTAGAACCCATCAAGGACCAGCTTGTCGCTAACAACAAGGAAACGTTGTGGTAAGGAACCCGAATGGCCTTTTCGATATCCCCTCCCGACTGAACGAGCTAGGGTTCCTCAATCTGTTGGCGATAACCGCTTCGGCAACTGGCTTGCCAACGCACGCGATTGGAACATCTCAAGAAATCGTTACTGGGGTACTCCCTTGCCGTTGTGGGCGAGCGATGACTTTGAGGAGGTCCGTTTGGTTGTTACATTCGTTGCCGATGAGGCAGTGATAAATACAATTCTTTCCAGGTCGTCGTCGTCGGTTCCATCGAGGAATTGGAGCGGTTGACTGGTGCGACCGGCATCACCGATATCCATCGGGACAAGATAGATCACCTCACCATTCCCTCGCAAAAGGGGGAGGGCGTTTTAAAGAGAGTCGAGGAAGTCTTTGATTGTTGGTTCGAGTCAGGCAGGTAAGCATACGCATACCATTACATCGCCTCCCTCGTCCAACCAGAAATGAAATGCGATCTGTGCACCAGCATGCCGTACGCCCAAGTCCACTATCCATTCGAGAACAAGGACTTTTTCGAGCAAAACTTCCCTGGCGATTTCGTATCTGAAGGCATCGATCAGACGCGAGGATGGTTCTACACATTGCTCGTGCTTTCGACCCATCTGTTCGGTAGAGCGCCGTGGAAGAACCTGATCGTCACCGGTCTCGTCCTCGCTGCCGATGGCAAGAAGATGAGCAAAAGTCTCAGAAACTACCCCGATCCGAACCTCATGTTCGAAAAGTATGGTGCTGATGCAGTCAGGTTCGTGTTTCACGACCCCGTGCGCGCCAAAACACAGAGACTAACATTTGTCTTTTCTTTTCCAGGATGTTCCTCGTGAATTCGCCGATCGTTCGTGGCGAGAACCTTCGGTTCCGAGAGGAGGGCGTGCACGACGTCGTCTCCCGCGTCATGCTCCCCTGGGTCAACGCCTTCCGTTTCTTCCTCGGCCAAGCGAGCCTCTTGCAAAAGACGACCGGCATCGCGTTCAAATACAACCCCCACGCTCCGCTCTCGAACAACGTCGTGGTCATGGATCGGTGGATCCTCGCGCGTTGTCAATCCCTCATCTTGTTGTTCCGTCAGGAGATGGCGGCGTACAGGCTTTATAGCATTCTCCCCCGTCTCTTGGATCTCGTCGACGAACTGACGAATTGGTACATTCGGTTCAACAGACGAAGGTTGAAAGGCGAGGACGGTGTAGAGGACACGATTGCTGGATT
Organism: Butyriboletus loyo; assembly: GCA_038093515.1. NCBI lineage: Eukaryota > Fungi > Basidiomycota > Agaricomycetes > Boletales > Boletaceae > Butyriboletus > Butyriboletus loyo. The sequence goes on along the minus strand of JBBPSI010000009.1, from coordinate 257,128 downwards.
GAACACCTTGTTCGAAACGTTGCTCACGTTGTGTCGTACGATGGTGAGTCGTCGTTGCGGACAGTCTCCGAATTTGCTCAGCGCTGACGAACGTCTGGTTACAGTCGTCCTACACGCCATTTTTGACGGAAAACCTTTACCAGACGTTACGGGAGTATATACCAGAAGACCCATCGGTCCCAGACCCTCGTTCGATCCACTTTTTGAGCTTTCCAGAAGTGAAAGAGGAATACTTTGATGCCGAGATCGAGCGACAAGTACAGCGGATGAAGGCCGTCATCGACCTCACCCGAAACATCCGTGAGAGGCACAACCTCTCTCTCAAGGTCTGTTTCTCTTTGCGACGCTGCGCGTTGCATCATTGACCCGTAACTTAAAACAGACCCCATTGAAAGAACTCTTGGTGTTCCACCCCGACGCACAGTACATTGCAGACGTGACTTCTCTTCAGCGGTACATCCTCTCCGAGCTCAACGTGCGTGATGTCATCTTCACCTCTGACGAATCCATGTCCGGCGTGCGCTACCGCGCCGTTGCGGACTGGGCTGTCTTGGGTCGCAAACTTCGCAAGGACCTCGCCCGGGTCAAGAACGCGCTCCCGAACGTCCCGAGCGATGCCGTCAAAGCGTACGTCGACAGTGGTAAACTCACGGTCGACGGCATCGAGCTCGTTGCGGGTGATTTGACAGTCCAGCGATATCTCGAGCTGCCGCCTGCTTCCGAGGGCCAATACTCGACGCATACGGACAATGATGTGGTCGTGCGACTGGACGTACAGGTTCACCCAGAACTGACGGGCGAGTGGCTCGCGAGGGAGTTGATCAATCGGATACAGAAGCTGAGGAAAAAGGCGGGGTTGCAAGCGACGGACGACGTCGACGTATATTACAAGTTCGAAGATGGATCGGGGGTGGAGTTGCTCGGCGCCCTCAAGGAGCATGCAGCGTTCATTTTGAAGACGGTGAGGAGCGCCCCTGTTGATATCCAGGCACGGAAGGGTGGAAGTTTGGTCATCGAGGAGGAGCAAGAGGTTGCCGATGTCAAATTCTCCCTGACGTTGGTAAGAGCTTGATAAAGGAAGCTATGGCAGTAGTAAAACGGAGGAAGAGAATGTGTACTATACCTCGAGGCAGTAAGGAGTATGACGGGAGTCGTAACTGGAGCATGGCAAGTCCGTAGAGTGCTGGAAATATAGAGATACAGGATGCTAGTACAGACCCAGAGCAGAATTAGTGGGGCTTCATTTTTTGGTTGAGCCAAATCCTCCAAAGCCCATGACAGCTGCCATTTCATAGTCGACTTCCATGGTGGATTCCTTCGCAAGAAGTATTCGTGCCTGCTCTTTCTGGGCTTGTTTTTGGGCTTTCTTCTCTTCACGTCGGGCAGCCTCCTGGGTCTTGAGTTCTGTTAGTCGTTTGTCAAAGTCGAATGATTTTGCGACGGATGCTTCTTTTGTCTTTTCCCGCAAAAGGGCTATCCGCGCGCGGACCTGCTCTACTGTTGAGCGCTCCACGCGAGTTGTTTGCCCCAAACTGCGGAGGTCTATGTGATACGGCATCAGCTTCCTTTTTCCAAACGACACGAAAAACGAACTCACGAGATCTGCCGTTGATGTGGTCCAGATACCCAGTGGTGTCCTTGTACGTGCGGTTACACGTCTCGCAAAAGAAACCAGGCTGACCAGGACCGCGACCGCCCGGATTCTGTACGACCATCGTCTTACCGAGGTTCTTGTCGAGGTCTAGAGAACCTTCGCGACGTTTCATGAGGTCTGTGGGTTTGGGAAGATCTTCCTTCCGTCCTCTCCTGGGTGCTTTACCTGTTTAGAGGCGATGCGAATTGAGAGACACGATAGGGAATTGGGGGGACGGCGTCGTGGACGCACCCTGCTTCATGCGTTCTTCATTCTCCTGCATGCGCTCTCTTTCTTCATCATCCTTCTTTCGCGCTCGTTCCGTGTATTCCTGCTTGTCCCATTTCTTCCTAAAGTCTGTGTCGCCTGCCTTTGCGGCGTATGCTCCAGATGTGTCTGTCATGATGATGGTAGTGGTGGTGGTGGTGACTGCTCTGCTTACATAATGGGCAGCGCTGGTGACCAAATACTGGTACATCGTTCAGAGTCTGCTACAATTAATATGATGAGAACTGCCAAGAGGCCCATGGTTTAAAAGTTGGACGTGACGCAGTCCTAGATATTGAACAAGGACAAGCCATCAGCCGAGAAGTTAAACGACGGGTGTTATTACTAGGAAGACCAGCCACACGATACTATTACTGTGCTTTGATTTTGGTGTAGTTGAGAAGACAAGGGTGACAGACCCTGAACGTAAACGAAATAGCATAGCACGTGATGGCGGTACTGATGCGCGCACTGCGGTCGCAGCCTACTCAAAAATTCCAGGTCGTGCTCCTAGTCGACGTCGAGCTCGTTTCTGGACCGCATGCTTTGAACTGTCTGCCTCCTCAAGCTCGTGATGTACGTCAACAACCAATCATCTCTCGGAGCCACGTTTCCTCTTCCCTTCCGCGTCCTGTTCCTCGTCGGGTTGGGTTTGCTAGGATGGGTTACGAATCTCCATGGATTGCAGTTGCTAGGCATCGATGGGCCTGGCGTGTTGGAATTCCAAGCAAGCAGCAACTACCTTCCTCTCAGGTCCCCTTCGTCTAGTGGACACGCCTCCGCCCGCTCCTTCTACCTGCCTCTTTACCGAATCTTCGTCGGATACACAGGCTGGTGTTTCGTTGCTTGGCTTGTGTTTCGAGCAGCAACACAGTCGGATGCCGCTCTTGTGGATATATTTAGATATGTGCCCGCTGTGTGCATTCTCGGGGTGGTGACTGTACTTGTGTGTCCGTATGATGTCTTTCACAAACGGGAGCGTGATTGGTTCCTCTTGTTCGTGATCCTACCGTGTTTCTGACGTGTGTTTCTGATATCCTCTTTAGTGCTGCTACGAGGTGCCTCTTTCCTGGCTCCAATAGCTCTGTGTATTTCTCGGATGTCGTATTTGCCGACGTTCTGACATCGTTCGCAAAAGTCCTTGGTGACCTGTGGTTGTCGTTGTGCATGCTGTTTCCGGGAGGTAGTTTACTACAGCTTCCATCGCAGGATGGCTGGTACCAGTGGATACTACCAGGCCTGATGAGGTGAGATCACAGTTGCAATTTTAGCCTCTGACGCTGAGATATACACACCAGTTTGCCTTACCTGATTCGTTTACGTCAATGTCTTATGGAGTACTATTCTCTGACAAACTCGAGCCGCCGACCACTTTTCAATGCCATCAAATACGCTTCGTCGTTCCCCGTGATATTCCTCTCTGCTGCTCAAAGAATCGTGATCTCAGACCTAGTGCAAGCTCAAGGGAATTCCGCCACGCGACAAGGATGGCATGCTGAACATCCCCTCTTTCGTCTTTGGTAGGTCGATTGTCGTGCCTGTTTGGATCGCCTGACGTACCTTGCACTCGAATCAGGCTGTTGTCAGTCGTTATTAATTCGGCGTATTCCTTTTGGTGGGACTTGACGAACGATTGGGGACTTGATCTCTTGGCGTCGAGTTCGACCGGGTCACGAGAGGGATCGAGATCGCGACAGTTGAACGGTACATCAACCAACAGATCACACGAATCATTTTCTTCACTAGATCAGACGTCTTCATCATTCGACGCCACAGGGCGCCGTGATGCGCCGTATGCGTACGGGCTCCGTCATGTGCTTCTATATCCTCTTCCAGTATACCCCATGGCCATCTTCTTGAATTTCATCCTTCGAATGACGTGGTCCATCAAGCTGTCAAGCCACCTGTACTCACAGCCAGATGGGAGCGTACTCATCTTTTGGCTCGAAATGGCAGAGGTGTTGCGGAGGTGGATATGGGTCTTTCTTCGTATAGAATGGGAAATCGTAAAGAGGGGAAGAGACGGGGCGTCGGATGAGATGGAACTCTTCCAACCACGCAGCAAGGATTGATCCACATTTCTTTCTTTTATGTAAACTGGGTCGCATAGAATTCACTTGGTAGTTCCCGGACCGTCCCGATTCCTTGAGCATGTGCCACGACAGATCCCGAAAATTTCCGACGCGCAATCAATTTATAACTCGCCTGGGCTGCGGCCGCCTGAAGCGTGGGGACTCATCAGAAAATACCCACGTGACTGATTTCCGAAATCTGCCTTGTCGCAATCCGTCCGCGCCTTTCACACCGGGCCCATGGAATAGCTCATACTCGCACAAAGAGCCAGTGGTATAAAGTCTGGCTGGGTCATGGCGTGTTCGTTCCATCTCCCTCCACTTCCCGCTCATCCTATCAACTAAACTACCCATCCAAGTCATGAAGGTGCACCGGATAGCCCCTATATCCAGCCGATACGTTTGCTCATCTTGATACTACAGGTTCTTGCTATCCTTTACAAAGGTGGTAATGCTGCCAAGAGCGAGCCCCGTCTCCTTGGTACGATCGAGAACGAGGTGAGCGACAATCGGAAGCACTTTGCCGCCAACCCATGCTAATCAGACTCGCAGCTCGGCCTCCGCCAGCACCTCGAGTCCCAGGGTCACGAATTCATCGTAGGCGCACCCATATTCTAGAACGAGCCCCGTTTGCTCACGCCGCATTCGATGATAGGTGTCTGACTCCAAGGAGGGCCCCGACAGTGTCTTCCACAAACACATCGTCGATGTATGTCTATCGCTCCAAATTTGATTCCTCACTGGATCTCATCGTCCTTTTTTTAGGCTGAGATCTTGATCACCACACCGTTCCACCCCGGATACCTCACAGCCGAGCTCTTCGAGAAGGTATGGACTATCATGGTTTGGGTCAGTTGAGAATACGACATGAACGCCTGTCCCGTTTGTGTGTAGGCCAAGAACTTGAAGCTCTGTGTCACGGCCGGTGTCGGCTCTGACCACATTGACCTCAACACCGCCGTCAAGAAAAGCATCCAGGTTCTGGAAGTATCCGGCTCAAACGTCGTCTCCGTCGCTGAGCACGTCGTCATGTCCGTCCTCTTGCTCGTCAGGAACTTTATTCCTGCCCACGAGGTACGTGACGCGTCATTTTCGTTCACACAGGGCATATTTTAAGGTCTGTGTATAGATGATCGAGCGTGGTGATTGGCAAGTCTCGGATATCGCCCGTAACTCCTTTGATTTGGAGGGCAAGGTCGTCGGCACCATCGGTGCTGGCCGTATCGGTTACCGTGTCCTTCAGCGTTTGGTTCCCTTTGACTGCAAGGAGTTCCTCTACTACGACTATGCTGCTCTCCCCGAAGGTGAACTCGCTGACTTCACCCCTCGATCTCTCTCATCTGTTTTTCATCATGCCAGCTGGCGCAAAGGCCCTCAATGCTCGCCGCGTCGAGGACCTCAAGGAATTCGTCTCTCAATGCGACGTCGTCACCATTAACTGTCCTCTCCACGAAGGCACACGTGGACTCATCAACGCTGACCTTCTCAAGCACTTCAAGAAAGGTTCATGGCTCGTCAACACCGCTCGTGGTGCCATCTGCGACAAAGACGCCGTCGCCGCCGCCATCAAGTCTGGTCACCTGAACGGTACGTCCGCACGTCTCCCATCGTACCTCGTCTCCGTGTACTCATCCAAGAGTTCTTTTTGATTCCAACTTGACGATCAGGCTACTCGGGTGATGTCTGGGATGTCCAGCCTGCACCACGCGACCACGTCTGGCGGACGGTCAAGAACCCTCTCGGCGGTGGCAACGGCATGGTTCCCCACTACTCCGGTACGACGCTCGACGCCCAGGCACGTTACGCCCGCGGAACGAAAAGCATCATCGACAACTACCTCGCCGGCAAGCCTCAGGACCCTGTCAACATCATCATTGGCGTTGGCAAGTACGAGACCAGGGCGTACGGTCAGCGCTGAGCACAGCGGTGCGGTGTTGCTGATTATCTACATCATGACGGAGTGGTGCCGGTGTTAGCGTCGTTGTATGAGTATGTATGCCGCATGCACGCCATGATGGTTTACCCCGTATATATATGTATTACTACGAGGAATTCGAAACACCGTTATGCATATGCATTCGCTTGCCCGTGCGTGAAGTCGTCCTTGCCTCGGATTTTTGAAAAAAGATCTCGCTACCGCAGCCTGTAGAGCGACCCGCCGTCCTCCGAGTTCCTGCTGTCCGTGCCAGGTAAGTGGGGTTTCACGCCGACCGTATCATCTCACGATAGATCGCACTTTTTTTGCGTCCGAATTCAACCACCAGATCTAGAGACCCAGGGGAAAAAAAAAACGCTGGCACTGGCATAGCTTCACAGTAAATTATTGAAACCGTATTATAAATAGAGCTCGTGGTAAGATAACCATCATCACCCGTGACCATCCACGTTAACGAGAACAAACGTTGAGAGATGAATATTAATAGTGACATGACACGTGTGGGGGAGCAAGTTGCGTCCGGACGACTAGTAACACTGTAACAGACTTGCCAGGGCCCAGCGACGTGAGCAATTGATTGTACGAGCCCAAAGACAAGTCCTACATACCACTATGCTACCCTCTTTTCATAATCAGCGACGAGCTCTTTCATGAATTTCTCCAGCTTAGCTACATGCTTTACATAGATCGACCCCTCCGGATTGTAAAGCCGACAATTGTCAAATATCAGCTGTGCGTCATCCAAAAACGCCTTGAGGTTTTGGTATTTGTTCGTATTCAGCTTGTGTTCCATGGTGCCAAGGTCTGCAAGAAGGATCAGGTGTGCCTCGTTGGAGGGTTTGGACGGCACTGACCCATGGGTCGCCTGATGACCTCGTAATAATCGACCACTTCCTCCCCATTCACAGGAGTCAAGAAAGGCCATGCATTTGGCTGAGCCTTCATATCCCCAAGCAGCCGATGCAGGAAATTATGTTCGGCGCTCTGCGGCGTCGAGCGAGAACTGTAGGACCAGGTGAATCGGTAAGTGGCGGCGAGAGTTGAGATGGTCAGTCTCACTAAGTGGACATTCCAGGCGTCCAACCGCTCTCCCCTGTTACACCGTAAGAACATACATCTAGTGTTTCATTCAAGAAATGACCTACGCAGCCCCGGAACATCTTTAGGGTCCACGATGACGCCTTCCGGTTGGCCTTCCTGGAACTGATCTAATCCTTTATGTACGATATGCGACTTTGACTTCTCCCTAATCTTCGCTATGACCGCTTCTCGCTGCTGTGCAATGATGTTCGCCTTGTCGAGGTAATCAACTTTGCGTAACATTGTACACTGCATGATCGTGCCACCTTCGTAATCCTTGATGTACCCTGCCCACACGGATCGATGCAGGGTAATGTCCTTCGAAAATCCTTGTTTCTTGAAGAAAATCACAGCAAAGTTATCTGCATAGGTGAGGAAATGCATCACGTTTGGGTGTGTCTTGCGTACATGCGCTTTGAAATGGTCCATGAGCATGCCTCCGTAACCCTGGGACACATTTTAGCTACCAACGTGAAGATAAAACAAAGCATACCTTGACTTGGTCAACGGAAGCCGTAGCAAAGAAAACGATCTCTGCGAAGCCACGATGAGGGAACGGACGGTAACAGATTCCTCCGACCACCTTATATCCCCGTTTGATGATGGCAAGTGCCTTCGAATTTTTATCATACACCAGACGAGCGATGTATTCTCGAGGCATCATCGGCAATTGTGTCCGGAAGAGCGTTTTCAGCCCAGTGAGGATCACCAGTGAACGGGGTGTTCCGTCATTCTCGACGGCTGTCACCTGAATGATGCCTTTCCGAAGCTCAACAAATGCCGCTTTCTCAGCTTTCGAAGGTGGCTGAAAATGGGCTTACGATGGATACATGGAATGCAAACGGGCCAAACATCACTCACATGAGCGACGGACGATGGACCTGCATCGATGGTGACACCAGTAGCAAGTCTCGTTAACTGGGATTCGTCCATCTTCTCTTCCACTTTCACCTTTGCATCTGGAAGATGTCCATTCACGCCATTCACGTCGGGTTGCATGCTGGACTTGGGTGCAGTCTGTGACTTGGACATCATACTCGAGGTTTTCTTTCCAGTTCTCTTATTTGATTTTCGCGCTGGCGTATCAAGTGGTTGCGGGTGGGACACCTGGGCAGCGAGAGGTTGATCCTCCTCCTCGTCTTCCTCCTCTTCATCCGCATCGCTAAGTGACGATAGGGATAACCGGCGTCTCTTGGTGGGTGGTTCGTCACCGTCACTCAACATAGAGGATGTTGGCGACTGAGCTCTCTCGAGTGGGGATGAATGTTCTACAAAAATTTGTAAGTTCGTGATGACCGTGCATCGTTGACGCATCTCACCGACAGATGGAGAGTGCATCGAGATGAGTGATACTGTGAGCTTCATTTGTTGCCTCAAGGAGAAGATATCGTCGTCCGAATAGTCAAAGTCAAGTAGCTTGTCTACTTCCTGTAGAGAGAAAGGTGCAATTCGTCCGTTAATATCAGCCACACGGGGTATAAGATGATTCCCAACCTAAGATGAGGGAGGGAAGAATTTAGTCATGGAGCACTGATTCAGTGTGCAGACTTGCCTGAAGCATCTCATCGAGGCGAATAGCTAAACGACCTCTTCGGGAGAACTCCTCTCTTCCTATGACGCTTTCGTCTGCCCCGTGGTCTCCTACCTCGTGCCCACATATACAGGTGCATAGGTATACGGGTTCGTCATCTTCATCAGAACCATACTGATCCAATGCGCCGAGAGATGATTTACGACTGTCTTCGTCGCCCAGTACGACTTCGATGTCGAATGGAGGGCGGAGGCCGAGACAAGCATCACATGCAGAGCACGGCGTATGTCGGGAAATCTTGAATGCCAGCGCAGCATCCGTGAAAGACGTCTCCGTCACTGGTGGATATGTCAGTCTCATGGCCTAGTCGTCGCCAACAGTGGTGATGCAGTGCTGCATCGGTCGTCGATGCTACGAGTCGGACTACCACATTGAACTTGCACGTTGTACCAATTAAATGTCAAGGACCCCGACCACTCTTTTGTTATTTTTGTAGCTTAGTCAAGCCTCAGCACTTGTATCCAAAATATTAATTAAATTAACTGATCAATTGCGGCACTAGATACATTTTTTGTGCCCCTGGTACTTGTACCGGAACTACAAGATCTGTGAATTTGAAGTGTCCTCCACGTTGAAGAAGGTTAATCAAAACTATCTAACCTGACGTTTAGCATCACCTATCATCGATCTAATTACGCAGTTTAGCATAACATACACCGACTTACCGTCTTTGGATTTTCCGCAGAGTCACAGATCCTCCGGAGAGCGGTCGTCTTGCCTGCGTTCGCCTGCCAGACGATAAGGATCTAACCGAATCTCTCTCGAATGTTAAATCCCATGCGTAGAATTGAGTGTCAGGGTGGTTGTGAAGAAGGGGAGTGAAGCCCCAAGGCGCCCACAAAGCCGAGTTCTGACTGGTCTGTGGTGAGCAACGCTATCTTCCAATCATATCTTCCACACGTTCCTCGGTCTCCGATTGGTTATGGTTATGTAAATGAGCTCTACGCCCCTTGGACTATCTATATATTGTCCATGATAACATGAGAACGTCCTTGACCACGCTCCGCCGCATCCGCTCTCAGCAGCCATGACCATGACCAAGAAACTCCCCACTGTTGCGAAACCTCTGGCAGCCAGGCGGGACGTTCTCCGTGCAGGAAAACGTGATACCGAGCAAAATTATGTCCTAGTCATCCATGGCGGCGCAGGCACGATGAATCGCCAAGGCTCGACGCTCGAAGAGCGCGCCAAGTACAGAGCCGCACTGATTGACGCACTCAAGGCTGGTCATGAAGTCCTCAAGCTCGGAGGCGAAGCGATGGATGCTGCCGTGGCTGCAATCACAGTCTTGGAAGGTAAGTGTGATTGCATCGAACACCCTCGCCCTTTTCGATGGAGCCGGCAATCCACCGGTACATCCAAACAGGATGACTTTGGGTGGCATATGCTCGTATCTTACGCTCGTTGACAGATTGTCCTCTCTTCAATGCTGGCAAAGGCGCCGTCTTCAACGCAGCTGGAAAGGTCAGACGTTGATCGCTCGTCCCGCGAAACATCGTCAGGTTGCTCATAGATGGACTATCTGCTCGACTACAGATCGAACTCGAAGCGTCCCTCATGCTTTCCAAGCCCCCTGCTACTCATCCAGCCTTGCCAACCGCTCGCCGTGGCACATCCGTCACTCTCCTCACCCGCGTCAAGAACCCCTCCCACCTCGTCCGTGCACTCTACCTCGCACCCGGCCTTGCACCCCACCCGATGCTCTCCGGCGTGACCGCCGAAACCATTGGTGCCGAGCATCTCGGCATCCGGACCGTTGACCCGTCTTACTTTTGGACAGAGGCAAGGTGGAAGGAACATAGAATCGGACTCGGACTACCAGTGGAACCGATCGAGCCACCACAGGTCCAATATACCCAGTCTGAGCCTGGTTCCGACACAGACTCCGAGACGACGGAAGTGGGTTCACTTGAAAGCTCAAAGTTTGACCCGATGGATTTGATGCCCATGGGCACCGTCGGCGCCGTGGTGTTGGACGTTCGAGGGTGTATTGCCGCCGTGACCTCCACAGGTGGGAGGACCAACAAGTTGGTCGGACGCGTGGGTGATACTCCCATAATGGGCAGTGGATTCTGGGCCGAGGAATGGAAGCGCACCGGGAGTACTTTGTTCAAGACGGTCTGGAACCGCTTGTCAGGGAAACCCACCCAGTGTGGCGTTGGGATCTCTGGAACTGGCGACGGTGATGTACGGCGAACATAGTTCCATGTCACCGATTGATGTTCTAAGTTGCGTTTTCCAACTGCCAGTACTACATCCGCCATAATGCTGCGTCGACGATAGCACATCGCATGAAATACCTCGACGAACCTCTCGCAGAAGCAACACAACATGTCGTCGACGACCTGTTCTGGGACGGTGGCTTGGGTGGCATCATCGCCGTAGACAGACAAGGGAACGGTAAACGATCTGGAATCTCTACCCTGCACACTCGAAACTGATCAGTTCGCTGAATCAGTTGCCATGCCGCTCAACTGTGATAGCATGTACCGCGGTGTTATCCGGCCAGACGGTGTGCCCTTGACTGCCATTTTCTTCGACGATGAATTGTCCCAGCTTTGAGAGTGGGAGTTTGCAACACTGGATGGAAGGAGTGGGTTGATCAGAGTCTGGGGGTAATACCATTTGAGCATGGGACAATCAAGGAACAACTTCAATGTTTACACGGCGTTGCAGTCAGTTTTCGAATCCGATTCTCCCATGGACTCGGACTACGTCTATCGTTCTGGCTATCGCGGAGACTCCCAGTAATTAGTCAATTCCAAGGACACACATAATATATCACGACGTTTTTTGTGCAGTCTGAAGAACAATGCGTGCGAGGTTGATGTACTCCACAGCCGTCCCAGCGTCCTCCCCGTCACGATCTCGTTTCTCCCAATGCGTGATGCTGCTGTCGATAAGTGACAAGGCCTCCTCTGATGAGTGCTCGTCGACCCAACGTACGTACTCTGACTCATGCCAGCCATGAAGCGTGTGCGGGAGTGGCAATGGTGATCGGACAAGGATATGATGGAGCACGACGAGCGGTGCAAGGCCGGCGGTGCGTTCGGGAGAAGCCAAAAACGCGTTTTCCAAGAATAGAAGCGGTCTGCGTGCACCGTTAATACACGTTGAGGGAAAAGAAAGGCCGCTCACCGCATGGCTCTCAATGCCCTGTATTCATCACCAATGCTCTCAAGGCTCCCACCACGTTTGCTTTGCGATCCGTCCGCCAGGAAAGCGTTCAAGGAGAACTCGAGCTCCGTCATGTCTGTCGTCAGCTGAAGTTTACCGCTCTCCCCGAGCGGTTTCGCGATCGAAACATGCAACACGAATGTTCGGATAACGTACTTGACGATACCAGGCACCCTGTTGTCCACCTGAGATCAGCCGAAGACGTCTTGAAGCAAACAATAACGACTACCAAAGCCGCACGATCTCTGGTGCAAAGTTGTTAAATAACCCTGTCTTGACAAAGTTGAGTTTATCGACGAGATCCTTCATGTATAGACTCGTTCCTGAGATGCCCGACATGGGGTCGATCGCCTTCTGCAGGTCCAGTCTGTGAAGTCGCGACACGATTCCTGCGAGCTCCTTTTTGATGGCAGTCAGCAGGGGATCAACAATTTGATCATATCTGTTTCGGATTTTCTGACGATGCAGGTGAACAAACCGACAATGCCGTATAGCATTCACGCACGTTTATGCTGGGCCTGATGATGGTAGGCACGCTCTCCGTGTGTTCTTCCATGAGCTTGTCCAACTTGGTCCAACAATGATATAAACACGTTGCAACCTGTCCATTCAGCAACTGTTGAGGTGTGGCCATTGGGCCCAACAGCGACACAGCAGAACGGTCTGACACGACCTGCAATAAATGATATTAGCAGCATCATTACACACGGCAAGCTCTCACCAGTCCATCGGCCTTGGTAACCACGCTTTCTAGACTTGTCGCTGCATTCTTAGCCACTGTGCGTGCCAACAGGGGATCCGAACGTGTAGAGTCGAGCTCGTTGGTCACAGTACGCACGATGTTATTTCCTTCGTTTGCGCCGGGAGGAGCACGAGAACCATTGGAGAAAGCTTGAGCGACGACCTCGTTCATTCTCATGGATGAACGAGAAACATAGAGAGCTTCAAATGTGGAGAGTGCGCGAAGTACGAGGATCGTTTCAGGACTTTGTTTGGTCGTTGGCGACGAACCTTGGAAGATGATGAAAGGACTCACGATTGATATGATGCTGTGTATACAGTATCTGTGTGTACCGCGATGCTAGCAAAGAACTCATGAAAAATCCGTAGGAGCTTGGGATAGCCAGAACTCAGAGTTTGCTGTAGGAAACTTGATCCTATACCTGTCGTCAGATCATCTCGACAACGTTAAGGGTATCACCGGCCTTTAGCAGCATCGCGTGCGCACTTTTCCAAGGACTTCCCCAGGGACGACCAAAATACAGCACTCGGTTTACTGTCAATCGCCTAATGTTCGTATGGTCAACCACTTGCGATGATACGGATGTCGACACCAACCTTGAGAGCCTCGTCAAGGAATGATACCCCACTGAGCGAGTCCTTCTTAAGATTGAGTACTTTCTCAAGAGTATAAACCTAGGCACAGAAGCATGACTCCTGGGGAACAACGACCAGGAGAGAACCATACTTTGACACAGCATCCCGCCATTTCCTCAACAAGTGACTCGAGTCTCGTCCATAGCGCAGCTGCAAACTGGGGTGCGGTGACACTCGTTGGCTCTGTTCGCACACGCGACTTGTATAGCAATCCTTGTGAAGCTTGTGGAGGTTCTGCAAGCATGCGATGCTTAGAACAGTGAAAAAATCTCCACACAAGAGCCAACTCACCCTTGGCCACGATCTCTTTCGATATTCGGGAGAGATCAAAGGCATTTTGGATACGCTCCTCCACGGCCTCGCTCAAATCACGTACAAGACTTTCCACCAGTGTCGATAACGTACGCAGGTTATAAGCCGTCTGCAGCGAAGATGCAAGCAGTGATTGATCCTGCCACAACATCAGAACATTGTGACGAAAGTGTAATATCTGCTACACACCAAGGATGTGAGCCCTTGAAGTACCATGGCTTCCATTTCTTCCTTGACTTTCCTCTGAGAATCGGTGATAAACGGAATGTATGCGGCGGCTGCATTGACAGAACGCAGTGGGATGCTATTCGCACTCGTCGGTAACGATGATTCGCCATCAGGATGAGCGTGTGTCTCCTCTGGATTATCCTCGTCGGGCCCGTCGAGCAATGCACCTGCTTCCCGTCAGACACCCAACCCTTGCACACCCAACTCGCAATACGCACTCAATTCTGCAATACTCAGCGCAGCCTTGGCGATCGTTCGCTCTTTATCTTCTTGGAGAATCCCAGCTGGCCCGTTTGTACCAACGCCAGCTCGCTTCTCGCCACCGCTATCTGTGCCTTCGTACCCACTCAACTCGCTCATCTGCACCTCAAGTCGCTTCACAAGGACAGCGAACCGCGCCATCCGACGAAGTGCATCGTTGGCTTGTTGTATGCGTTGAAGACGAGTGACGTTTGTTTGTAGAGCCTGGTAAGGAACGTGGATCTTCTGGCGCAGTCTTTCGAGGTATCCTCAGCGCTACTGTCCATCACCGAGAAGAGGAAACACTCACTTTTCAATCGAGTACTCGACGTCGTCTAGGCCTCGTCGGACGGACGACAGCGAACCCGAAAGCTTGCTCGCATTCGACGCGTGCTGTAATAGGTCCTCATGGTGCGCCGTGACCTACCCCACCCATCGACCATTAGCAACCTGAGAAGTGTAGGACGACATGAATGAGAACGTAGACACACCAAGACCTTGATCTGTTTGCTGACATCCTCGATGCCGAGGTCAAGCTTGGAGATCGCCACAGAGAGGTCTTCTTTGGCAGGCTCTTGTATCGAGAGCAAAGCCTTGGGCTTCGGCTGAGATGAGGATGATGGGGGGTATGGTTCGCCGGAGAGGACGGCGTTTGCGTACGCGTGGGTGTCAAAGTCTGCGATGGCGAAGACAGCATAGTCTAAGAGTCATGAGCGACGACCTCGGTCGATGAAGCTTAGACACAACGAATACCTGCCATCGTAACGTTCTGCACTCGGACCAACTGATTGGTCAACAAAATGCCCACTGACTTGCTCGACGTCACCCGCCACGGGAAGTTGTGGCAGTGTAGTTATGTACATTGTTCTCGATCACGTGCAATGTCACGACGCGTTTGTGACGGACGCGTCGCGTCATTTAATACCACTCACGGATCAGCCAATCCGAGAGAGAGTAATTCCAAGAAAGTATGCGACGGTACTACTTCCTACATCTCCTACATACACGACGATACGGTACAAATCACCCCCGGGCTACATAATCTCTACTAGGTATAGACCAAGTGCAAAGCAAAACGACAGGTAGTATGGACACAACCAGTGGAGTGCATCCGACTCTCAGAAATACAGGGGGAAAAAAAAGTAAGAAAAGATAATGAATGGAGATGGAATCGCAGTGATCCCACCGATAGTGCAATCTCCAGTACACCCACATACGTGCTCTTCTACGTCCCAACAGCGAGACTGTATACAACTTGAGATTGAGGGAGAAAATGTGGTTCCTTCCAATGCGATGTGGTATGATGATGATTCCAATGCCGATGCCGATACCGATGCTGGATTCCATCGCGATAGATAGATGTCGGGGCGTCAATCAGCGTCTTCGGGTCTTGGCTCTTGATCGTGCTTTTGGCCGCGCCTGCACGGTCATGTTCGTCTTTGTTTCGTCAGTCACATTATCTGTCTTATTCTTCGTCGCGGTTCTCGCTCGAGAGCCACCTTTGGCTCTGGGACGAGCAATTCGAGGCCTCTTTACAGCGGGACCCACAACACCGTCATCTTCTGCTTCCTCCTCATCGGCTACCTCTTCCACTGTCTTGGTAGCCTTGGATTTTGTTGCCTCTTCCTCGCACAAGCTGACAGCTGTGCTTGATCCGGACTCCCCCCCTCCGACAGACTCGGGGGTTACCGGAGACAATTCACGGGACGGCGTTCGTGCCCGAGACATGCCGCGAGTTCGAATGGATGGGGTAAGCGTAGATGCGATAGATTCAGGCGACGCAGAGCTTGCTGCTTTCGCCTTGCGCTCTCGCTGTCGCAAGCTTTTGCGCAGCTCCGGCGCTTCCTCTACATCATGTGGGTCGGGCTGTACAGATTCATCTCCCGTACCCGTAGACACGACGATATCTGGAGACTCGATCCGCTCGCGTTTCGCAGTTTTGGTGACAGCGGGTGAGACATCGGGTGCAAGTAACAGCGCCGATTGTGCGGGTTCTAGCGCTCTGGGCCCGTCGCCTTGCTGGGCCTCCTCCTCTGCGGGCTCGTCATTAGCAATGGACTTGGCCTGGGCCTCTGCTGAATGTGAAGTAGCCGATTTGCGTGTCTTTGCACGCTTGCGAGGTGGAGGAGTCACTCCTTCCTCTTCGTCTACAGTCTCGTCACCGCTTGCGCCGTTTGTTGTCGATGGGAGAATGGCGAGTGGTTTGCGCTTCCGGAGGTTCATACGATTCTCAGGTTCGGCGGGGGTATATGTCGTGTACCAAAGAATTGAGGCGAGCGCTGGTGCATAAGCGAGCTGCATGCTCTTGAGAATCCAGAGGTTCTCTGGGATATCGATCCATCCAATCGGAGAAAGAATAGGTGTGGGAGTGGTATCTTTGAAACGAGTGTCAGTACGGTGCATACCATGTCAATGTATGATTGGGATGGAAGATGGTCTGGAGGCCGAGTTGAGACGGGCTCACCTAAAACAGATTGAATCATCAATGCGGTGATCTTTTTCTGTTCTCTATTCCAGAAAACCCAATGGGCTGGATGGAGAGGATGGTAGAAGACAGAGAGAGCCACAAGCGCTAAAACCCGCTTGTCTGTTGGCAATGGCGGACACCCGGGTGGAGCGATGGTCGCAGCTTCGAGGAAATTTCGGACGGAGGGCAATTTGGCAGTGAGGACACCGTCTGCGAGCACGCCAGGTGCCACCGAACGCGCTGGAACGATGCTAGGGTATGACCGGGGTGGAGGCGGGGGGGCCTGAGAGAGTATGTGGAGTGGATCGTGGCGCGGATATATGGGTTTGGGAGGATGTGCTGGTGGGCTTGCGCTCGATTTCTGAGGTGCATCTGGTCGAACTGAGGAGATGGGGAATCTGGAAGTGAAGGAGGCGGGAAAATCGTGCTCCAGAGACGCAGGGAGGTCACGAGGGCAGGGATAAGGGACAGGCTGACGGGGCTGCAGGGGCGACCGGAATGGGTCTGTGTGGGCATTGTTGAAAGTGGCTATCATGGTGGATGGGCACCGGGAGCTAGAGGTTATGGGGCGATTTAACAAAGAGATGGTAGCGGCGGGTGCGATGTGATGGGAGACTTACGAGGGATATGGAATGGATGGTGTGGTAGATGTGTGCCGATGAGAGATATATAGTCGGGGACGGAGAGGAAATGGCGAGGATGATCGCGGTAGAGAGAAAGAGCGTTGGCGTGTCTGAGTAGTGCAGGCTCTCAGCGCGCCGGCTTGCAAGGCGAGGCAGGGCACGCGCTATCCAATTCCCGATCCAGCACTTGCCAAATTGGGTCACCTCTCTCCCAACACGTGGCTCATAAAGCAAGTTGTCTGTGGCATGCGAAAAGAAGGAGAAAAAAAAAATCATAAAGCCATGCATGCTAGTCTCGGGAGAGCGCCGTCCTTTGTCTTTTTTTTTTCCTCGTCGTTGCTTGCTTGCTACCACTTTCGCCGCGGAAGCGGGGAAAAGTACCCCGGGCTAATCTCGGCATTCCGCTTGGCCCTCGACCATCTAATCTTATCTGTTATCCAGCCCATCTTGATGAAATCATGCCATATATTATTGGTCCAGCGGTTGGGACACCTGACAAGGACACACTGCGCATTACACCCATATCACAGATACAGATCAGATGCGTCAAGGTTCCGGCGTGGGCTCCACAACCTCGCGAAGAAACGGACGCGATTCAAATCAATGAAGGTCCTTATTTACCCACAACGTACTCGGCTAACCCACGCCACGCCCCAAGGAAAATACCCCTGCACGCATGCACGTCATCTCAGCCGACGATGGTGAGAGAACTTCAGGTCGGATCGCATGTCCGAAAATGCTCATCCTCGACGGGCGCCATACTCCGTCATGATTAACTATGAGCCGGGTTCTCCCTTGCGCATTCCGGGTATGGCACGGGAGGTACTTCTGCCATCCCAGCAAGCATATCTCGCACTCGTCGAGTACTGAAATCCCTCGTGACTGGTGCGATAATTACGGCACGCACAACAAGTGAGGGATCGATATCCGGTGGTGGTAGGTAGGCTGGAAGCATGGGTATGGGCAGTTCCGACTGGTTGGCGGAAACAAGCGGAAGCATGTTTATGAGATCGACTGGGCATATCTGGAACCAGCATCACTTACATCAACCCGTTCGAGGTCGCCAACAACCCACACATAGCTCTTTCGCTCTAATGCCCATCGATGATGGATGTTAGGGTCCTTTCGCTCCTTCGTACTTGGCGCAGACATGAGAACATCGGCATCAACGCAGAGACTTACATCGACAAGCAGTGCGTTGGATGCGTCATGCAGTAACACAAGTGCGGTTTCGGCATCATACGTGAGCATCCTATGTTTGGTGACCCTCTGTACAGTGAGGCGTGGAACGAATATAAGTCACACCTTCCTGCAACACGCAATTTCCGTCCAACATCGTCTCCACAGATGCGATCTAACATCACGATCGTCGCATTGTCCACTTGCTGGGGCATTCTGATTGATGGGTACGATTTTACGAAATAACCGTCAAAACGCCTGTAGAATGAAAACTCCAGAATTTTCAGATTCAGATTTATTTTCGCGTTCAAGAGAGATGGAACGAGAGGTTCCGCGGGGAGACGAAGCTTTTGCGTCTACGCTCCGGACCTAGTCGGTGTTCGAGGACAGAGCAGTACTCTGAAATGCTTTTGATCCTAACATGCACAAATAGGATGCAACAATTACCTTGCCGTACTTGCCCTCTTACCTGTCTATGCAAATAAATGTCGCTCTCAAAAAGAAAAAAAGACGGTCAAAAGCGACATTCATTTGCATATACAGACCAGGCACTCATGTCGTCACTGGGCATGGCGGTCCTATCAGCAATGTGGCGATGTGGCGCACGGCCAGTCCCGACCTATCCCCACTGATCAGTACTGACAAGCTCCAAAGTTTCACAGTACCACCGACAGACGCTATAACACCTTTAATATGCATACCCTTACTCCGATGTCCAACTGCCGTTGTCTGACCATTCCAAATATACCGTCCGTGACGAAATCGCTGGAGGGCTACGAATATCAAGTTTGGCACATTTCCGCACCGATCACGATCGCCCTCGCAGGAGTGATCGAACAGTGCGATGTCTCATTCGCTCGTCTGTAGATCAGAGACATTTCGGTTACGTTCATTGGATCCAGGGCTTTGGCCAGTGTTTTCAATGCCAAGTTCATTTTCAGCGCACCGAACGTCTAGGCTGGGCGTATCGGCTCGTGAACACGCTTCCGGAAACTCCCTTGTCCAATAAATTAAAGGTGAACGGTATGTAGCACGGGATCACGGTCCCCACCCCAACATCCCAAACAAGTATTCCCGTTACGTTACCGTGCATATCCACTATTCGGGTCCATGCACAAGACTCCCGAGAAATTGGGACGCCAGAAGTTCACGCGGAATTATCCAAGCTTTCCCTATGTCGCTTTGATCCTAGCACACAGAAGGCCTTTTGGTGGACGTTCTTCGGACCCTAAGAAGCACTGTCAATTGGCGTATTTGCTTGGGTCAGAAGACTTGGAACGTCGTGCATCTAGACAAATTGTGGAAGGTAATGCCTGTGAAGTTCGCTGCGCACACAACCGCAGTATCTAATAACTCGTAGGGGTGGACTCCGTGGAGGGGTATCCACTGTTTCCGGATTGCACGGTTACGAAGGTGTCTCCGAGGCATGTGCTAGACTTTCATTTGCAGTCGTTTCGGTGACTAACGGCCAACTGATTGTTACTGACCATGCGCCAGCGTGGCGGGGCCGGTGACACAAGATTTCCATCTGATGGGCGCTGATCGCAATATTGTTAGGTTCGGGATTCTAATGACCCGAGGTGTACTGGATGGTGCAACACTCCAACGCCAACGAGACCACGTTTGATAACTCGGCCTTCTAGTTTCAAGATCGGCATTTAACTAGATACTATGTCCTACGTACAAACCCACAACGTCCTCTGCACCTTCATGCATGCGCTGACTCACGTCTCTGCCGAACAGGGAACCTTTTTTGCGAATGAAAAGTCACCATTTATTCAGCCTTCGCAAGGTCGCACGCCACAGGCTTATCTCACGACTTTTCGGTTGGTAAATCTATGAAGTGAAGCGATGCTGATAGCTCGGCGATACGACTACTGAACGGGGGAGATTTGTGTGACCTTGATAGGATCCCTTCACTTGGGTTATTTCTTTGGGCCCGCGGGACACACGCTCGTTTGCTTGCCATTCCTCTGCGACACACGATGGTCAAGACACTGGAAACGCCACTATTTCCGGGGGCTCTTCATGCGAAACTGTGGAAAGCATATCTTTCTATTCGGCACTTGCATTCCATGGTGCCATTTTCACGCCACGGTACGTATAAGTAAACTTTACATTATGGTTTACTTACTCGTGATCGGATAACTGTGGTGCCGGTTCCTGGATCGTCCTACGCCGTACGCCGCGGAAAGCGTCAACGAGACAGAATTAGAGCAGCGATTGCTCGTGGGGTCAAACGAGTCCGCTCTGCCTTGGGAACGTCGGTTCAGTGTTTGTGATGGAGGGGGGGGTGGTCTTGGACACGGTTGGCTCGGCATGGTGATGGGTGGCCTGACTGAAAAGGCCAACGACCGGGAAAACTCCGGAGACTGGGCGGACGTTTTCAATTTCGCTTAGATTGGAATCGTGGTGGCGATGATAATTTGTCCAACCGGTATGTGAGTGCCCTTTTGGTGAGCGCTGGGAGTGGCCGTATCGCCTGCCTGGGAGCGTCTCTGCGTCTGGGCACGGGACGATCAGCGATGTGAGAGGCGGCATTTAGGGTTGTCGAATACATACAAAGTGGAGCATTGATACGGCGCTGGAACGATTCGATATAATAGGATAAGGACCCGTCCCGAATGGATTTAACCAAACGTATCAGGGCTATTCCGGGTGACGTTCCTGAGGAGTGTGTGCGCCATGTGTCACGTTTGAGCATGAGAGGGGGAGCGTGCTCGCGACATGGACAGAGTGGACCAGTCTTCGTGATAGTCACAGATCCGAAACGTGGCAAGAAGTGCGAGGGCAGGGAGTGCATGGAATGGATTAGCAATCACGCGGACCAGGAGGCGTGATGCCGACCGCGCCGAAGCTGGCCAGCTGTATGAACGTTGGTCTCCCTGCCACCTGCAGCAGACCCCGTTTGTGACGATGGAAGCGAGATACATTCCTGCTCTACATTATCCACGGGAAATGACCGTAACGTCTGGCTTCGTAGTAGTACAGCTTTAGCACGTTCAAATGGGGGTCGTCGTCTTGTATTTTTTTTCGAGGGGAAACTAATGTGAAGGCTGTTCCCGTAAGCGCTGTGACCGGCAAGGCACTCCCTGTTTAGCCAAATTCCGCACCCGCCTAGCGGGTCCTCACAACTCATCCAGCCATTGTTGCGCTGGCCACCGCTCTCTCTCTTCCCACTACTATCACCATGTCCTCCTCCTCCTCCGCATCCTCCTCCCAGCATTCGAAACTAAAGAGACGGTCAGTTCCACCTCCTTCCCCCAGTCTCGCCCTCCCTCATCCTATCGCCCACAGTAAATGGACGCGAGAGCAGCTCCTCAAGAGTCTAGAGGTCACTACTTCCCCTCAATCAATCCCAGTTCCTGACATGTCCCGTACATTTCCAGATCCTGGGCCCTCTCTCAGCACCGCTGCCACCGGACTTACCACCATCTCCCCCTTCGTCCCGGTCAAACTCCCCTGGGCCACCCCCACTCAAGCGCAAGCATGATCCCGCGCAAGACTTCGAGTCCACCAAACGCCAGCGCATCAGCCATCACTCAGATGCGCTATCACAGCATTCTCACCACTATCACCCCACCCACCCGCCTCCTCCCGCCCTCCTCAAATCTTCTAACCAGCCTCCCAACTTCAATCTACGCTCCGAACCGTCAGAAGACGGCGAAGTGAGAGAGGATTTGGGTTCAATCCCGTCTCGTACAACAGCGCTCTCCGTGTTACCATCCTTTGTGCCCGTCCGTCGACCACGGCGAGGCAAGATTGCTCCGCTCGATTTTGATGCCATACACCAAAAGTACCATCATGCCGGTCGTCTACTCAAGTTCTCCGGCGACGCCAGGTTCTGGTCAACATACCCTTCTTCACACAAGGAATATCGCCCATTGTCGCATCCTCCTTCACCCAACTCACAATACCACAAATTTGGGGCGATCATCGCACGGCTAGAGCTCGTCGACGCCCTCGTCTGTTTCGCTTACTCATTATGGATCAAGGATTATAGCAAGAAAGCCTGCTTCCATGAAACTTGGGTCACCATTGAAGCATTTTTGGGCTGGTGCAAAAATAAATGGACTACCGAGGATACCTTTGGCGAACGCGAAAAAGCCCTGCTGGGCTTGATGTAAGCAGTTTAATTACCTCTTGTGGCTCGCTCACGCATGAGTCTTTCCTCCCTACACAGCTGGATGATCGAAGGTTTCATCCGTGCACGCAAGTTCTATTATGCAGCGAAACTAGTGGTGGACCCTGAACTAGATCGCACATGGGCGAAGATGAAGTCTGAGATGGCCGTTCTGAGCCGGGAGGCGGAGAAGGCGGAGATGAATGGTACTGCGGCAACCGCGGGCCAGCTCTCTCTGACCTCCCAGGCGACGCCTCAGATGCTTCCTTCTCCCGCGAGCATCGCTCCCGCCAACAGCGCCAACTCGACACCCATCACAAATAGCGCAGGGGGTACGCCGAACACAAACAGTTCGAGTGCCACACTGGTCCCTTCTCAGTCATCCAATCCGCCGCGTTCTGCCCAGTCTGCTCAAGCTGCATTACCACCACACGTGGTCGCTCACCTGCCCAACACCTCTGATGGGCGTGCGCCATCTGCCAACATGGTTGCGGCCGCTGCAAAAGCGACTGCCTCATTCGGTCCAACCTTTGCGTTCACCCTCAAAGAGCAATCGGGTGGTATCGTTTCGGCAGGCTATTGCATGGAGCACGCTCAGAGGCACCTGACTCTCCCAATCTTGGCGCGCCACTATCCCACGACGTTTGCTCGCGTGGTGGGAACGAGCCTCTCAGCGCATGAGGAGCATGAGCCAGACATCGAAGACGAAGAAGGGGAGCTTTTCTGGCCAGGCCAGTGTGTCACTGGCGAGGGCCTTGGCTGGGTTTGCCTGATGGGCAAAGCCATGGTCAAAGAAATTGGCCGTGACTTTGGGTACGTCGGTCTTGCGGGTGTTGTTCCGAAACCAGAACCGCCGTCGGGAGCATCCCCGGCAGATTCGCTGCGACAATCCGTTCATCGGTGACGTGATATCGCCATCATTCTTGATTTCTTGTCGGCATCAACAACTCGGGATTCGGAGGCATGATCGGATTTGCATAATGGCGCCATTTTTTGGACGAATTCTTCAACTGGATTTTTGGGGGACTGAGGGGATAGATCTTTGGCGTACGGCTGACTGGCAGGCTCTCGCAGTTCCTCGCTATCAGCCTACTACACTTGGCCGGACCGCTTCACCCACTGCAAGCGTGGAACGAGCTCGATCAGGCTAATAACTCTAACGCATCAGACGATCTTCATAGGATCTCCGACGATAACGACAAGGCCTCGTAACCCCGGGTAGCTGCGCGACTTTGCAGAATCCCCCGCCCAGCTATTTTGTATTATTACTCATAATTGCCTTGGATCAAACCTCTTCGATAAGGTCGTTCAAGGACGCACTCTGGCTCGAGTTTTCGTGTTCCGTTACTGTGGTTTCTGCCCCTTGATTTGGTTCAGTACACAGCAAATTTTTAACCCATTTGCTTTTCCTGAATCGAACCTCGTCCTGGTTCATTTTCTGGCCCGAGGGCATGTTGTTATTTATCCGGGATCTATTCGTTCCCAGGTCCACGCACGGGGCGCTTTACGAGGCGGAGTCAAGCCAGAACTATTCGAGTTCACCTTGATCCTACGCTGCGTTTCTTGACCACAGACTAGGGAGCGCCAAAAGAACAGGATAACAGGGGAATCACCGTACATATGTGTACTTGAAACTATATTTATCAGGCTCTGGGGCATATCTACTACATAGAAGTTTTACGGTTCGATTTCATTTGTCGATCCGGTGCGGCCTAGTGGCACGATGCGGATCGATTGGTGGAGTCGATGTTGTAGTATGCAGTGTCGGAGGTGTTAGGCCTTCAGAGTATGTCGAATTCGTTTGCACCGTGCGAAGTGTGGCACTTGACGTGTATCGTCCGAATTCGATATGCCCTTGCAGGCTCGCGTTTCTCAACGTGCAAGGTCGTTATGTACCTGGGGCTTGGGCGGCTGTTAAGGTCGGGGCCGTCGATGGGCCCTTTTTTTTTTTTTTTTTTCTCCTGCCCCTCGACGCTTTTGGAGTGGGCTTTGAGCCAGGCACTCCTCACGGCGCTGGGTACGTAAAAGCCAAGCCATTCATTCGTAACTTGTAACGACATCGAGGCCGGGTCGAGCGAGGAACCAACTGGCGTTCTGCTCGGTTCGCTTATGTCGAGGACCGATTTGATTTGGGAACCGATCGCAAAGTCTGGCGGCTGAAGCAGTTTTGAATGAGAGAGTCGGTCGAATAAGTATATTATATGAATACCCGCGGAGGTGATATGATATGATATAAGTAATTAAACCAAACTGTTGCTGTTGAATATAGATATGGTTGGTCCGGACGCATCGTGCCGGCAACATACTGCATGGCACGTAGCGCCCGTCCCTTCTTGTATGAGGATGAGGATGAGGATGACTGTTAGTATACGCCAGCGAGCCAGCGAAACGGCGCGACGGACGGTCGGCCGACAGAACCGCCGAAACCAACTCAACACCGAGATACCGTGCGATACCTCCCAAGTCTTTGTTATTTCAGAGAGGACCCTGGTGACGAACGCCACGAAACTGAAACCAAAAGGCGGTACCTTTTTTTTCACCATGAAAACAGGTGATACGTGAATATGAAAGATAAACCAGTGGGATGCTGAGGGTGTCATGGTGATCTGGGTGATGACCGGTCGACCTGCCGCTCAACGCTCAACGCTCAACGTCAACGTTCGACGATAACGACGATGTGGCTGTACTTCTTCAAACGCTGTCGGTGATCCCTAGCATCGGCGAGTGCTAATCACCCCTATAGGATTAGGATCAGCCATAAGAAGCACTAGAAAGCCCATCATCACCATGCATGAGACTCCGGCAAGAAAACCGGTGATATATACGATACTGGTTTCCAGCACTGCGCTACTACTAGTACATAATCGACTGGTAACAGTGATCATCGCCTACTGTTCCGGTCGTAAAACGGGTGACTTGACCGTGGGTGGTTATCACTACATTTTTAGGTCTCACAATGCGGGTACAAGCTACTTGGTTGCACACGGGAACGAACGTGCATGGGCGAGGAAACGGTACCGAGCTGTCGCATTCGATCATGACATACACATACATGTCAATCCGATAACCGAACGTGCTATGCTCCATGGGAGGGACAAACACTCACGAGCGGTGTATGCAATATATACATACATGCGTCCTGAAGGGGGAGGAGGGGGGGCGGGGCGGGGGCGGGGCCACGGTGACGTGAAGCACTCCGTCGCGTAGATATTTCTAGCACACACAGCAAGATTCGAGGAGAGCCGGCGTCGTAGGAGCGTCGCGATTCTACATAGCAACAACATTACCACGTCAGTATGAACGTGTGAAGCATCTGACGGTCATCTGGCTCTCGACAGTGAAACATTCATGTTTGAAGAGCGCATGATCGAGTCTTGAAACGGCGCCGTCATACCCGCGAATATGGTGGATGGCGCTCCCACGTTTATTCGCAGCACGCCGCGATGACTTGCGGTGGCTTGATGAGAGGCTGTGGAAGGCCGTGACTCGGACAACCCATGCTAACCTGTACTTGGCCCTTTACAACGCGGTTGGACAGACGAAACACATTAATGATATCTGCACGTACACCTTGGATCATAACCTCACCCATCTGTGCCTAAAGTATGAGTCTATCAAGTCTCGGCTTCTGCGAGGGAGGCCCATCACTAGCTACATACCGACAAAGCGAGAGGAACGCCGTTTTGATCGCTACCGGGTGGAGCTAGGCGTGGGAGAATCGAAACCCACGTCAAGAACAAAGCTCGGGACTCACACATAGCATCCTTTGTCACCCGAGACGATTTCCTTGATCGTGAAGAGTATATTTCCGTACCGTACGTTACTGGGTCATCGATACTGACACCTTGGAGTAAGCGTGAAACTGGTGGGAGTCGTATTATTCTTGGAGAGCGTATAGTTGCCCTGGTCATCCTTCGAGACCACGCATTGGTACTATGGATCTAATGTCGTCAAGCATCGTTTTACCAAGACATTCCGGACCACTCACCACTTGCTGAGATCTTGATCGCTATCTTTGGTTCTGTAATTGGTGGCGGAAGCACGGTGGAGTTCGTGTCCGCCGGGCACAGATCGGTGCGAGGTTGAGGGGATGGGTAGGTGCGATCCTGCAGAAAGACAGTGATAGCCTAACCCAAGCTTGTACGTGCAAGCTCCTGTTTCCGCGCGTCGCGTTTCCCCCCGTGTCTCCTGCTGCGGGAATAATAAACTGGCAGAGATCGTCTTATCGCCATCCCCCCGAATACATACGTTCATCACGCTCTGTTTCCGAATGCTTCCATCACCATGGTGGTTTCCATTACTTACGTCCCACCGATGAGGAACACGATATTGGGTTCTGGAAATGGAAACGGCCTAGAATTTAGGCTGGCATCGACAATATACGATGCTGGTAGGGTCCATCCGTCGGTGGACTTTCCAGAACGAACGGAAGCCCCGCCGACGGGCACTATGAACGTGTGAATTATATGACACATCCGACTCTGGACTCATCGGACATTGTCGAGTGCAAGTATACGGACGTACGAAGACAAATATCCCCGTCTTGCCAATGGCCGAGCATCAGATCGGAACCATCCATGGCGCCCGCTCCGTTTCGCTTTACGCCCTTTTCCGAATTCAATGAGTAAAGGAAGATTCGGAAAATGCCAGGGTTTCGTATTCTAATAGCGCCGCGTTCATCCACCGGGATACACGCCCAGTTATTCGTCGATGAACGTTGATGTCAAAGAAGCAGCCGCCGTCGAAAGCAGCCTAGATAAGAACGTGTTGTGTTTTCTGCATGCATAAGGGTCATCGAAGATACATGGTTAAAAAGCATGGGTTGCATTCATGGGGGCTAAAGAGCGCTTGGGGCAGATGCAAAGTGGAAAGAAAATAGAGATATAATGAAAAAAGCCCATACGTCGCAGCCATACTTGTATCGCGAACCCAAACCCTCCGCATGTATGCACCGCAGACGGGCACCGAATTTTTTTTTCACCGGTTGGACTTGGCGACACGTTCCAGCTCGTCCTTTTTCTGGTTACGAAAGGGTCGCGTCAGTGCACGAGTAATCGCAGATAACGCTATCTGACCTTGATAGCATACGAGTTCGAGGAACCCTTGGCGGCGTTGATGAGCTCGTCAGCAAGGCACTCGGCGATAGATTTCACATTGCGGAACGCAGACTCGCGGGTCTACCAAATTGCTGTGAGAACAAAACTGCATGAGACACATCACGCTGCTTACACCAATGGTGAGAAGCGCAACCGCCTGGTTCACTCTCCGCAGAGGGGACACGTCGACGGCCTGACGACGGACAGTACCCTGCGAACCGATACGCGTCGAGTCTTCTCGAGGACCCGTGTTGACGATCGCATCCACGAGCACCTATGCACCCCACAGAACATTTAAAAAAGCGCGAAACGTCCCAACCTGAAGCGTACGAACCTGGATAGGGTTCTGGTCGGTGAGAAGGTGGATGATTTCGAACGCATGTGCGACGATGCGGACGGCCAAGAGTTTCTTGCCGTTGTTGCGACCTTTCATCATCAGACTGGTAGCCAAGTCGAACACCTTAGATTTTCCCTCTCTGTTCCGATGATATCACACGGTATATGCATACCTGTCAACAAGACGTTCGACGACGGGCATTTGGGCCTTCTTGAATTGCTTCTTTGCATAACGACCAGCAGTGTGGGGGAGGTAGACGGCATGGCGGACCTGGATGTAATCGGTCAACGAAATGTCCTTGACCTCAACACTATAACCATGATCAATGACAAGTCCTTCTTCGAGCATTCAGATGCATACTCCTGGGTATCCCATTTGCCGAAAAGTTTGATTTCCTGGCCAATTCTTGAAATGTCCTTGGGAAGTGTTTGAACCGCGGCCATTTTGAGATGCTCTTGAGGGTCTTGAAGTGCAAGTGTGGTCCGGATTCTGCCTCGGCGACGAGCTCGCTGTTTGTCTCTATTGTTGCCTGACACTACAATAACCAAGGTTTGAAGCCCCCCGGTCGTTGCCGAAACACTATATAGTTTCTACGTTAGGGAATCCCCTGTCTCCCGGCTATTGGGCGGTAAAAACGATTGAATTATACTCCATGCTGTGTGGCACCGGAGACACTATAGTATGTACCTTATGTAAAACGGACTACACTCAATAAATTGTTTTCGCGTGGGTGGCTACGTGCCGGTCGTGGATACGAAACAGTGCTACGAGATCTAAACGAAACTTGGTTGAACAACCCCCAAAACGAGAGCGCCACCACTCACCTTGGAGCCTTGCTTCCCTTTTCTCTCTTCGAGTCTCTGTGCGTTTGATACCAGAGAATGCCTGTGAAGATGCGTCAGGGCTAACCCTGTTCAACGATCCGGCGACGACTACATACATGCTGGATCAGGCGTTTCTTCTTCTCTTGAATTTCGATCACCTAGAACGGTCAACATTGGAAATCCCAGTCTGACAATCGAGTAGGCGACTTGCCTTGGATTCGACAGTATTTTCCGCGATCAATTGGTATACGTGAACGGGTTTCTTCTGCCCGATACTAGAGGAACGTCAGTATCTGTCAACATAACGAGAAATGACGCTCCGCTTACCGGTTGCATCTATCAATGGCCTGACTTTCAATACCCTCCTATAAAATTATCAGCAGAGAAGGAGCCACAAGTTGATTGGTTACGTTACCTGCCACCATCTGAGCATTGGACGAAGGCTACATCAATACGTGATACAAATGGTCGTACAATTACTTACGGATCCATCCTGATGAAATGCATGAGGATCTAAATGTACTTAGCAAGGTGAGGTCAGACTCACAAAAAGACGTGGTTTGCAACTGTGAGATTGAGACCCAAGGCACCCGCCTTGAGCGAAATCAACATGACTTTGGGGTTCTCGCCGTAGCAGGCAGAACCGTCGAAAATCTGCTTCACCGATGGGATTGCTCTCGCTTTCCCCTTTCCTTTAATCTTCCTTTCCTTTGCCTTAGTCTTCTTTACACGGGCCGAGATGTCTTCTTCAAAATCATCGTCGTCGGCGTCATTTCCAACGACGAAGTTCGAATCATTGCCATCGGTGACATTCTCATCATCGTCTAGTATGATTTGTGTTTGAGTTCGGGGCTGGCGAGTAAGTGGAAGAGGTTCTCCGGGCGCAGGAGATTCATCAGGGTCAAGCGGAATGGAGAACCGCTCCAACACCTCCTGTCTTTTTCTTGCTGACAACTGTCCGTCAAACCGTACATATGGGATACTGCAGACATATTCAGCACAATATCCGAGAGTATTCAACTGGCGGACTTGCCCATGTTCCTCCAATGCTTCGCCAATCTATTTAACACGTCAGTGCAAGCACATCAGTATGGCCGTAAAACACAACTACCTTGTCCAAGAAAGAGGTAAACTGGGAAAAAACTAAGCTTTTTGAGCCGTTTGGGATCAGTTTCAGAAGATGGATCAGTTGGTCAATCTTGGCAGACGATCCAGTGCAAAGATCGTCTTGACTAATGTCTTGTTCCACAGGGAGTTGTGTAAGGTCCGTAGGAGGTGGCGGCGCCACTAAATCTTGCATGATAAGAGGTCGGCGATCCTGCAAGTGAATCAGAAAATGCAATCGATGAAGCGGAAAACAAATAGCATACCATGGGACACTTTGGATCCCTTGCAATCACCTCTGATATACTATGTGTATCGTGAGCTGAAGTAAAACGCTAACAAACAAACCGGGTCGTACCAAGCCAAGCAGAAGACGTGGGCACAAGACGTAATCCTAGGTTCCGTCATCACATTGAAACAGACAGGACATTCTTCGTTGTCCTCGATCGCTTGGAGAATAGCTGTCTCCAACTTGATCTTTAGCTCGGGTGTAATGTGTATGACACCGCCACGGGTAGAGTTGATGTCCTCATTTGCCCGAAGTTGGTCCAAGTAGTCCGCTGGGATCAACCCTGGATGGAGAGCAATTTGACGCAGACGGGTAAGCATGCTCAAGACGTTAGTAGTCACCTAATATATATTTAAGCAAAGAAAATGGTCAGATTCAAGGTGACACCTACCACAGGATTCATTCCTCCAGCTTGACTCATTAGGCTTTCGACTCGCTGTCGGGAAAGAAGTTCTACAGTATCATAAAGTGTCTGGAAAACGCAATTGGGATTGGCACAACAAAGTTAGAGCTACACTTACTCGTGCCTCGTCACTAAGTGTCACAGGGACTAAAGTGACGTCGACCTATCATCATGAGTGAGTTGATGAAGGGAACAGCAGACAGAAGGACCTCACTGGTGGGAGAGGTACAAGAGAATTTCCCTCCCCATCTTGCATCTTGGGCGCAGCGTCAGGACTGAAAATACTGTAGTACGTCATTCAAAAACCTACCTCCTTCGTTCTCCGAATGCAGACGTGGCTCATCAAGGCCTAGTAGAGGGTCAATGCAACGACTTGACTAGCGAAGAAGAGCGAAGAATGCCTACACGAAACAATTCTGCACCAGCAGGATTCCCTGCTTTCAGAGGACGCAAGACGAGACGTTTGAAGAAATCCTCATTGTCCAATGGGTGGCAAATTTGAAGGAAGGTAAGGATAGAACCGAGGTCCTGTTGAAATTAGTGACAAAAATAAATTGAAGTCAAAGAATGTGGCTAACCCTGGGAGAGTTGATCTATTGAGGGAGAATTAGATGCGGGATGGACAAATAGTCCATCACTCACGACAGGGGTTCCAGAAAGAACCCATCGCCTTTCAGCAGTAAGCATACACACCGCCATAGCCATCTTCGTCTTGGGATTCCTGATGTTGTGACCTTCGTCTAGGATAATTCTCTGGGAACCACCCTTCGTTTCAGCTTGCTAGATATGCGCATTGAATCGCCACACGCGTACCTTCCATTTTACTTCGAATAATCCCTCCCCGCTCTTTTTCTTCTTCTTCTCAGGTCCTTCCCCGTCGATACCATGGTGCGTGACGGTGCTGAAATCGGCATCGCCTGAAACAACTTGGTAAGTGGTGATCACCATATCATATTTCATCAGTTGTTGAGGTGTCATGTTGCGCGTGGCACCGTAGTAAACACAGGCGGACAAGACACCCCTGACGCAGTGCTCTTCAATCTGTTTCTCCCAATTTGAGATTACAGAGAGCGGGACAACTGTCATTAACAAAGCAAATGAGACGGACAACGTCAAACATCATCATAATGTTGTGCACCGATGAGTGTACTGTTGCAATACTCCATAGGAACGTCCTTCTTTGTCGCAAGGACAAGGGAAATCATTGTCAGTGTTTTACCCTACAAAAGCGGTTATTTTCTATATTCCATCTTTACGTACCACATACCAAACCCATGCTGTCGGCTACCAAGGCGCCTCGGCCAAGCGCTGGAGGCGTGGTGATGTCTTGCGGACTCTTGGTGGCGACTATAATAATAATGATAGTCAACCACTTTACTAGATGTGATCTAAATTGGACCGACGGTTGAAATAGTATGGCTAGCGAC
Organism: Butyriboletus loyo; assembly: GCA_038093515.1. Classification (NCBI taxonomy): domain Eukaryota; kingdom Fungi; phylum Basidiomycota; class Agaricomycetes; order Boletales; family Boletaceae; genus Butyriboletus; species Butyriboletus loyo. The sequence continues at coordinate 225,343 of JBBPSI010000009.1, read as the reverse complement.
AATTAGCGTGTAGGTTTAATACATGTTCGGCAAACATGACAACATACCTTGTTACCCGTCTTCCTATACTGCCAGAATTGGACTGGGCTGTCCGACTCCTTGGTGGGCAACTTGGGATACTCATGGCTGATGCACCACTGAAGGGCTTGACTCTAAGATTTGCATGCGTATCAGTGTGCAATTGCAACTACAGAGTGAAAGGTTTACCTGATGCTTTAATAAGTCCACAACCAATTCTCCGCTAGCAATGCCTGGAGGATTAGGATGTACGGGGAGATTCAGGATGTCAACCGTTAAGCACAGCGTATCCAGCAACGAGGCACGCCGGTCTTCATCATCTACTCTCTCGAGGCCACTCAACATCTGCTTAAGCTCCGTAGCCTTTATGAATGCCTCGTTCTGCTTTCTGATTGCCTCTTGCTGTGCCTCACTCTGAGCGCTTGTTCCAGCGGCATAAAGGGCAGCCGTAGCAGGTGCAGACGATGCCCCTGGAACACTACCGCTTGCCCGTTGTGGAAAACCCTTTTGTTGAGGTGTAGCCCAAATAAGCATCGGTTCAAGCATGTCTCGTTTGTCAGATGGTCCATAGATGTTCAACGACCTGACATTTATGCGGGTAAGATGGAACTAATAAAACTGGGTGATGCCTACATGGATAACGAATAGCTGGAGCCGCCTACTAAAAAAACGGTCAGTTCGTGACCCCAATATGTGTAGGAAGAACTCTACAGTTTCCTTCGTGCATGACACCTTCTACTGTGACCAGCCCCGAATCGAGAAGCGGGGCTAGCTTGGATGCGACGTTTCTTGGGATGTGTCCCACTTGAGCCCCCCCAATGTTCTTGACTTGGATTGCATTCCTTTTCAATTTCACTGTGAACAGAATTACGAAAAAGATATCATCTTATACCTTACCTGTCATATGGATTGCGCGGCTCCCTGACCAGCCTGACTTGCTCTCCGGGCCCAACAAGACCTACATATAGGATATGCACAGGATAACCTGACTTAATACGCCTAAGTCCATACCCTTGTAGTACTGTATACCCACTATGCTGGTATTCATGACACAATGGAACTCGTCGACCGGTTCTGGTTCAATGAGCATGACTTCGTCATCGTCGTCACCAAGTGGACCACGTGCGGCGTTCGCATTTGGAATACTCGACTGACTGAGCGACCGAGAAGTCTCAGCGACATCAGATTGGTATCTTCTTTTCGGTCCGGCCACATACGGACCGGACACTATCAAAGGAGGTGTAGCCAGAGGGACAGCTACTTTCGCAGTTGCCGGAACGTCCTCAGGATCTACGCGTTGAGCCGCAATAGCGCGCCTGACCTTTTGTTGGTCCTCATATCTGTGTAAATATGAGTCACCATGCCATATCTGAAAAAATGACTGCACACCTAATGCTACTGAACCCAGTAACACTGTTCAAGTCGGTGACGGCAAGCGTGCGCAAGACGTCAGGTGTGACGCAACCCCTGTGTCGTTGACGCCGATCCGAATCAGCTTCTTTTCACAGGACGTTGCCGAGCTGACGAGATGCCCACCAGTGTCGCCAGGAGACGGTTTCACCAAATTTGCCTTTAACAATTTGGCCGTACCTCAGAGTGCCTACGGGAATTGAAGCGCCCGTGCACGGTGCAGGCCCTCTGCACACCGCGCGTGTACTTTTGACATACTGCAAAGGCTTCTACGAGCGCGACGCCGAGGGTTGTGGACAGTACTTACATCTATCGCATGCGCTGACATCGGTAGCTGACGCGTGTAGTGGAGGCTGTAGTCAAGGTGGGGAGCGGCAAAAACCTCAGTTCCAGTATGGGTTTTTGACTTGGCCGCCGTCGGACAAAGAGCAAGCTTGCGCCTGTATTTGTCCCTGTTTGATTAAACGCGTCCTGCAATTGCATCACATGATTCGCGTGCTTGAGCGTGATCGACCACTTTCCAGTTCCACTGCTAGCCAAAATAAAACATGGTTCAATTCGAGCACGCTGGTAGCGTTAGTGGCCCTGGGTACGACCCAGACCAGGATGCAGCAGAGAAACGCGATATCCGCAAGAAATACCGTCTGCTCGAGAAGATGGCAGGAGGTGCGTCTGACGCGTCGGTCTCTTCCCCGAACGCGCTATGAAACCAACACGATCCAGAACATATGAGGCCGCAGGACCACGATGCGGAAGATCTCGCTGGCCAGGTCGCACAGGCGGACGAGCTGTTTTCCAAAGGTGTGCATCTCCATGCCGTCACACTCATAGCATCTCAAGCGCCCGCTTGTACAGTCAAAAATCCGACCGAAGCGACTCTTGACTCGACGGTACTTCGAAATGTCTCGAGTATCAGTGCACAAAAGGCACGCGCCATGAAACTCGGCTGTGCCGCTTTCGACATGGATGATTTTGTGTCGAAACTCATTAGTTACATGGGTGGCAGGCAACGTTTCGAGGACGAAGAGGGGGAAGAGATGGAAGCGGTGGAGGATGGGGCACTCGACTGGGACAAAATAGGTCGAAAAGCCCTAGCAAAAAGCAGAAGAGTCCCTGTCACGGGCTTCATGTACCTGCCTTCGTTTCCCCCTGGCTTAATTGCTGATTTACGCCCAGGCTTGGCCCTCTCTCGATAGAACAGAAAAAACGGGGCCCAATAAAGCGCCAGAAGCAGGAGAAAGTCCAAGAAGAAGAACGTCGACCCCAAGAAATAAAGGAGGATGACATCAAGAGATCTGACAACGAGACAACCAAGAACGTCCTTAAAGTGTGTCGAGTCCCATGCGTCTTCAGCTACATCGCTGACGACAACTTTAGATTAAAAATATCCTCGAAACCACTGGCCCTATCAACCTTTTTAAATTCATCGTAAACCCAAACGACTTTGCGCAGTCTGTGGAAAATCTCTTCTATCTTTCGTTTGTTATCCGCGACGGAGAATGTGCATTCGAAATCAACGAGGACGGTGAACCTATCGTCAGTACGTGAGGAACACTTATTTTACTTGACCGTGGTTTGACAGTATTGCTAGTGTGTTGCGAACAGCCGACTATGGATGAAAGGGCTGCAGGCGTCCATGCTCGGCAGATTGTTATGGAATTTGACATGACGACATGGAAGGTAGGGTCTTTGAACTGCCTCTGTAACACTACATTGAACCCGTGTTGTTATCCAGCGCGCCATAGAAGTCTGGAATATTACCGAGTCACAGATTCCCCAGCGTCCCCCCGCGAAGACTAGGATCGGCGACAAGTGGTACGGTTGAGGTGGAATTCATAGAGCATCTGATCGTTTGCTAGATCATGCATCATGTGTAGTCGCTGCCAGCCTACTATATTGTACAGTAGAGGTAATCTCCTTGTTAGGTTCATCTTATCTGTTACCAGATACGTCTCGTATTACTACATGTACATACGAACCCAACCAATCATCGTACCGCCACCGAGGAATGTAATGATAATAATACACGGTCGCACAGATGCCTAATGATACAGATGATTGAAAACCGTTAATGAATGTGAGTGAGAACGACGATAAGCCCATGAATACGAGCAGTGAGAGCAAGGGACCTTCTCCAGGAACATCCCAATAACCAAAACGATGATGCCTCCAACGGTCGATGCTTGCCTAGCACGACGTGCGGGGCTGGAAGTCAAACTTCTTCACGCTATTTACATCGTAGATCCCATATTCAGGCTCTTGACTGTCAGAGTAGATGTGTGCAAACCACCCAATGCCACCACCAGGAGCGTTCTTGAGATCTGTGCAGTGGCTGTCAAGTAATTGGTAGTATTGCTGCAATCACCCTATCAGCTCGGGTATGCATGCAGGCCAGACGAGTTCAACGTACTTGCTCACTGATGACGCTAGCGATTGCAGCCAGGCTGTTGGGCTGAACACCTGAAGATGTGACAGAAGGCCAGCCATTCTAAGACGAGCAGTCAAGAAAGGAAATAGCCCGGATATCCTGAAAGACACACCTCGTCAAAGTACATCTTCTTTCCCCCACCATGCTGGATGAACCAGTTCATATCCGTCTCCACGAATGGCCATGCAAGGGCTCCAGTGGTCGCAAGCGACGCGAAGAAAGGAAGCATGTGAATATTGATATAATCGATTGCATCGAGGACGTCTTGAGCACCACCGCGCTCCTGATAACCGTAGGCGAGCTCTGAAACCGTGACGGGAATTTGTACGCCTGCGAGCTGAGCCTTGGCTGAGGTGACTTGCGAAGCGAGCTCAGAATGCGGAAGGACGTTGTCATACAAGGGCTCAGAGCCAAACTGCACGCCACGCGTAACGAATTTGGCTTTGGGATTGGCGATGAGCGTATTGATGAGTGAATCACGACGGGTCTCCCACTCGTTACCACCATCAAAACCAAACTGCCGGATGTGAGCGACGGAATGAATGCCAGAAAACACAAAACATACCCATATTAGTGCGTGAACTCCCAGACCGTTGTTCCATGCGGCATCCACGATGTCATCGCTGCACGTTCAAGTTAGATAAAAGGATGACACGGATAAGCAAGAGTACACGCACTAGAATCCAGAATTGTCGCATGCGCCGTATAGACGGACATACCGACCATTGAAATTTGTTTTGATGTCAGCAAATTCTGCATTGAGCTGGCTTGAGTTCTGACCTGAGGTGAATGTCAGTTTGAAGAAGAGGAGAGCAAGATGACAGGACCAACATGCAGTAACCTCATAACTGAAACCCATGAATGCGTACTCGGTGTCCATAGGACACCACCAGTTAACGAGCGAACCGGGGACATTTGATGGCATTCGAAAATTCAAAGACGGGAAGCAGTACGAATCGGAAACGGGATTTGATGTGGCAACAGAGCTCGGTGCGGGAGACAATGCGGTCGCATTGGACGGATGAGAGGCTGCAGCTGTGGTGGTGGGGAAAGAAGTAGAATGAGGTCCGACCTTGCAGCTTCGCGGAAGCGGCCCGGCGAACACAGAGTCGGAAGACATCAAGAGTAGGAAGCAGAATAAATCAAGCGAAAAGAACGTCATATTGAGAGAAGGGGGGAGGTGAATGAATGGAAGTAGGCTCGACGTCTACGTCGGTAGAGCCTGGGACGGGACTGCATAGACTTTATGGTATGTACGGGCACAATGGTCATCGACATCTTTTGTCTAAGCTCCGCAATCGGTGATCTACAACATTTAAGCGAGCCAGGTTCAATGGAGGAAAGGATCCGAACCGTCATCATCATGTTTCGCGTTGACCCGGACGCTACTCTCTTCGAGGCTGTCAAGGTGGAGTGATGTTTAGTCTTTCCACGCACTATATCTACATCAGATTTCTGCCAGAACTGAGGTCCTTCTCTCGAACAACGCTAAAGTTTCTTGCTTTCCCAATTGGAGTGTATAAAGAACTAGTTCGGTAAGTCCAACAACTAGAATGAACAAGCGCTATGGAGAACAATGACGATGCACAGCAAGTGGAATCAAGGGGCACCCAGGCAATGCTGGCTAGTGCCGGTGACTCAAAAGGCTGTAGCAGTGGAATAACAATGTTAGTAACAATCCAATTAAGTCGCCAAATGCGGATGCGGCAGTGACCAGTGAGATTATAAATGCGCGACAACCAGCAGAACTGCGCAGCCCTCCTCTTCTTGTTTTCTTTTGGTGTTGCCCTTCTGACGCTTTAATTGCTCCTTTAACTCCCTTTAAATCATCTTTCAGTCGGATCATGTTTGTCAGACCTGCTCTTCTCATCGCCGGCGCCGGTCTCGCCGTTGCTCAGTCGTAAGTCACGCAGAATGCTAGATGCCCACATCACTCATCTGATCCCATTAGCATCTCCACTCAATGTTCTTCGGCCTTGCTTGCAGTCGCGGCCTCCCCTGAGGCCACTTGCCTTGATCTTTCTCTTCTCGCGCCCCTTGCTGTATCGAACTCTAGCACCACTTCCGTCATCCCGACTGTCAACAATTGGTTGACCGGAATGTGTAGTCAAGGACCGTGTAGCAACGCTACCCTCCAGGCCGTCGTCACTAACATCACAACTGGCTGTTCCAGCGACCTTGCCAGCATTGGTTTGCCGACCAACGACACGACCTCACTTGTGACGACCGTGGAAGCTGTCTATCCTACTATACGTCAAATCGCATGCTTGAAGGAGTGAGTTTGCCTTTCAGTTGCCCTTCTCACTCCCACTCATTATTGCGCAGCACCTCGGCAAACACCCTATGTACGACTGAACTACTTAACGACATCCAATCGTCGACCACCACCCTTTCTCTCAACAATATTGCTAGCTTGATCACACAGGCTATGTCTGGAATGAACATCAACTTGCCTCAAAATGTTACTTGCTCCAACTGCTCAAAGGCTTCATACACCATTGTCGCTCAGAACTACCCCGCACTCCTAACGAGTGACCAAGCTACCATTCAGTCCGAGTGCGGCTCTTCTTTCACCGGTTCGTGTTCTGACTGGTTTCTTCTACGAGGACAAATTCATGAAGTTGAGCAGATGGACAAATGCCTTCCAACATCCAAGAAACTGCCTCTAACTCAACGTCGAGCTCGAGTGCAGCTGTTTCCCTTTCTGTCAGCAGCCTCAACGTTGGTGTAGCCATGCTGATTTCTGTCTCCTCCGCTTTCGTCGTCTTTGCTTAAGCAAAGTGGGTGAAGCTTTGGTAGAATAGGACTTTAAACACGGTCGAGGACTACGACTGACGGATACTCACATTATGTACAACATTTGATCGTTGTACTTGGACTATTGTTGTCTCGTCAATTAAATTGTTAACACTATTACATCAGCATTGCAGGACATCGCAGCAGTATATTCCCTTCTCAAAATCTCGTTCCACCCAATCCATTTCCCTCAAGACAAGAGGGTTAAGAATTCAGCTCTTTGCCCTCAGCGATGTCGGCGACATCCACTCCGCATTCCGCTCGGTTTGATCTTCCTCCCGCCCCAGCATACTCCAACTCGACTGCAACGGACACTGGGCTTACGGAGTGGACCAACAGAATAAAGGCGATGCAGCGTCAAGTCGACGCCGACGACGAGGCCGAGCAACGGCGTCTGGAAGAAGAGATAGTGAGAGCCAGGCTGGCAAGAAGGAGGAGGAGCCGAACAGGCCAGAGTGGCGATTTCGGTATTGGCATGCATGGGATCAATTTGTGTAGGTGATCTGGCCTACGACCGAGGGGCAAGTACACGTCTTAACGGCCTGCACTGCAGCTAAGCTCCAGGAAGGCTTGCCGCATACTGCGCAGGCTGATCTGGGCACATCTTCTGAGAAGCCATCGGCGTCGACTGTCTCGCTGCTGAAGCCTGCGATAAAACCGACGTCGACTGGCGGGAAAGCAGCTCCTATGTCGCTTGCGGCTTTCATGGGAGGCAACGCATCTGGTCCCCGACTCAAGCGGCACGAGCCACAGATGGATGTCGGCCTTGCGTATGATGGGCGTGGGGATCATGGTGCGGTACACCCAATATTTGGTCGTGGGGGTGTTGCAATGCCAGGGATGGTCGGACGTGAGACTAGTGTTGTTCCGCCCTCAACGCCAAATTCTATGCCGCAATCCCCTCCACCCAACCCCGCACAATCTACCCCACAGACCATATCATCAGAGCTCTCTCGTGCGCGTACGATGAGCACGCCAAGTGTCGCTCGCAGGCATGTCGAGAAAATCGAGGAGCAGGCCTCCAGTCAATTATCGTCCCCCAAACCGCCCTCTCTCGGAACCCGTGAGCGACGTCAAAGTACGCCACATGGAAGCCTCCCAGAACTCAAAGTTATACCCACTCCTACGCTTCCTTCGCGCCCACTTTCTCAGAATCTTCGAGGGAGGGCTGTTTCCCCGGCTAAAAGCCCAACCATAGAATCGCGTCCCAAGACCCCTTCTGTCACGGACATTCGTCCAAAGGCACACAGCGCCGCGGAAGCGCGTCCTAAAACACCCGTGACTGATCCTCGGTCAAAGCCGGTACCAGTCATCATCGAGGCACGCTCAAAGACGACCTCCACAGAATTCCCAACAAAGAGCTCCGTCGACGAGCCACGAGCCAAAATGCCAGGTACAGATACCACGCGAATGAAAACCCCCACCCAATCTACCCCCACGCGCGCCAGTTTCCCCGGGGCAGTTCCATGGCAGACGCCTCGACACCAGCCGTCTCCTCAGTTACCATCAACGTCGACCGTTCCCCCGAGATCCCCTGGGCCCCCATCGCCTGTTCGTGGCACTCACGCCCCACAGCCTCAGCGGGGTGTGTCCCCTGCCCTCCTGCGTCCGCCGATCAATTCTTCCTCGAAGGACCCTACGCCGAGTATTAGCAGATTGCAGGGACGTGGATTCGTTCAGAGCTTCGTCCAAGCAAGTGACAGATTCAATGGTGACCCTCAGGGAAGCCCATCCACCGCTCCGAGACATGTATTCCCCTCTACATCACCTGCACCCAGTCAAGGCGGTACTGAGGTGCGGGAGAAGGGTACCAGACGAACTTCGGTGCTTGATCGATGGACCCCTGTGATGAATGCCAGCAACAATGGTACACCATCATCCCCGATCCCAGGTGCCAGAAGTGCTACCCCAACGCGGTCATACACTGCGCATGTGAGCATGAAATCAGGACAGGGACAGGATCTATCGGTAGTCAAGACACATGATACGGGGCGATCTGTACGGAGCGTAGCTTGCCTTCCCGCAACACCTAAGACGCCATCCAAGAAATCGGATGGGTTGCCCATTCAAGGTACGGCAGAGAAACTCGGATCTTCAAGCACAATGATCTCCTATATTAAGCCTGTCAAGACCGGCGACGACCCTGTTATACCCGACGTCGACGAATTGGGCGTCAAAGCGTCAGAAGGAGTTCAAGTTGGAGGGACGGGGACGGGGACGGGAGGAAGCGGTGTAAATCGTGGGGTTGCAGCTGGGACCAATGCACTCCCAGGCAGGGCGAAGACGCCGAGGGTATCTGCATCACCACTGCCCTCTTCGCCTGGCAAACCACTGAGTCATGTGCGTCCTCTTTGGTGACACTGAGCTGAATCGCTGGTTGATGGATGCCCCCTTCGTTTTTTGGGTTTGGTTGAACTTGGTGCATATACCTCACGTCGATTAATGGTGTAACACTGCCTTGGTCGTTTTAATGGCATGTTTTCCTTACTGGTCGCGTGCTGCGGATAGCCTACGAAGGATAGGGCGAAGAAGCCGCGGAAAGTGAGGTTTGAAGAAGGAAGACGAGGGGATGGATCTGTCGTCCCAGAACCATCCAAGGAACCCTCCGCTACGGGCATCAGCCAGTCGCCCAATCCGGCCGTGCCATCATCTATAGATCCCGCTCCGACTCCGTCAAGCACACCCGTTTCAGCCGGCCCCGGGCCTTCGGTCAAGATTAGCCTACCCAATAGTATGGCAAGGATCACTGACCGTTGGACGGAGCCTGGGGTCAAACCCACGTCGTCTTCGGCAACGAATAGACCTTCCCCAGGCGCCAAGGCGGTCGGGCGCCGGCCCCCTGCTGCGATTACGGTGGTAGAGAAAGACGAGAAGCCGGTATCAATGGATAAGGAGGAACGCACGTTCGTGCCACCGTCGCCTACACGTCACACGCGGATCCCGAGCACGGGGAATAGAGCGTTGGTGATGGAGGTCGCGCAGGCGCTGAGCGAAGCGGCACAGCAGCAGGAGAAAGAGAAGGAGATCACGACTGTCCCTGACCCCGCCGTCCCTGCGTCCGTTCTTGCCTGCCGGCTCCCGAGTACTGGCCTCGGTAGTCCAACGGGGGAGAAACGGAAGCCAAGCTATGAGCGATACTCGGCTATCACGATGCCCCCTTTAGCAGAGGAGCGGACGCCTGTGGCGTCTCCGGCGAACACTATGTCGCGGGGTGCGGGGCAACACGTGTTGGGCGGCAAGGTCGTCGGCGAGAGTCCTTTGGGTGCTTTCCGTGTCGAATCGGCAGGCGCTACTGGGCAGCCACCCCCCGGTCCGTCCCCATCTCCGTCCTCGAAAGTGCATATTGGTGAGGATCAGCCTTTGTGATCTTTCGGGTGGTCCGAGCTAACGTGAACAGATCATGTTGACGAGCCGTTGCCCGACCTGGACGTTGCGGCGTTGTTGAAGGTGAAGAGACCGGATGAGTTCGTGCTGAATCCTGACCTGCGCACCGTCTCAGTCGAAGTGATGTCGGTCGTACACACGAGTGCTATTCCCGTTCAACGTGACACGAGTATCTTTTACGACGCCGAGGTCCTTGTCATCGTGCACCGTGCCAAGTCTCGCGAGAGCGGGCTTGTAGCTACCAAGGTATGGTGTTGGAAGGGGAAGAAATGTCGCTTTGGGGGAAAGGAGGAAAAGAAAGTTGGCGAGCTCGCGAGACGGTACGGTACCTCGGCGGTTCGTGTCTTCCATTCATTATGGCACCACTGATTTATGTGAGATTTGCGTGTAGGATGTGGTTGATCAGCAGCGCGAGCCTGCAGAACTCGTTTACGTTCTTGGGGGGCAGCTTGCGATCCGCCAGGTAAGGGTTTACGGCTCGAGAGTGTCAGTGGCTTGACTGCTCTTCAGGGCTCCAGAGCTCATTGGTCCTCTGAGAACACTGCGATGCATGTCGTGAGATCAAATGGTGGTCACGTTTTGATTGATGAGATAGATCTGGTTCGTCCTCTCTGTGCAATACACTCTGAGTCCTTGTTATCATCCACCCACAGAACATTAGAAACCTATGTTCTGGGTACAGCTATTGCATCTCCATCTTGGACAACATTTATGTATGGCATGGTTGTGGTTCGGTGGCAACAGAATGGACCGCGGCCCTCCGGTATGCACAGGGTATGGCCGTCAAGGGGACCTCGGTGAAGGAGCTCGTGGAAGGCGAGAACGACGGGGATGACGAGATGTTCTGGATGGTCGTCGGTGACTCTGAATCTTATGCCAAGGCTGATTATTGGAGGTGGAGGAGCAGCGTGGTGCCATCTGATCCTCGGTGTTGGCTTGTAGATGTTGCCAACTCGGAGACTCCAGTGAGCGTCACGCATCACGACTCCCAAACGCTCTAGTAACCCTCCTCAGATCCGTCCAGTTCCGACCGTGTTTGCAGAGACTGTACAGCAAGAATCGGTGTACATCATAGACTGCTGCTGGGAGTTCTTCGTTCTGGTCGGTAAAGATGCCCGGGCGAAGCGAGCTGATATTATGCTTGCAATCAATACGACGATGGTGCAGTTCTCGGCGCTACGCTCCCTCGGATACCCTGCTAACTGTCTCGGCTGACTAGGCGATAGCTCCACTCGTCGCTGCCTCGAAGCCGTTCTCGCCCACGGTCCACGCGCTGATCTTACCCACGAAACTACCCCTAGACATGCGGCACGCATTCCGCAACCTTGACGAATTTGCGCTGGTGAGCCATGCGAGGTTGATTCGAGCTGTCCAGCTAAAGTTATTTTCCGCCCGGATGATCAGAACGGTGGATTTGTCCCGGACCATATGAACATCCTTTCCACGGCAGAGGCAATCGAGCATGTAAGTAGCGCATTACCCCACTACGGGAGCGCGGAGTCGCTGAGTGGGATGATACAGTTGCGCACGTCTTCCTGGGATAGATCTGCGCTGATGGACCGCACGATGCTCCCGCTGGGCCTCGATTCATCGCATGTTCCATTACCGTGATGTCCGGGCTGGGAAGCGTCGAAGGTTGAAATCCTTGTTTGTGAAGGGTTAGACTTCCCCGTGCGAGCAGCTGTGCTAATAAGGATTTGCCATGATCTATTGCTTGTGAACTGCAGGGATGCGACCTGCCGTTTCTTGTCACTTTTTACTTTGTTTTTGTTTTAATTGTAATTCACCGTTTTTTTCTACGTGATGGACCTCGAACCGTCCTTCAATTCGCCAGGGGTTATTTATTAAGTAAGCAGGCACAACTTTTTCTGAGGCTATCTGGCGACTGCCAGTGTCAGTTGGCCGCTGCACCCAGCATCTTTGAAACTACAATCCTTCAACTCCCATTGCAGGTAGTCGAGGAAGCAGAGGATCTCTTCTGCCGCCCCGCTCGACCCACCCCCGGGTCAATGTCAAAGAACCGTGCACGAACGAATAAGGGCCCCAAGGAGACTCGCTCATCCCAGTGGTAAGGATACTATTCTAGCTTGCCAAAACGATCCACCCGCCAAACAAAGGAGCTGTTGTGCATCCTGCGGATGAAATAATCATAACACGCGCGTTTTTGAAGAATCCGGACAGTCACTCCATGATGAAGATGATCTAATTTTTCTGTGGACCGCTGGGAATGGCTTTCAAGAGGTTCGCGTTAGTAGTGGCTAGACAGACACGCGCCGCGACAGGTGCACATATGCAGGTCGAATATGGACTTTCCGTTCGCATTCGGCTGACACCCGCTCAGTTCACGGAACGCACTCGTCAAACTACCAAAGTATAGAACTGCACGCTTGACAATCTCGGCGAACGCTGTGACGGACTCGTCCCCAGTGCCAACTCGTTCTTCGTCCGTCCGAACAATATTTCGCGGCCGACGGTGGTGGGGGTGATTTTGCGCCTAAGTGGACCGGCCAGAAGGATGGAACAGCATCGAAGTACACTCTCTTCTGGCCCCGTACTGGACCAGGACATCCGCTCCAAGGTAACTGCACCCGAAAGGCAGTGGTAACCTGCGATGCATGGTCCTCGAGAGTACTTTATGGTAAAGGTTAGAAGATCGTCAACGATTTGTTTGTCTGTCTTTTTCCTTTCCCTCTTTTCCCTCTGTTTTTTATCGTGCCAGTCCTCGTAGGATCCGCTTGATAGATCTGTACCAGCGTTCTGCCGTAGTATCTACTGAACCTCATCCAACGACTAACGACCATCGATCTTCTAGCGTTTGAGTTTGGATGCGCGTCGGATGTGCAATAGACTGACAGATTGCATATCGGACGAGGTTTTCAAGAGTAAAATGAGTTGAGCTTTCAAATTTCAACACCCTCATAAACTCCATAATGCATTGACTTTCAGTGATCCCGCTCAAAACACACTGCGAATGCATAATGCATAATGCATCGACTGGTGAAGTAAAATATGGATTATGATTATATAGTATGAATAGCAGGGTGGACGTGGCGATTGTCCTGAGGCCGGTTACTGGTACAAAGCATTCAAGTCGGGCTGGCTTAAAGTCTTGCACCAACCATCCACATCTCACTCTAAGTGGTCCAGATCAACGACGACAACTCGGATGATGTTGACGAGGAGTCTACCATTTCATTCTCATGCAGTGATCCGATGAGAAACTCAATTGAAGAGGGATGCATGGAGTATGGTGATCCCTCATTCTCACTTGTACTGTCCCATCAACTCTATCCTTATATTGCGCTGCTGATGATGTCACACCAGTCACAAAACAGTCACAGAGCGTGATATATATACTGTTGCATCAGCCTAATAATGCATAACTTTTTCGCTGTATGCATTATGAGCAATTCCACTAGCTATGTAGTAGTTGGATGATTCATTCGAACTTGCCGTGGCGATCAGTGCAAACTACTTGACACCACAACAAATCATAATCAATGACCACTGGGGCTTGCGGGCATGTAGCAACAGCTACGAAGACTTCAAAACGGACCCGTCTTGGAGGTCTAAATTAATGCACAGGCAGTGCCAGTTGACACAGGTGTGTAGCATGAATGCTATTTTTTTTTCTCCCTGATGTCCTGCAAAGGTTAGAAGACGCCCTGTTCTAAGCTGCTGAACAATGCACATCAAGGCCAAGGTAGCTCCTCACAAAGTGAGCCAAGTGCTCCTCACTCCTCTCCAAATGGCTCTTTGTGTCTTCGCGAGCTGTGCGGATGTTGGATATTTGTGTCCGCCACGATGCTCTTCGTCTCAATCATTCAATTTGTACTTTCATCCGAGAGAGCTACTAAAATGTCCCACAGGCCGTCACTGCTTTTCTGGTACATCCGATACATGTGCGCAGCACGAAAGGCATCTCGTTCATCAACGTCCCCCGGCCAGCCCCACTGGAACTCACTATCACACGTGACATGCTTATTCGCGAGAAGGCATCAGTGGCGTTGGTGGCCATCAACACCCGGAAATTAACGTGCTTGGATGTGTCAGCACATGAAAAAGCGACGAGTGTTCGGAAGACAAGATATATAAGGGCTACTCGGGGACGTACATGACATCCGGGTCTCATGGATATGGTCCCAGGATTATCCTGCTCGGGAGAGTTTCCGGGTGCAGATCCACTGCCCGCCCTTCAATTCCCTTTCAAGTTCAAGAAGGTGAGAATTCCATGGCTGTTCTTGATGGGAATGGCGTTCTCCGGGACTCTTGTTTCACCTGCTTCAGTTACAGGATGACGGCATAGAAACCCGTCTCAAAGGCAACACAGTTCAGGGGACGATTTGAGAACCAACAAGTTTTTGTTTCGTATTTCCCTGTCCTCTAGTATCTGATCCCGGCCAATTTAATCATCCCAGGGTACTCGGCACGATTCCAGACGCAAGAGAGCTGCCATGCATTCACCAGCGACTTGTCATGTCCAAATCAAGAAGACGAGGTTCAAGAGATTTGGTGGGCATTAGTTGCTGTGAGTTTGCTGTGGCCGTTGGCTCTCCAGTAGTGTGTTGGGTACATCGAAGGATGGTTCGCTCCATTTTGGCTGTAAGGCGGGAGGGAGACCGTTATTGATTCAAGTAATAGTAAAAGACCCAAAGTACATCTTGTAGCATAACGTCTATGATTTCAATTGTAGAAGATCCGTCTGGCCATCTAGCTACTGAGGCCTTGAGGGGTCGGATAGAGGCTTTTGGAGAACACGCACGTCTGAATCCTGGCCTTTGTCACACCAAGTCAGCCACCACCCAGCTTGACCACTCCCCACCATGAAGGACACATCCCGTCCTCATCCCACCTCGTCCTCGCGCTCTGCTCCCTACAGAAAACGCAAGTCGTCCTGCATCGTCTCACCCGCCCTGGGAACGCGTCGGGCACACGACGCGTCCCAGCCGCAGGGCCACACCCGCGAGATAATCTCTTTCCGTCCTCCAGACCGAGCACACAACTCGCTCCGCTCCGCGGCCCAGCCCTCGGGCACAATATTCTCCGCAGACGGCGAGCATCGCTCTCTCTCCAAGACAGGGGGGAATCGTGTTGTCTCCTATACTCGGAGATTTACGCGCATGGACAGGTCGGTGCCCGAACGGCCGTCGCATACAAGTGCTCTCAGCACACACGCAGATATGCCCGGCCCGTCCCTTAGACTCCCTCTCACATCTGTGCCATCCACCGCCACTGTCTTCACTGGTCAAAGGAGGGCCGATTCCCCGCCGCCGGGTTCGGTGACCACCTTCTTACGCAGCATTGAACTTCCAGATAAGCCCTCGAGTGTGCCGCCACTTCAGGCGTCCTTCTCTCTCACTCCCCCTTCTCTCCGCTTCCCACCATTATCTACAGACAACACAAATAAGCCTGCATATACGAATGGGAATGGCTACCAACTCAGTCTCGTTTACAGGGGGTACCCTTTCACTTATGATCTCTCCGCGCTTCCCAAGGACCCAAAGGGCACGATCGCCCTGCTCACTATCACTAAAAGCGATCCAGGCGCCTATCTCCTGGTTGGCGCACATTATCGGCGCACGGGCCGGTCCAGGGCTGCATGTGCCGTGATAAGATCTCTGCTCGATAACTTGGACAATCCGTCCGATGTCGAGAAAGGAAAGGGAGATGGTACGCTTCATGCACATCTACGAATCATTTTGTTTGAGAATGCGTTCACAGCAGCATCCATTCCTGCCTCGGAGACTTCTACAGCGACGTCAGGTTCTCCAGGTTCTCATTGTCCCAAACCGATTGACTGGTCGACATGTGTGTTTAAAAGCGCAGCTATGCGACCGGCGATGTTGCTTCTAGCAGCATGCGAGTTGGATCTCAGCCGAGAGCATCCAGACGATCCGGAGAGCGCCAGCCATGCGTCTACAGCATACGACCTCTTTCGCGCCGTCTATGGGACGGTGAACGACGCCATCATTGCTGGGGCGGTACGTTCCCAACCTAAAAACGTGCTCGGCCTTGAGTTTTCGAGCAACCGAAACTGCCTATCGTTGTCGCCGTCCAATTCGAACGGTCATCCACCGAGTAATGCATTGTCGCCTGAGGTGGCACCTCTGACGCGCGTCAAGGATTTGGAGAAAGAATTGAGCGCAGTACGCGTGGCGAAGAAGAAGCTTCAGGAGAAGCTCACGGTGTCGAATAATCGCTCGACGCGCGCCGAGGGCAAGGTGCACGCATTGGAATCTCACTCTCGGGAGATCCTTGTTAAACTGGACGCGTCCCAAGACGAGAATTGGGGGCTGCGTCAACGATTAGCTGAGTCTGAACAGATGGTGGGAGAGTTGGCCCGGTATGCGCCAAGTGTCGAGAATCAGATCTGGGGGAGGTTCAAGGATTTGTTACTTGATAATCTGGGAGGTGTGCGCGGTGAGTGAGTGTCGTTGTCTTCTTCTTTCGTCTCTGCATTAGCATCCAAGTCTTCTTCCCCCACATCGCATTCCCAGCATTCGCATGATCCCTGCACTAATAGTACTACAAGTTCTCGGCTGGACCAACGTCGCGCATACCTTAGAAGCTGTTCGTATGACGTACAATATTCGTTCCTACGTTATCATCGCAGTTGTAACACATCGCAGTTGTGGTTTTTCATCACTCAGACGACCATTCGTAGAGTCACCAACTGGGATTTATTTCCTGCCATCACTGGGAGGATTGGTTTCGATTAGCTTCGAAGCTCGGGGTTCCCTCGAGGTAAGCGCGTTATGCTTCTAGGATGTACATCTGCATCTACCCGAAGATACTCGATGTGGTGGGTAAGGTAAAGGGTCTTCGGTAATGATTCCTACTCATGAGTTGAACTACCGACGAGATCAGATTCTTTCCTCGGCATCGCAGCCAAGGTGGACTTACCGCAGTCAAATAAGACTCTGCAACTATACGCGCCCGAGCGTTCAGGCTGAGTTTCATCTCACTTATTTCTCTGTCGACCTCTTCCATAAATCTGGGGTTTGGGAAGACATCATACATGAGTAAGACACAACTGGTCAGGACACCTACTGGATGATGAAATCAACGACCTTATGCTTGAGCATCGTTTCCGAGTGGACGTTGGTGATCAAGAACGAGATATCATAACCCTTGAGGGCATCAGCCTGCTTCGATCTTTCCACACCGATCAGACCTACCGGGACGGGTTTCCTGCGCAGGACGACGAAACTCTCCGCGCGCTGCATCATGAAGCGCATGAATTTGTGGCATAGGATACGTTCGATCTCGTCTGCTTGTTTGATCTTGATGCTCATCCGTATCGAGTTGATGGAGGGCTCGATCAGCACGCGTTCGTTCTCATTGCGTGATATCGTAAGGGGGTTGAGGAGAACTTCTTTTGATCCACTATATATGTTAATGAGATACCGACGGTACGATCATATCTGAGAATGCACACATACCGTGCCTCCACCTCTGGTTTATTGTGTCGCTCGACGACCTAGGTGTACGTGCATGAGATCAGTCTGATGAAAGCCGACGAGACAACAGACCTGTGATGAAAAGTTTTCGAGCGTGAGCGCTGCTGTGAGCGATGACCTGACCGCGGCGAGATATGGTCTGAGTACGTTTGACTGTTTGAAAGTGTCAGTTTCCCCCACCGACGACACTCGAGCGTCACCACTGACCATCTCGACGGCGACCACACTTAACCTGGACTGTAAGCGGAGTTTCAATTCTCCCTTTTACGGAGAAGCATTTCTACAACTTTTTGTGCTCGATACTTTTGCTTTTCTAAAAAAAAAAAGTTCTTCATCGTCATGGTCGTCGCTATCGCACCTTGGTACGCGCCGTTGTACGTCTGTGAGCGACACTGACGGGGTCGTGTAGGAGTATCGTCTTGACCCCGGGCAAGGCAGAGGTCATCGTCCCTCAAGGTGATCTCCAAATAAAAAATGCGGCCCTACCCGACGAGCTGCAAGACAACTCTGCTAGGACGTCTATCAAGCTCACCTACCAGAGTCTCGCCTCGTCAGATCAGGATGAGGACGAGGAGGACGAGGAGGAATCACCTGAAGGTCCCGCAGTGACCACCGTCCTCTGCTCGCTCACCCCAGGCAAAGTACGCGTTCTCTCTCCCTGTGACACGCCCGAGGACGCGTCTGACGTGTATCCTAGATCGAGCAGTCGACATGTGAAATCATCCTCGAGCAGGATATGGAGTACGTCCTCGAGGCCGTCGGAAAAAAGTGAGCGCGCGACACGTGTCGTGTGTGTGCGTATGACTGACTAACGGCGCGTCTTTTTCTTCTTTTATTGTTATTTTTTCTCGGCAGCACGATCCATTTGTATGGCAACTACATTGGTATGATGCTGACACGCTTTTCCTATATCCTTTCCTCACTCGTCCCATTTCTCTAGATCAGGCTCCTGTTGACCAACCACCTTTTGGATCTGATGCGGACTCGGACGAGGAAGACGCATATAATTTGGATGAAGTCAGCTCGGATGTGGAGGTAGAAGTCAACGAAGACGAGGCTGACGTGGATGGCGAAGATGCTGACGCTGTGTGAGTCAGGTCATTGTAAGACAGGTTCCATAGATTGATCGTGCCGCTTTCCGTAGCCGCTTCGAAGAAATACAGGACGAGGTGGAGTCACCCAAAAACCTTAAGCGTTCCCGCGAGGACGCCATGGAAATTGATGAGCATGAGGATAAATTGTCCAAGTCACAAAAGAAAAAACTGGCGAAGAAACTCAAGGCTGCTGACGGCAAAGCTGTCCCTGCCCCTGCACCGGAAAAGAAAGCGGAGGCAAAGAAGACGGAGGAAAAGAAAGACAAGAAAGACAAGAAAGACAAGACGGAAAAGAAGAAGGAAAAGCCCGAGCAGAAGGATGGCGATAAGAAGGAAAAGGGGGACAAGAAGGTCGAGCGTACCCTCGAGGGAGGTGTCAAGGTTCGGGATTTCAAAGTCGGCACGGGCAAGACGGCAAAGAAGGGCGACAAGATTGAGATGCGTTATATTGGCAAGTTCCTCGACGGCAAAGTGTTTGACAAGAACACCAAAGGCAAACCTGTAGGTTACAATTGTCTTGCGGTTCGAATTACTGACAACTTTATTCTCTAGTTCACCTTCACGCTTGGACAGGGTGATGTCATCAAAGGTAGGACAAATTATATAGTATGCAAGATGTGGTGCGCTTACTGCGATATCAGGTTGGGATATCGGTGTCGCCGGAATGCAAATTGGAGGAGAACGCGAAATTGTGGTTCCACCATCGATGGGTTATGGCACCAAGAAAGTGTCTGACATTCCTCCCAACTCCACATTGAAGTTTGGTGCGTAACAATTGATGATCCGACAGACTATGTGACTGATGGTCTATCAGAGGTGAAACTTTTGGAGATGAAGTAAAACGGACTGGTTAGCCCTGTTCCCTGGTCCTCGGGTACGATGGTGAGGGAAGGTCGGTGTCATATGCGTGTTAGTCGCAGACGTTGCATCTGTGTGGGCGTCCATATATCAAATTCGACATTGCGCTGTTTTGTTATGAATGTCATGACCCTGCATCGTCTGGTGTGCGCTGGCCGCGCGGATGCACTGCATCCTGGAGGACCCTGAGACTACAACCTTTCCGCGTGCACCAGCTAGACGGTACAACGAGTTAGTGGTGATCGACGTCAGCCAAGAATTTAGCGCGACAGCTGGGCGTGTCGAAAAAAGCACCGACTATTCGCGTCCCATGCACGAAGAGACCCATTCCAACGCGCAACAAGCTCCGAGGCAAGTCTGTTTGGGAGCGTGACCGTGATGGGGATGCGGTGGTACAAGATGGACGTGGTGCGAACCCATGACATATTGATCAAAAGCGACGTTCGAAGATCTGACAGGTAATAGTAATATGTCAGACGCAACGTGTTTCCTTTCCTTTCTTTTGTCTCCTTTAGATGGAAACGGCATTCCCCCGCTTTTGCTTCGTCCAGGATTATTTCCTCCGAGGACGTGTCAAGGAAGGGTCGCCGTCCCGGGGCGTAGGAGCATCAGGATAATATTCACACTGCGATCCAAATCGTGGTTGGCATTTAACACTGCGGTGCGGATATGTGAACGGTAGTGGATCGTTTATCGTTGGAGATCATGGAGACGATCGTTCGCCACACGTTCCGGCACGGCCGGAAAGAACGTCTGCGCACGGTAAATCCCCCAAATATGCATTGTCTGGGCTTTGGCATCCAGGGAAGGAGACTTGCGGGACCCTGGCCATGATCAGCTAGAATTTGCTATCATGCTCCAAGTGTGACGTGAACAAGCACGAGTGGGCCGAGAACAAGCGTGTTCCAGCTCCCGGAAGGTTCATATCCAATCTGCCGAAAATACTACCGATCGTCCACGTGTGCTTTCGTGGTGTGGACTAGGACATTGCCGGCGGATGGCTAGGAATAAACAATGGATATCGTAGTCAGCAATACAAAAGCGAGTGCACGAAAATCGCAGCGGATAGTCGAGGCGGAGGAACACTAAACCAGTAATTATTGCAGGAAGCCGGGGTTGTGTGAAAGGAGGGCAACGACTCGGGGATAGAAATCGAACCGAGAACACAGGGTTGAGACCACATGACGCACGTTGGCGCGGGGCATGTGCTTTAGCTTGTGAGTATGGTGGGGAAGAGTGAATTTTGCGTAGGGGTACACAAAGCGAAGTGTGGCTTTACGATCAGACGCGAACAAATAAAAAATCATTCAAGTGAGTTTTCGGGGCGGGAGGAATCCGAGCCCTGGTGGCCGTGGTCCTCTCAGGACGCTCGGCCACACCATGTCAGAAAAATGTCCCGCAAACATGACAAATACAACGTCCGCACCACACGTTGGTCGCATGGCTCAGGCGACCCGTCACAACCCCGCTCATGGAAGTTACTGGCTGAGAGCGACACACTTCGATCATTTCCTTTTCTATATATATCATGGCAAGGAGAGGGTGGCTTGAATGTGCGGTTGTCAGAGCTCGGCAAACCACTCGTACCTTTGGTCTGAGTACTATCATATAGATCATCATTGATGAAGGGAGGTGATACACGAGGTCATTCGCCACAGTACTGGGACGTTTTGTGGATCAGGTGACCGAACAAGAGCGGCTGAAGACGGAGACTCGGAGTTTCGCCTATTGATCAAGTGGAAAAAAGTTTCTGGTCGATTAGTTGATCGGAAACCATCTCATCTCACCAAAAGGAATAAGAATTAAGCTTCAAATGGGAACAGATGAGAGCGATAAGGAAGAGAGATTGCTCTCATGTGGAAAGGTGGCGGTTTCGGAGAAAAGAAAGCGCAACTGCCAACCACCGACATATGAAAGTCCGAAATCCATCTGAAAACTCAGATAGAGGGGAAATTACCCTTCAACGACAAGGTAGAAGCGTAAAGGAATATGTCCGAGGCGACAATAGAGCTGCACATTTCAGCAAAATGGGTGCCCAAGCGGCTGCAGCTCATGCATCACCTTCTTTAAAATCCACACCGGTCCTATGATGATGTGGTCCACAATTATGAGGGCTGCACGTCACATATGAAAAAATAAATTTGCGGGAATGAACAAACGGTCTAGGTGGCCTCCCCTCGATATGGTCAAAAATATGGAATAATGCATTTGCCGAACGCCTCACCAGCATAATTGGTCTGCCATCGCGATCTCGATGGAAGCTGATAAACTCCTGCTAACAAGTCCCAAGACAACCTCATGGCGCAAACGACCTAGGTGTGAGGCCAGCAGACCAGGCGGACAGACACGAGTACACCGATGGCAGGACTATAAAATTCCACTGGATGGTCAGCATCAGCATCAGCAAACCGAGACCCTTCCGAGCACCCACCTCCCTGGCTTCCACCAATACGCTGTAGGAGACTAGTCAACGCTTTCGCTCGATGCAGCTGGTCTTCACGGTCCTGGAACCCCTACCTGGTGCGCACCTTCATTGTTGTCTACACGGCTGGGTTATGGGGAATGGACACTGCACGCGTACTGGCACAGACCTTCAAGGGCGCTGCGTTCTCTGAGATGTCTACATTTGCTGCTGCATGGTCGGGGGCACTTCCTTCCCATTGTACTGCAGATAGACGCCACTGTTTCCTGGCTGAAGTCCCAGTACATACCATGGGAATGGAAGAAGCCTCGGACCATGCGATGTGGATGTCAGCATCGTAAGACCAGCGCCCTTGGACAAATCCGTGGTGTCCACACACTTTTCCCTCCTGAGACTGGAGATGCTCACCTCAATGTTCGCGTCCCATTTGGGGTGGGACACTAGTCTGAAGGACTACTTGAAGGGCATTGCCTAGTAATCCTGTGATACAAACTAATCTCCTTTTAACCCTATGTAGTGCAAGATCTATGGATCCGTCGCAGAAGAACGGGAAGCCGTTCTGGTGGCTGAGCAGTGAGAAGGTTTAGTTGAGAACCTGGCGATGGCAGTCCCGACTGCGCAGGATCACTGTGAGCTCCCCAGAAGCGAGTACTATTCACCCTTCACGTACACAGGTCCCAGTAAAGGTGCCTGACCGCGAAGTACTGTTGCGGAAGAAGTTCCAATGGTGAAAATGGCAAAGTTGTGCTTCCCATCAGTTCAATTACCTGATCCTTAATTAGGCTCAAATATTCGGCAAACTAACTTTGTCACAAGAAGCTTTCGACAAACCTCTCGTCCATCTTGGTCTCGTCTCCGCTTAACCGTGGCTTGAGAAGTAGGCGCGTCGATCAGGGTGATCCGCTGCTTCCGACTGGTGATGGGGTGGCGAGAATTGACTGTCAGCCTGCCAGGTTGACCGGTTGCGTCGGAGATGGGAAACCAACCGGCGTGGTCACTTCAAGTACTCGATATCTCAACATGAAAAAAATAGTATCTGAAGGGGGCCACTGTCGGTGCTGAGCGCGGACTATTCAAGTGGACATCCATCTTTTTCTCCGACTTTGCCTCTCGCTTTCCGTGTTGGCTCGAGGCACCTGGTGCATTTCATAGGCAACCCAGGTCTGATCCTTCCTGATCCCATGTCTCTGAGGTCATCTTACGCATCTTGACCTGGATAGTTCGTGAACGTGCTCGCGCTATCAACTTTCACTCGCCACGGGACATCACAGGGCATCAGGTCCCTGTCATTCGACCTGCCGCTAGTTTTCTTGTTGGGGTCAAACGGGGTCCCAACTCGTTCGGATCCAGACTTGGAAGCTTGGTGGCCGACGAGTGACGGATGGTCGTCCCCTTCCATTACCAGGCCCATTGACAACATACTTACTGCCGGCACCAGCTGCTCTCATAGATCATCTTTCCGACAGACATCGCTGCTCCTTGCTGGCCTTGACCATCCTATGTCGTCTCTCGATTTGGAAGAGGTCGTATTGTCAACTCCGCGAGCACTATCCGCTCTGTGCGACAGGGTACTAAGTCCGCCTTCGCGGAAGCGGAGTCAAACTTGTTGCCATAGGTTTCATTGCTCAAGCAACTGGCTTTCTTAGTTTTGCCCACAGTAATCGGATTTCTCCGAGGAATACATACTAGCTGAGCTTCGGAACTTGCAGAGTGGCAGTACTGTCTGGACGAATTCAATGACCAGTAAACGGTACTTTGGAATGTGTGCGTCGCTGATCCAACGAAAAAGGGGTGTGGTGAGGCTAATTTGGCTGTTAATTCGATGTATACCCGCATGTTCCCCAAAAGGCAAGGCTGAGTTGTGATCATTATCGCGAAATGATTCTCGAAGATACAAAAAGTACGAGACGAAGTGCCGTCCTTGACGGGTGGGAGATAGTGGGGCGCAAGGCACGAGGAAACACGGTTTCGTTGTCATACTTGTATCTTTATTCTGTAGTCATGTGAACCTTGTACTCGAGCGCCGACCGGAAAAAGCTATGAAGGATGATGATCTGTGCAAAGCTTTGGGACACGGCACGAGTGCATCGAAGCCAAGGCAGTGTTGAACGGGATCAGCTCATAAATATGGCTTTTCATATAGCGTGTGGGCGTTTTGACGGAACATCTGGAAAGGTGTTTCCCGTCAATGAATTAAATAAGAAGTTGAACGAAACTCAAGATCTATACTCAACTGGTTTATAAAGCCACTATAATGCATTTGAAAGGCGGCGTCATGAAAATTTGTTGCCCATCAAATCTTTCGCGAGATCAATGAGGGGAATGTGGACACCGCAAAACTTGTAGGCCTACGAATTGCTAACTCGATTGACTGGGGAATTGAAATGCAATCATTTAGTATACTTTAATCATCAGCTGGCGGGCGGACCTTTTTCGAGCTGACGGCGCCACTGGCTGTGGCAGGAGACCTTATGGATGGTGCTAGAACACGAAAGGGTGATGGCCAAGCATCAATGGAATCCAGGCTCGTTTGCAGGAGGGTGTAACGCCACATAGTCATGGTGTTTGGAAATTTGGGAACGATCCAGAGCAACTTTCTTGCAGCGTGTTGTCTCCCTGGAAGACTGTCAGTGAGTCGGAGAATCTGTCGCTGGGTTTCGCAACCTACCGGGCCGTGTCCCTCCTACAAAAACAAAAACAAATACCAGCCTCCAACTAGCCTAGCCCGAGGACCAGCAAACAGCAGGAATACTCTCAGAGGGCGTGTATCCACGGTCCTCTGCGAATGAACTGCGCGAGTGATGAGCGAGGCACAGAAGTTCGCCATCCCCGTGACCCCAGCACGGTGAATTGTACGGACGCCAGCGACCACATCCCCGAAAGAGAACTCCCGTAGCCATAAACAACCCCTCCTGAGCCATATGGCGTCGGGGCCTATCCACCCACGACCTATTTTGTCGAGTGTGGGTCAGGGCAGCAGTACCTGGTGTCCACGCCCTGATTCCATGCATCAATTTCTCCGCAGAAATGGATTCCCCAAATGGCACCCAGGTATCGTCGTAACTGTTCTTGTATCTCGATGACAAACCCCCCAGTTATGCAGGGGCATCGAAGGTGTCTTGCCCCGTCATCGTCGTGAAATGGTGGTCAACCTCGAACGCTTCCGGCCCCTGAGGGTTGAAATTTGATCACGCTCCATTCCATAGAATCCAAAGGACGTGATACCTCAGCTATCTTAGGCCAGAACCCGAATAAAGCTTGAGCCGATAGATCTACAGAGATCCAAGGATACTGGGGAGTCAGTGCAGGTATCGTCCTATTAAACCAGCAGAGGGAGTTTCCTCTCTGTGTCGGCTAGCCATTCGGAGCAAAACTGCTACACAATGGTCAGACCCTTTCCCTTCTCATTTGTACTGCTTGGTTGATGCCTTTGCTTACAGAGGAATGACCTGCAGTACATACCATGGGAATGGAAGAGGGTTTGTACCACAGTGTAGCAGTCCTTCTCTGATCATACCTGATATCTGAGTCATTCCATCGCCTTGTCATCTCAAAGATAGGTGAACCTACTCACATTATATATGCAGAAAGGTCTGGGACCTTGACAAAGGATCACTCGTATATTTCTCGAGCAATTTGCAGGATTGCATGCCAAGTGAAGGTCGCGATGTACCCCGCCTCGAGCGATCGCTTATCGTCCATCCTATTCTTCTGTTTGGGTGGTTCGTGAGTGTTTAGAGAACTTCAGCGCCGACTGACCAACGTCCCGGATCTAGCTATGGGGGTTCGTGCGAACCACGGAGTATCGTCCATGCGTCGCAACTGTACTAGCTTGAGGGAGCATGGGTGGGGAGGATGGCGTTGTCGCTATGCTTCGCAGCGGGGTGCCGCGAGAAGTAAGCTTCCGTCTGCGGTCCAGGACGTCCATTCCTGGTCACCCATTTGTTCGTCGATTACTCTGGCAGGTAATTAGGGAGGTTATTTTGCCCCATAACCGTTCACGTCGCTCGGATCATGTAAAGCTTTCTAGTTATACCTGGTTCAAGGTGTTCGGTGCATAACGAAGTGCCAACATGCGAAGGAGACCGCAAAAGCAATGCATGATCTTCAAAGTTGACTTGTTCATAGAGATGCCGCCGCCGCCTGCCCTTGGAGAAAATCTGAGATGTAATTATGTTGAGGAAGAAACGGCTCGAGCGCGCTTGAGCATTACACGAGGTATCCGAGTCTTGTGGATTTTTTCTGGAAATCTGTGGGGCTCAGCCGGGATGATCCCCACACACTGGTACAAGGTTACACATGGTACGAAGTCTCACGCAAACCTTTTCCTTCAATGATCTCACACCTACTGCCAAAAGGTTCAATGACTCGGACTTCTACATTGTCGAGCTTTACTTATTCCAGAAAACAAGCCAATCACCCTGACGCTACGATTCCATATCGAACTGCCGTGCCAGGCTACCAAAAATTCACTGGAGTTGCCCTACTCCCGGATCTATTCATTCAAGTACCTGACACTGGCCGAATACCCCTACCCGCCGCAAACAAGGTTCCAATCGTTTATATTCATCTCAATTCAGTACAAGATCCCAAACTCCGCGAGTCGAGACTTCGCGGAGTAGAGACCGTAGTGTCGTGCAAGTGTCAGTAAGCATACACTTCTTTTTTGAACCTTGTCGCCGTAAATGCGGGCTATATACAGGGATTCATATCATCTACGTGTCCGTTCGTAAACCCAGGAACAGCCGGCTCCGACGCAGACCTCTCGCGATGAACTCTTGGTTGTGAGGGAGTATGGGGTCTCTAATTAGGGAGGTCCATTGAACAAAGGTCACTATTGGGAATATACACGAATTGACTTGAAACCTCAGCTTGAAGGTTTCAAGCCAATTCGTGTATATTCCCAATACATTATTACCATGCTTTCCTCGCACTTGCTTCAAACATATTGTGCCGGCTCTACTTAGTACTAGCAGCAAATCGCAAATCGATACAGTCGCTGTTCCAGCATACGTTACATATCCCGAAGACTAGCCGGATATGATTACTGTTGATGCTCTGCGACGACCCCTGACGCACTCTGTTCGTTGCTAGTTGATCTTCTGCTCGGAATGGATTTACCATGACAATGAGAGAGTGTAGTCTCAATTGGCGTCTGCTCGCTGGTGCTGCGGGCCAACTTGACGATGGAGAAATGTGGTAAACGCATATATTATGTAATAAACCTGGTCTGGAACTTGTGACCGATATGGTCAAGGTTAGTTGGAGCTACCAACGAAATACACTTGCAGATTGATAAACCAACACACAAGGCAGTTTAACAGTAAGAATACAAATGGCTACTCCATAGCTATGGCCGTCTTTACGCCCAGTGACCAGGTATTACAGGGTGCGAAGAGGACAGACCACCGTCCACGGTAAGGTTCTGTCCATTGACATAACTCGACTCGTCTTCAAGGCATGGCAGATCAGTCCCAAGCGCATCACCCACCAGCAGACGTATCCGAGTCTCACCTGAAGCCAAGAATAACGCCATCTGCGCAAGTTCTGCGTCGCGTGGTCAGCTCGTGGAAGCAAGATTTCGGGATGTTAGCACGAAATACGTACCCTGCGCGACACCGTACCGGCCCATTGGATTCAATTGTCCGATCTTCCTTGCGTTACCTCGTTCACGAGCGGCATCGAATATATCCTTTGTCATGTTTGTCTCGATCAAGCCAGGGCAGATCGAATTCACGCGAACGTCGGTCTTCTGTAATTGGTATACGCTCGTCTTGGCGATCGAGTTGACCCTATACCGGGGGTGAGACCGTTGTACGAGGGAGAGAACGGTGCGATCTCACGCGGCTTTGCTTGCACTGTCTGGATTCTTGTTCACATTATGGATGTAATAAAGATGAGATAGACTTACAATCAATCGTTCCTGCGCCCGAGCGCAATCCAGCAACTGGTAAACAGATTCAAATACAGAGGTTTTTAAAAACGGGGGTGAGGGCGAACCTGAAGCGGTCAATATAACACTGCCGCTGCTCAACGTCTTGCCGCTCGAAAGGTTCGTGCACATCATGGCTTGCGAGGCATGTTTCACCGCCAAGAAGCAGCTGCAGGGCGAGTATCGATTACAGCAGTGGAACGTAGTCAGAGGACACGCTCTACTTACGAAAGAGTGTTGATTCGCATAGTCTCCATGAACCGCTCCGGAGTGGTGTCTTGCAGTCCCGCGCTCGTCGCTACTCCAGCCTATACGTAGCGTCAGGGGTGGGACCGTCTCGGGGGGAAAAGGACAGACGTTCGCAAAGAAGACATCCAACTGGCCCTCTTCATCAATTGCTTGTTTGCATACTGCAGCTACTGCGGTATCATCCGCAGCATCAGCTTGAATGGTTGTAACCTGTACGCTTCGGATAAGCTGGCGGAGTAGTGATTCTACGTCGCATCTGACCTTTACGTCTGGATACGAGCGCTCGATCGTTGATTTGAGGTCCGGTAAATTTTCTGGGGAAAAATCCAACAAATAAAGATGTCGTGCACCTACACAAACCATATCCGTGATGAGCACTGCCCGCAAGATGCAAAGGAATCACTAGCCAGACCTTCATGTGCGAAGAGGAGGGCGGAGGCACGCCTGAGCAATGCACATGCACAAACGAAATGCGGGCGTAAGTAGAGAAGCAAGGCCTCGACAACGTTGGACATTACCCAATACCATGCAATGAGCTCACCCCTGTAATGACGCAGACCTTGCCGTTGAGTCGCTGTCTGCGAGAGGTGTTCTTCAAATGCGACCGGATCTGTTCTATGCGCGTGAGCGTTCTCTGGTAGTGCTCCGCTGCGGTGGGTTCGAATCCTTTGATAACATGCGGGCTACCTTTCGCCATCGTATCGAGTCGTGTCCAGCAATTTCTGCAGGGTGTTGTGGTGGCGTATGAAGGTCGTACTACGTGTGCTTACGTGGATAACCGGAGACAGCGCTCATCACACCACGAGAGAAAGACCAAGACAGCGGAGTCTGTTAGTATCTACAACAAAATCAAGATACAGTAATCACACATATGGATATGAACACCCCGCCAGCGATAGAGAACAGAGACCATGTTTCCGGAAGCACCAGAGGCTCGGAGACAAGAAAGAAAGAAAATTAAACATCGGTAAGCCGAACCGTGCCTTCTTGGCAAGGCAACTAGTATCTTTGTGGTGGTGGGTATGCATAGCCATTGTTTTCAGGGTATGCTGGAATGCCATGTGGTCCTGCCCTACCATAGGCGGCATCGATGTACTGGGCAGGATAACCCTGTGGAGGACGATCCGGGCAAGAGTCCGCGGGATAGCCGTAGGAGTCCTGGCGCACCACTGCCTGTTGTATATATATTTGGCTGTCATATGGATTCATTGGCAGAGGAGGCTGAACCTGGCGTGGATAGTCATTAATGACCTGGGAGGTAAAATCGGCAGGGCAATGGGATTGATCCGAAGGGGCCGGGGAGGAAGATGAGGTCGGCGAGTCATAGAGGTCAGGTAGTGCCGAGCTCATATCATTCATCATGTCTGTGCATGGGGTGGCGGGATAGGATGAGGGGGGATGTTCGTTGGAAGTACATCCTGAAAAGATGCGAGGCCGTTTCTGCGCATCGAATCCGCCATAAAACTGGTCATGGATCTCGCGATCGACCAAAGGAGTCATCTGTTGCTCATCATATGAGCTTATCGATGCCGATGACTCCGAAGCAGACGGTCTAGAGAAGAGGGGCGGGGACACAGGGGGATCCTGTCTTCCGGAGGGAATATGGTTGCGCTTTGGATCAAAGGTCAAGGCCGGCTTGGTAGGAACGAAGCGCTTGCGCTTTTTTGGAGGCTGAGCTACCGGCTTCTTCTCCCTATCATGAGGGAGCGGTTCGCGGGTCAACAATGGTTTCATTTCCTTCAGTTTCTGTGGCAGGACAATGTTAGAGCGGGAATTGAGCACTAATGAGACCAACGTACTGGCGCCGCTTCTCTGCGATGGTGGACGCCATCGATATGCGGGGCTGGGAGATCGCGCATAGGACTGTGAGACATGATCGTCAAAGGAGATGAGGGTGCCGTCGTCTAACGCTGAGGAGACTTTTATTCGCTTTGCTTGACCTGTCAACGAATTAGTGGCAGCGATATATACGAGACAGACCGGTATTTTTTTGGCGAGCATTGTGGGGCACGTTTGAGTGATAGAAACGCGCCAGCCTGGTGCCGTAGCTGTGGGGATAGCGGTAAGTCATCAGTCATGATGTAGGCGGGCGCGTTAGGTCAAGGTCGAGGTGATGGTTCATATCCAAGCGTTGCCGATTTGGTACTCCGCCACCTGCAAGACTCGGACTATCTTCCACTACAACTTTCTGACGGACCACCACAGTCGACCTGGAGCATCACGTTGGACACAATCATTGATCGCCATGTCGTCTAGTTTAGAACTAATCAACCCAAAAGCTGAAAGCGTTCGTCGCGCTGCGGCGCTGCAGGTAATTTCATCTCACTGCATGTCTCTCCTCGTCCGCATCCCTCCCACCAGGTCAACACAACAGGTGCGATGGGGCTCGCAAATGTGGTAAAGGGTAATCTCGGTAAGCGTCGTGCACCCCTTCTCGCCTCCCCGTTTCGCGATCGAATCTCCCTCAGGTCCGAGAGGAACACTCAAGATGCTTGTGGACGGTGCCGGTCAGATCAAGATGACCAAGGATGGCAAAGTCCTGCTCTCCGAGATGCAAATACAGAACCCGACAGCTGCGATGATCGCCCGCACTGCAGTCGCTCAAGACGATCAAGTTGGCGATGGCACCACCTCCGTCGTCCTCCTCGTAGGAGAGTTGCTTAAACAAGCAGATCGCTATATCTCAGAAGGCGTGCACCCTACCGTCATAGGCGAGGGCTTTGATCTCGCGAAGAAAGAGGCTTTAGCCGTCTGTGTCCGATACCGACCGAGCTTCTGCCAACTGCTGACGCAAACTGCAGTTTCTAGACACGTTCAAACAGCCATCGAAGCTGGATCGGCCTACCCTGATTAATGTCGCACACACTTCGCTTGCAACCAAGCTGCACACCTCGCTAGCGAAGCAGCTCGCAGCTGACGTTGTGGACGCCGTGCTCACCATCAGGCCACCACCACCCCCCAAAGGCACGTATTTAATATCAGAATCAGGGTCTCCACGCTAAAAGTTTACTGCAGGAGCGAAAGATCAGTGGAGAGACCCTATTGATCTTCACATGGTTGAAATTATGAAAATGCAGCACCGCACAGCGTCAGAAACTCAGCTTGTGCGTGGTTTGGTCATGGATCACGGCGCAAGACATCCGGATATGCCAAAACGCGTCGAGAACGCCTACATTCTGACGTTGAATGTCAGCCTCGAGTACGAGAAGACGTACGTCGACGTGCACTGCTTCCCCCAACTCTAAATTCACAAAACCTTAGGGAGGTTAATTCTGGGTTCTTCTACTCGTCGGCAGAGCAGCGCGAGAAACTTGTCGAGTCTGAGCGACGTTTCGTGGACGCCAAAGTCAAAAAAATCATTGAGCTCAAGAATCTCGTCTGCGACCAAGCTGTTGGTGGTAACGAGCAACCGAAAAATTTCGTCGTAATAAATCAAAAAGGAATAGACCCTCTCAGTCTCGATATTCTAGCAAAAAATGGCATTTTTGCCCTGCGGCGTGCCAAGCGACGCAACATGGAGCGGTACGCCTCCGGCGTTCAGACGTAATACGATGACTATTAATCACAAACTGGCCTATCACAGGTTGCAGCTCATTTGTGGAGGCATAGCTCAAAACTCCGTTGATGATCTCACCCCGAACATTCTCGGCTGGGCTGGTCTCGTCTATGAGCACACTCTCGGAGAAGAGAAATTTACATTCCTCGAGGACGTCAAGGATCCCAAGAGCGTCACGCTTTTAATCAAGGGCCCCAACGCCCATACGACCCAACAAATTCAGGATGCTCTTCGTGACGGGCTCCGTGCCGTTAAGAATGCACTCGAAGACGAATGCTTGATCCCTGGCGCAGGTGCATTCGAAGTCGCTTGTGCTGCACATGTTAGTGGACCCATCAAGAAGGCCGCCAAGGGAAGGGTCAAATTTGGAGTACAGGCTTTTGCGGATGCACTGTTGATCATTCCAAAGACCCTCGCTCTGAATGGTGGCTTCGACGTCCAGGACGTCGTCGTGGCCCTGCAGGTTCGTGTACCCTTTTTTTTGGGATCATATCGAGATTGATCTCCTTTTTTTTATTTCTGCGCTATTTTCAGGACGAACAATCGGAAGGTAACATCGTTGGTATCGACCTTCAGTCTGGCGAGCCGTTCGACCCTACGGTTGAGGGTATTTGGGATAATTATAGGGTGAAACGCCAGATGTTGAACTCCTGGTGAGTCCAGCCCATACCACACTCTCCACCAGCGCGTGTTGTACTCATTTAGGTACGCAGTTCCGTCATCGCCGTAAATTTGCTGTCCACAGATGAAATACTGCGGGCTGGGCGGAGCTCACTCAAGCCCGACGGACAGTCGTGATAAGTAGCGAGGGTTGCATGTACAGTGTTATCGTTTCCTCTATTGTCAGATTCAATGAACTTGTCAAACCGCATTCCTGACTATGGACATTAACGACTATACTGTTCTTACGATACCTGAAGTATGGCTTGCCAGCCGGAAGAAAAAAAAAGAACTTCAGAGCATAAATTAGTGATATAACGCGGTCGAGAGTTGGGCAAACGAGCGAACGAGGTGGGGGATAAATTACACCGAGACCTCTTGAACAAGAGGTCAATCGGAAAGTATATCTGATGCAGAATCCCACCCAGCATGGACGAGATGTGTCGGTGAAACCAACTCGTCGCCGCAGAAGGAAGCTGACTTCTTCAGGTAATGCGACATGGGTGTTGCCTGAGCATTCTTCCAGGGCACGACTGCTGGGAGCTCTGTGGTGTATGTAACGCGGAGATGAGAAAGGGGGTCTTCATTTGCGGATCCTTCGTGGCTCTCCGGGGTTTCTGTAAGGAGCCCCTCAGCAGCACGGTCGTCGTCGGAGTTTGTAGTCTCAAATGACTGTTCACCAGGCAATGCCGTGCCAGGTTTCAAAAGATAGTCCGAGAAGTCCCCTACCTGCGAGGATGCTCAATTCTATGAATGTGAAAGGGTTAGGAAACCATACGTACGGACTCAGTTGCGGCTTCTGACATTGCCTGGACAGCAACATTGATTATCGTGGACTTCTGTGGTGATACCGATCGACCAGCAAGTGTTGTCCGTGTACTCAATGTGGATGATATCTCAGATTGTGGGGCGGCCAAAGATAAATTATGTTCATCAGGAAGCGAGGACCTCGGTCGTAGTCTCTGGCTCCGGCGGGTCCCGGTCCCTGATTCCAACGGTGACTTGATAGTTGAAGACCATCGTCGCCTGGCAAAATTGATGGGGGATGGTTTGAACGTCAGGATAGTAGAGACGCTGTGTGTAGAACGGCGTGGCGTGGGGAGACGTGGAGCAGGCTCTTCAAATTTGCTGTCAACGTTAGGCTTGCCTTGAAACGGAAATTGGTCTGGGCTTGGAATGGGCAACGGGGTGCGATCTTGAGGGGTCACTGGTCCATTACTCTCACTCTCTATGGTAGGGAGGGAACCCTCGGCGTCTTCATCGTCAGGGGAAGAATCCTCGGGTGGGGGACGAGCCCATGTCCTGCGAGCGAAATTTGTAGGGTTAGGTCGGCATAAGAGACCAGGGTTCAAGCCCTTGAACCTTAATGAAGAGGGACCGCTAGAACTATGCGGAACCGGACCTTCGTCTCCATCTCCTGAATGCAGACTACTCCGTAGTTTCTTACTTAGACGCGTTGACTCGTCGGGACTGGTAGCGCGCCCGCGTTTCCCGCTAGTGAGCACAGGGAGGTCCTCGGCCTCGTTGTTGGTTTCAACCTGCTCCTGCTTCTCCCCGAGCCATCGTTCCACCTTTGCCCTTTGCCGGGCCCTCTGCGCCCGTGTTAAACCATTTCGTAGGGTACCAAACCTTTTCCTCACGAATCTACCATTAGTAGTGGCTTTCTTGCCGAAACGACCATTCGAGTCCCTGGGCTGAGATTTGACGGCCAGCGACTTGGGCTTAAGATTGCCTCGTGAGGATGATGGGCTGGCAGGTTCACTTCTAGATTTCACGCCCGCTGGGGAAGTGATGTGAGGCCGCACGGGCTTAACAGGTGTAGAGGCCTGCGAGCTTGGAGGTGGCAGTGCACGGATCGGTCTGACAGGGGATGATTTACGTGGTCTGCCCCGTTTGCGTTTAGGAATCTCCTCCGCCATAGGATGTTTCCGAGGACGACCCCGCTTCCTCTTAGGAGCCATCAAAAGCTCCTTTGCTTTGTCCGACATCTCCACCACTGGTCCCTGTTCAGTCTTCCGTCTCTTCGCTGGCCGCTCCTCACCACCGGTTGCGTGTTTAGGCTCCAAAGCCGGAACGTTCTTTTGAGCAGGGCGTCTACAGGCCGATTCTCCATCTTCTCGAGGAACAGAAGCAATGACCTGACTCGCTAAACGAGCAGGCCACGGCTGAGAGTAAATAGCAAAATGGCGCATGCATCTGGCGCAAAGATGAAACACCACAGCGTGAGACAGATTCTGTCTTCTAAATGAAAGGAAAGCTCGACATACCGAGGACACTCTTGTGGCTCCTTGCGTTTCTTGCCTCGCCGCGGCGTCGTGTCAATGTTAAGACCCCAAACTATTTGATTGTCCACGGAAATCATTGGCAGAACGTTGTAGCATGTTACGCAGGTGGGTAACGGTTGTCCGTCTGGTCCAATAGGCGCAATCTGATTGGCAATACTCAGAGATTCGTTCCTATCAACATGCAATGAGGGACGCGTGCGCAGAATTCGTGCTTCAGGTTCTTCCTTGATTGGAATCCTATCCTTTTCCTTACTATTGTTAGGAGTGGATAGCCTACTTGCACTTCGTCTTGTGGACCGAGAAGGCAGTTGTGCAGAATCAGATGGCACAGGGGTGAGAGATTTCATGGAAACCTCAGGGGTAGCAATAGCAGATACTTTCTGCCGCAGCCGCGTAGACCTGAGTTGAGTCCTCGGTCCATCGGTCAAGTCGGAACCACGGCCGATGGGGGGGACAGAGCTGTTGAAACAAGGATCAGAATATGAACCATGGATATATTTCTGACAAACCTCGAGGCTGATCTTCGTGATGCTGATCGCAGGCCAGAAGCAGAAAAGTCGCCTCCCAACTCCAAGTCAACCTCGGCAACGTCCGAAGCATTTGCGAGTGGCTTGTTGCCTTCTTTCTCTTCATCATCACTTTCGTCCGAATCGTCATCCTGTTCCTGGATAATAGCATATACTCCGCGGCGAGTTCTACGCTCGTTCACGTTGCCCACCGCAGTCGGCACAGGCTCAGAATCGCTGAGATCATCATCCGATGCTCCAGCGTCCGATTCACAGCCAGACGCCTGTCCTTCAGGTCCATATCCTCCTCGGCCATTTTTCTCGCACGTTTCACAAAGGCAGTATCGGTTCTTGCTGCCAACTAAACCGACAAGATCAGATGTATGACGCAAAAGAGCGTTGCTTGGACTGACAGTAACCATCACCATAATGTGCTGTTATCTCCTCGCCAACGGCGATAGGCCGGAGAACGCGGAATGTGATGTATTTGCCTTCGCGAAACAACTCGCAGTTATTCTCGCAATCGTGCTGTAGGAAAACGTGGAATGAGCGCACACTGACAGAGACCAACGTGACTTACATTCACAAACCGAGCAGGACCCAAAAATAGATGGTTTTTCTTCATCTGGCGGGAATGGATTACGCTGAAGTCCCTCCTAATGTCAAGATTTCTCAGGTCTGTCCGCTTAAGTTCCTTGTCCTCTTCTTTGGATAAGTGTGCCATTGAGCCCTTCAGTTCCGCGATAACCATCCCAGGGGACAGGGAACGGGTGGCAAGGATACACAATTCGGACTTGCCAGTCTTGTGAGAGTATCGTGACGTGTGCGCTATCTCAATACAACCTCCAGGATGGTATAGTTCGAAATATCGCGACGCATGTCTGTGGCGAACCGAACTTCAGGCGCGTTAACGAAATAGCATGGTCGTACACACGTGGCGAATGCATTAATCTGCTTTTGTGTATATGGCTTGAGGTAGTAACGAACGGGTTGAAGACTAGAAAGATGCGAGATTGAGGGATAACATTCTCGGAACCTGGGAATGCGGAGACACGAACGCGAGAAGCTCGACCACTGCTTGACGCACAGCGTTTTGGGGAGCGCCCTTGCTTTCGACCAGCTAAGGAGGCCAAAAGAAAGCAAGAAAGAAAAAGAAAAACATGTATCAAAAAAATATTTGCATGCGTGCGTTAGCAAATGAACAAGATAGCGTGACTAGAGGTGAAGGTGCAACTCACGCATCTAACAATTGCCATGAGATCGCTCGCTGGAACCTTTGGGAGTCTCCGTGAAGGATCCATCTTGTGCACGCAGAGAGGAACATTTCCGGTACCGAGCTTCTCGACGAGAAGGTGACTGAGAAAGTCGTCGTCCCTGGAGAGGTCACGCATGGTCATGATTTTGGTGGGTCGCCATGTCAAAGGGGCCCCTCGCAGAGAGTGAGAGCCTGTCACCGACGCCGAGGGCATCGAGCTCGACAACGAGGACGACGGGGGCGCGTTGAGGGAGGATGAGAGAAAAGGTGAAAATATGACGCGAAGAGGCAGAGCAAGTCTCAAGAGGGAAGGAACGGTCTGCTCTGGCACTGGTCCGGTTACGGCAGAACTATGGTTTACCCCGATTATATAATCATACTCTAACAAGGACATGGTGAGGACAGGATCTCATAGCATGGCAACAGGTAAAGAACAACATGAGTCGTCATAGACTAAGCAGTACGGGATCCACATATTTTTCAGCTCAACGTCCCCACCGAACAACTCGACCACCAACAGATCTTACGCGTTGTGTGCGTGCTTCAGCTTGCCAGACCGTAGCTTCCTGACATAAAACTGATCCGTTGACGTCAGCACCGCAGTGGCCCAACCAGACCCATCCAACTTACTTCGAGCTCCTTACCCTCAAGGATATACCCGTCGGCGCGACCAGATTGCCCCGGTCTGCTAGCAACGGCCGCATATAGGCGACCAGCAACGAATTGTTGCTCCAAGAGAGGGTCAACTTTACCATCTGGCGACGGATCAGTATTCCCGGCGTGAACTGGATCACCCTGATGTGACATCACCTTTCTTCCGCTCCTCCAAGATACGTTGCACGTGGTTAGATTTTTTGGCCGGCACGTCACCAGCAGGGGCGGATGCCTTGGCAGCAGCACCCTTCTTGGTGATGGGCTGTGCGTACTGAATTCACCATGAACTTTGAGCGATCTATACAAATAAGAAGTGCCACTACTCACGTGAGCCTCGTACCACTGTCTGAAGGGGGTAGCATCGATTTGGATGATACCGCCCTTGACGAGGGTGTTGGTACGGACCAACTCGTTGTTGGAAGCATTGTACACCTGGGTACCACAGTCGGAGTGAGCATTCTCAGGCGCATATACTGAGATCAGGACTCACGACACTGATGATACGGGTCTTCCTTGT
The DNA here is from genome assembly GCA_038093515.1 of Butyriboletus loyo. Classification (NCBI taxonomy): domain Eukaryota; kingdom Fungi; phylum Basidiomycota; class Agaricomycetes; order Boletales; family Boletaceae; genus Butyriboletus; species Butyriboletus loyo. The sequence continues at coordinate 187,859 of JBBPSI010000009.1, read as the reverse complement.
GGTGTGCTCGGAGGCCCAGGCAAAATTGCCAGAGTCGAGACGGAGAGCGCGATACTTGAGATTACCGCCACGAACACGCACGGTGTGGATACGCTTTGGACCGAGCTTGGTGTTGGCGGGCTGACGACCGAGCTCGAACTTTCTCTTCTTGCGGTAGTGGGCGCGCTGGGCACCCGTTGCGGAGCGCTTGTGCCGGGATGAACGTGAAATACCTTTCGGAGATCGTCAACAAGGATGCTCTTGGAGGGGGATGACACTTACCCATGTCGAGGAGTCTTGAGAATGGGAGTCGTGAAGCGGCCTAGAAGGTTTTGATGATACCCACTGAAAATCAAGGTTTGAAAGGTTCAAACTCAGCGGGCAAATCCCGGTATTCGTGGCTGTGTCGTCCCGTATCTACTATCTGTCCGAAACGGAGTCCGCCCTTTGCAACGTTCGAGCAAGGCCATACGGAACCCTCACCATTTACGCATGTCCACTCACTCAGTTAAATGGCGGTGGCAACCTCCTTTCTCGCTTCCCATCGCTTCCTCCTCGTCTTCTAGCCCTTGATGTTCGACACTGCCCGCTTTCGCATCTTTCGAAGGCGCAAGACTTCTAGGTCGACTTCCCTGTCCAAAGCAACGCGAAACGAGCTAAACCGCCTCATTCATACCTCAGATCCAATCGTGCGGAAGGCATGTCGCTTTCTTCATCTACGCCTCGGTTTCGCGTACTCAATCCACTTTCCCTGTCGAATGACCCCACGCCCCCTTCCCGTGCTTCATTTCTCTCAGACATTCGATGCAGAGATGCAGGCATTCTTCAAGCTTCACTCCCGCTACCTCTCCGAAAAGGACAGTCGACGAGACCTGTGGGTACCCCTTATTTTCGCTTGTCGACGGTATTCATGTCTGTGAGCAGCGATTGGGAGAAAATTCAGACCCCTGACGCGGATCAGATTATTTCCTATGACCAGCTTCCAAAGATAGCCGATCCTGGAGTATTATCCAAATTGGCGATACTCAAGTTTAACGGTGGCCTTGGAACATCCATGGGCACGTATATCGTTCCCCCCTATTCTTGCATGCATTCGCCCAACGGATTTGAATAATTGAAGACGACCACAGGCATGTCCGGTGCAAAGAGTGCCCTCGAAGTCAAGGACGGAATGTCATTTCTTGACCTCATCGTAAAGCAGGTTCAACACCTCAACAAAACAGAGGGTGTCGATGTCCCCCTGTTCCTCATGACATCCTTCAATACCCACGAAGACACCTTGCGCATCATCCAGAAATATGCCAACCAGCCGATCAAAATAACGACCTTCAATCAGTCGAGATACCCGCGGATTTTCACCGACACTCTACAACCTTGCCCACACCATGCTCGGGATGATAAGAAACACTGGTATCCTCCTGGTCACGGTGATTTGTATGAGTCGCTCGTGCGCAGCGGTATTTTGGACCGTCTGTTATCAGATGGAAAGGAATACTTGTTCGTATCAAACTCTGATAATTTGGGTGCCGTGTAAGTAGTAGAGATTTGATGTGTGACCGAGTTTCGAACGTCAAACGTTAGAGTGGACCAGAAGATTCTGCAACATATGGTGAATACTAGTACGGATTTCCTGATGGAAGTCACTAACAAGACCAAAGCAGACGTAAAGGTGAGTCTCGTTCAGACTGTTCGTTCTACCTAAAACGTATTTTGCTTGATAGGGCGGCACTCTCATTCAGTACCATGGTACGATGCGTCTGCTCGAGATTGCTCAGGTTCCTTCCGAGCACGTGGACAGCTTCAAGTCTGGTGAGCAAGGTTCTCGGGGATAGCGTCAAGGATGCACGGTGACAGGTTTCTAGTGCGCAAGTTCAAGATTTTCAATACGAATAATCTGTGGATAAACCTTAAAGGTTTGCTACCTCTGATTGGAATGGTATCATGAATCATAATCCATTCTCTAGCACTCAAGAAGGTCATGACAGACGGTGGTATGGATCTTGACATAATTGTCAACCCAAAGGTCACCGACGACGGCCGATCTGTCATTCAGGTACGATCCGCACATAACGCCGCTCGGAAATTATCTCAAGCTTATATGACGTATCCAGCTAGAAACGGCTGTAGGCGCGGCAATAAAGCATTTCAAGAATGCTCGTGGAATCAACGTTCCCCGCTCTCGCTTCCTCCCCGTAAAGTCTTGTTCGGACCTGCTTCTCATTCGGAGCGATATCTATTCGCTTACGGACGGCCAACTTATCATGAAGGACGGCAGGATGTTTGGCAGCGTTCCTGTGATCAAACTTGGGGATCATTTCAAAAGGGTAATTACCTCGTATCTATCGAGGGCTAGAACAACGAACACTCAGGACGCGACACTAGATCCAAGACTTTGGGGCGCGTTTCAAGAAGATACCGTCGATTATCGACTTGGATCATCTTACCGTCGCTGGCGACGTACACTTTGGCCGAGGAGTGACATTGCGGGGCACCGTCATCAGTGCGTGAACTAAATGCCAATAAATGGAAGCTAACTTTTCACGGTGTGAATAGTCATAGCGAACGAAAGCCAGAGAATCGATATACCCGATGGGTGTGTGCTGGAAAACCGTACGGTTTTTATCTCTTCTACTAGGCACAAGGTTGACTGTGGGATTGTTAGGGCTGGTCTCCGGAAACCTCAATATGATCGTATGTCCCGATTAATCACCACATTTTTCTGCATCGCTGATAATCCGCCGCTTTTCAGGATCTATGATATGATTAGTAGGGTATAGGAGAGACACGCAGGATGGAATAGTACTTTTACCTTTGGACATCTGGACCTTTAGTATTTAATGTCAATGACCTTCGAGAACAAACAAGACCAAACACCGTCCTCGCCCGAACTCTCAACATCATGGCAGGTGCAGGTCATCGTACGCCGTTCACCACAGCTCTGTCGCCGTTTCACCCCACTGACGCCGTTCATACCGATGCCAATGACAGCCTCAGGATTTAACCCCCACCTACCCGGTTTCAAACACCAATTCCTCTCCAAAGCCCTTGGTGCGACCATGTGGTTCTTTATTTTCTACCGTGCTCGGTAAGTTGACTTGTCCCGTTTCTTGCATGCGCTGACGCTTCATGGATTCTCACCTATCCTCTATGGTGTGATGCAGTGAGGATGGTCCAAAATTATTAGTACGCCGCCATGTCATGGAACTAGTACACCCTTTAACATGCTGCGTTCTCTAGGGGTTACGGCATCCATGGGAAGGACATGGACATGGACACCATGATGGGCATGAAGGAGATCATCATTGAGGTTGATAGAATGTGCTGCGCCAGCGCTGCTCTTGGCTATTGTATAGAATCGCGATCGAGACCACAATCACCATCCTTGTATATCTCATTCCTTGCATGGCGCGGGGTACGAGTCAACGTCAAACGCAGGTGACCCGTGTATGCTCCCAGGATGGGGAACGGTCATCGGTCGTGAGGCCAAGCTGCGTTCTTCTGCGAGGACGAGACGTTCTGGCAATATGCAATGTGCGGCACGCTTTTGTGGGGGATGACTGTTCGTCGACCGGCGCGTAGGCAACACGGTCCTGTCTTTCTTGGGTTTATTGTACCTGAGCCTTGACGTCGAACGCTGATTCGCGTGGACACGAGCGCGTTCTCACTCTGCTCAGTGGCTACGAATACTTGACAGTGGTCCGTCCTGGTTCTTGCACTGGTCCACGATTGTCGTATCGTCCACCCTTTCCTCCTCGGAAAGAGGTCGTGGTCGTAGTTTCAGCAGGAGCTGTCTGCCAAATCATGGTGACATTTTCGGACACATCAGCCCGACGCGTTCCTCGTCTCTATTACTGTTATGCAAACGGTGGAGTATCATACCGTTCTCTAGAACAGAGCTAACCGAACGCTAATATTGGCAAGCTACTCTCGCCTGTCTCGATAAACTTGGTTTCAGAACCCATCGTCCTCCGAGTATGTATGTCGTCCGCACGGGTTGGTATGACCCGAATGAGGCTGGCCAAGAAACGATGTGCCTTGCTTTCAAATCTGGACCATGATCAATCGGGGCGGTCATAGATTTTTGGCCCGGAAAGACGAAGAAAGTGCATGTCGATAGAATTTTTCAACGAGCGTGTGGAGAAAGACATGTTACATGCCATGGGCTTGCTACCAATCCGTCCACTGTCCGATCATTACGCCCATCGACAAGCAGCACCTAAGCTAACGATAGTTCCCATGTACTGACGCGACCTCAACACCGTCAATGTCCCAACACTTCAAAAAAAGAACCAGCCGATCACCGACCATGCAACGACAGCAGGCAACGCCACGCTCACACAATCGCTCGCAAACCGCCATACGAGGCCCCGGCACCTCCCCCTTTGATATCCCGTCGACCCCGTCGATGCGCTCAACCAGCTTTGCCATGCCTTCCAATTAGGCATCCCGATCGTCATTCGTCGTCGTCGCCCACAAAACACGAACGACCACGAGAACGTCCATCGCGCACGCGCATGCTGTGATAAAGGCGGCGGGAGAAAATACGGTGCCGGCGCGGCGCGCGGGTGCGGACGGGGGTGCGGACGGCTGTGTACAGTGTCACGCTCTCGTGTGTCGTCGTCGTCGTGCTCGCCTTGCCAACCAATGCTATAGTGTAGATCTCGTCGAAGGCTGTAATGAGACGGGCCAACGTAATCTTCTATCGCGTCGCCTTCGTCTCCAGACGGGAAGAGTGTGATCGGACTGAGCAACGGGGAACCTTGAGGCGTGGAGATAGGGGAAGCACGAAAAGCTGGAATAGATTTTGTGTTGGTGATTCGCGCGGAGAGGGGAAGTGGTGCGGTAGGACTCGTTGGGATTCTCGACTTGAGCGGGGTCCGAGTGGTCCATATGGCCGATTCGGGCTCAGGGGGAGATGACGATCGCCTGTAACGCGTCAATGATATGGGCGAGAGAATAGAAAAGCGTTTTCCGTGGCGTGAAGGGCCGATGTTCAGGTATAGCAATACGAGTGCGGTCAACACGAAGCAAGGAATATATATTGAGTGAAAGATGCGAAGTGTGTCTGGCAGATGACACGGTGCATCCGCGAAAGTGGGCCCAGTTGGTGAGGAAGACGGAGGAACCAGGGAGAGGAGCTGAAAACCTGGTCGGCGGATGTGTCGACTCGGAGAAAATGATTTGACGGTAACCTCCCGAACTGTATTGGCTTGGGGGTCGGAACTGGGTAGTTCATGTGTGACTTCGCAATAGTCCCGATTATCGCCACTAGTCATGTCACTGACGCAAGTCGACACTTGACAAGAGTTGTCTCACCTGAACACCACAGACGGTCGCAACTTTTTCAACAAAAACTCGGTCGTTTGTTTGCCGAGCATCGCCTGGTACCCAGGCCCCGCCCCCGCGCGTATCGAAGCCTTCTCACGCAGTGGTCCACAGGACTTACTCGACGGCCGAGAGAGCGGTATATGACTGAGTAAAATTTTCGGTTCCCCCGCGTGGTCATCTTCTTGATCAGAGATCGACTGTACAAACTCGATCGGACCTCCCGGAAGTGGAGTCCAATGATCGTAGGTTTGACCATGCGCATGACGGCGATAGTCTTCCTCCACGAGCCCCGGCGCATTCAACAAGACGAACTGATGGCCTGAAATAGAAACAACTCGATTTAGGGGCCCGAAACGTTTCTCGAAGAACTGGCGAGCGTCCTTGGGAAAAGACGAGGAGTCGCCGAGCCTGTGAACACGGATTTAAACCCAGACTCGTCCAGAGGGACCGAAACACACCCTATATCGTTGTTCCCAGGGATGAGGTAGAGCGGTACCAAAGCATCCTGAGGGAAAGTAGCTTCGAAGGCACGATTGTATTGATCGTAGCTGCTTGTCATGGGGTTAGTGTCATCTTCCAATAGCCGATGGACACGTCCACTTGGGCATAGAAATACGCACTCTGCTTCACTTGTGACATAGCGACTCGAGGCAAACGTATCGCCGAGAAACATGACCACGTTTGGATGGAGACGTGACGCAGCTCTCCAACTCTTGCGTAAATATGATAGGTTAGGATCGTACCCGAACCAGGAATTTGACGCGGAAATGGCAGGGTCCCGTAGTCGAGCATCTGCAACCAAGAGCACTCGCGTGGGCTTCACGCCAGACAGCGAACGAGTCTTGAATGGAACGCGTCAGTGAGACCCACTGGAAGGCATTCCAACTGTTCTTACTCACGGGATGGAAAGCCTTGTCTGGCCATCTACAATCTGATAAACTGTAGAAGAAAACCCCGAACTCGCACCAAATGACGACAATGACCCAGAAGAAGCGAAGTGCGAGAATGATGGTGGGTTTGGAGAGCAGACGCGACTTGCTAAAGCGTCTTTCATACAAGGAACTCATCCCGCATCACTTGAGGGTGCAACAACGAACACTGTAAAAGAGAACAAATCGTCGGATGGGCCCAGGCCGGACGAGATCTTTCATTGCCGTCATGACTAGTCAATTTGCCTAATTGGTCAAGGAACAAACATTCACAACTGCGACGACTCCGACTAGGTACAATAGAAATGAGAATATTCCAGGCCCGGCTACTCCCAGTCGCTGTCTTCACCTTCCCCACCCTCTTCCTCTTGCCCTTCTTCTTCTTCTTCTTCTTCTTCTTCCTCCTCCCCCTCCTCCTCTTCTTCTTCTTCGTCCTCCACTTCAACCGCTCCTGTACTGCTAACATTTCCAGAGACAACATCATAGCTCTCCTCACTGCTTTCCCTAGGACTCTGTACGTGCGAAGACGGTAGCGACAGGACATCCGACGTAGATGTCGTCCTGGGGGGAGCGAGCGTGTGCTGTGATGACGCCAGTTGGTCGGCGGGAGTCGGGGTTTTCTTTGTGTCACCAACAGAGACAGATTCGTCTTCGTCATCCTCCCAACTAAAGTCATCTTCATTCTCCGTAGTCGCTTTTTCCCGGGTTTTAGCGAACCTCGTATCTGAGTAAGGAAAGGGCTTACCTTGTAGTAATGCTTTCCGCCTGTTTTCCTCCGTCTCGATCTGGTGCACTCGGAAGAAGTACCTGACCCAATAGACTTCTTCGGGCATGAATGACGGTACTAGCGGTGGGAATGAAGTGGTCGTTATGCTGGAAATGAATGAAACCATACCAAGTGTATCGAACGTAGCCTGCAACGCCACCCCATCCGAGGGATCGGACAGCGCCTCAGCAATGCGTTCTCCCCATACCTTCGTGCCAAATCCTTCTCCGCTCGCCTCACTTGCATTCGCCCATGCCAGATAAGCAACCTGGGAGGTGTCCACAGCAGGATCAAGCTTGATGATCTCAGGATTCCTCCTAAGTTGTTTCAACAGCGACTCAGCGCGGGTCGCAACAGCCCGACGTGCATCCTCTGACGGACGCCTAGATGAAGGTCCAGAATCAACCTCCTTACCCTTACCTTTGGAAGTAGTCGATCCATCCGCACTCGCAGCTAAGCTGGGCAGCATCCAGATATCTGTACCATCCCAAGCAATGGGAGCGTCCGCGGAGCCTTCTTCAGGCGGGATGACTTTGACAGCCTCTTGGAGCACATCCCCGACTTCCTTCACCACCTCACGGAGCAGCACTTCGCTCTTGTGTACATACTCCTCCGCCTGTGCTCGCGTGATACCCTGCACGCGCTGAAACTCGGAGGAAAGCGTGCTCCCAAACTGCGCGAGGTCAATGTTTTGCGCGTTCCTGAGGCTGTCAGGAAGCTGCGCCTGAACGGCGGAGACGATATTGGGCGGGATCGATGATTGGAGACGCGAGAAGAAGGAATGTGCCGTGGTAATCGTTGATGACCCAGACACACCTGGGTCGTCGCCGAGCCGGGTGCTAGCAGGCCGCGTCATATCCGCGGTGGGCGTACCCGCCGACCCCTCAGCATCGCTTTCTTCCTCGCCGTCTTCCTCCGCTTCAGATCTACTCGATTGTTGTTCCGCAGTAGTTAGTTTCTCGATCTCGCGCTGAGCTTGTGTGACAACTTGGCCCAAGTCCCGTCGCGCAGTGGCAAGTGCTACCTCGCTCTAATGTGCCGCGGCCATCCTCAGGGCATGGGCGGAGCAGTGACAATTTCGTGCATACCTGTTTCCTGAACCCTCCCCAGAAACGTCCGAGTTGTCCAATGACCTGCGAAACCTCTTCGTTGAGGCTTTGCTCGGGCTGTCGTTCACTGGTAGGCGGGGTACTCGTACCCGTGCCCGTTATTCCGTAGGTGTCGAGGAAATTCATGTTGATGCGTGCGACGGTGGTACAGGACAATGTCACCAATATGTTAGTGGCGCCCAAATCTGAATCAGGCAATTCGAGGTGTTCAACGCGAACCACTCGTATGAGGCAAAAAACATAGCCATTGTTAGAAAACATGTACAGATTTTTTGGCATGATAGGAAACTAGGTTTGCCGTTCACCAGAATCGCAACCACGCAGCGTGCTCGTACACTCAACTACACCCCACGAACAATAACGTGGAAGCCGTGCTATCATCTAAGCACCAACAGAAATCTCTGGGAGACGAGGAGCGTAGTCTTTGATGGAACTCGCCAAATCCACGGGAGCGGCCTTCGGTAATGTGAGCCTGTGGGCGCGACACTCGGCAAGGAAGTCCGTGAACATCTGGACGATCAGATCAGAGGGAGTATGTGTGACAAGTGGGGAGCACTAACCTCCATGGTATCCAACGGGCCGCCAGCACTCTCAGGGTGGAATTGCACACCCCAAACCCTCTTGCCAGAGTCCACGGTCGATTTAATACCCTCGACGGAGGAATCGTTGCAGTTGATGAAGAATGGTTCCCACCCTGCTGGGAATGGATCAGTCAATTTGAGTGCGTATTGATGGTTTTGGCTGGAAAATATCTCAATCAGTCAAATCTGTGTATTAACCGTATCCTTTCAATGCCCACCTGGTCACATAAACACGACCAGCTTTGATGGAACCCGCGGAAGCCAAAGCGAGGACGGGTTGGTTATGTCCACGGTTCCCGAAAGTCATACGATATGCTTCCAGACCCGCTGCCATACCAATAATCTGGTGGCCCATACAAATACCGAAAACAGGCTTGTCCCACTCCTGAAGAGTCTTGCGGAGTGTCAAAGCTGTATTCATGCAATGCCTAGGGTCGCCGGGACCGTTGGAAAGGAAGAGGCCGTCGTACTGGTCACGGATGGAGTTGAAATCAAAGTCCCAAGGGAGTACAGTGACTGCGGCGTTTCGACGGATGAGGGAACGAACGATGTTCGCCTTGGCACCGAAGTCGAGAACAGCAATTCGGACATCACCATTAGGATTGAGGTAATACGGAATCTTTGTAGAAACTTGGTCGACGAGGTTCTCATTAGAGGGATCCCAGTATTGCTCAGGAGTTGGCGGAGGAGCCGAGACATCTGCACCGACGGCAAGACGACCGAGGGTGGTTCCTTGATCACGCAATAAACGCGTGATTTCACGAGTGTCCACGCCAGTAATACCAGGGACATTAAAGCGGCGACACCAAGAAGCGAGGGATTCAACTGCAGCGTGATGGGAAAATTTCTCAGCCACATCTGCAACCACGACGGCGCTGCACTGAACTCCTTCAGACTCCATGACGACACCGACATCCTGCGAGTCAATGGGAGCTTTGTTGTTGGGAACCCCATAATTTCCGATGAGAGGGGTAGTGAAGACAAGAATCTGGCTCCGATAGGAAGGATCGGTCATTGACTCAGTATCTGGGATAGGTGTCAAATTGGAGTTTGATCGGATCCAAGAAGAAAACACTTACAGGACGTAATTGAAGTGGAAAAGACGGTCTCTCCAAAGGTACTCTTTGGAGCGCCAAAAGATCGGCCATGAAAAGACTGGCCAGTTTTAAGATGTAAGACGGCGGGCAAGGCGGTCTTTGGGCCAGCATGGGTGGCAAAGCCACGGGCAAAAATTTGGTTTCGGATCTGGGTGCGGGCAAGCATGGTGTGTTAGGTTTTCAGAGGCTCCGGAGAGAGAAAACGAGATCAGAGATGTAGCTGCGGGATGATCAGAGCAGAAAATAGGAAACGGATGGCGTACATACTCGTCGCGAGTGTTCTTGGTGTATATCATGTACGAGCGAGCTGAAGGCCCAGCGAAGTTGTGAGTTGTGAGTTATGTAAATGAGAAGGCTTATAGACAGAGTCAGAGTTTGCGATTGTTGTGATGATGATGGGATTTGTTTGTTTGTGGGCGGTGATTACAACCACGTGACAACTCGTCTGATGATGATTTGAAGAAGTCTATTTGGCCCCGTGATCAGTCCTTCTTCGACGCATGCAGTTTTTCCTTCCCATGTCTTTGCATAACACCATTTATCGAGCCATCGGGGCAGTTTATTTGCCATCATCCTTGCTGTCCGTGGTTGAATCCGAAGACGTATGTAAATCGTATCACAATCAACCATCTGATGAGAGACAGGTAAAAATAGTGGATGATGCCCAGACCCAATGCGCATACATTCAACTGTGCCTTTGAGGTTTCCTCCTTCCGCGGTTCGAGTGAATGCTGATAATCATTCTGCGGCGCCACAAGCTAAAGCAGGAAGCCAAGGTAAGTGTGAATGGTTGGTCAACGGGTCAACGAAATCCACACTGTCGACCTGGCATACCGCACGCATTGCGCAAGTTGCAATAGCTCCCTCCCATCGGTTTTAGCAATGCTTGTTGGCCGCACTCCAAGCTGCGCGACCGATGATGCGGCCTTGGGGGATGACCTCCTTCACCAACCTTTCCACGAACACGAATAAACTACTCAAGACAAGGAATCGCTTTCACGATACCAAGTCAAGTACCAACCCAAGACCCCGTGTGTCACAAACGCCGGGCATTCCCAGGTTACCGGTACATTGACTATCGTCCTTTCACTGGTTTCTCCGTTTGCCAGGTGGAGCTCTCACCAATCAACCCTGCTCACACTCTTCCGGACTAATAACAAGACGCTCGTTGTGCATCATGTCAATTCACAATGACCCGTTCGTTCCCTCGGCCGATCGGGGTGGAAGCAAAAGTTAACCCTGGGAACTGTGCATAGCCACCTGGCTATGAGAGGACATCTACCCAAGCCAATGGAACTGCGGATCAAGGCCCTCCTTTACATGGGATCTCCAAGTTCATGCTTTCGCGCGCGTCTTGCTTCAATTGTGTGTGCTGACCAGCGCAGCGTCAAGGTCGTTTGGATGACGTCCTTGAGATGCCGTCGAAAACTGAATGTCACGTAGAGTACTTCAATCTTCCAACACATTCATGACACGAGCAATCATTGAACGTTCAAACGACAGGATGCGATCTGATCGGCATTAAGTGACTCAGGGAAACGATACGTATTTGGGGAAAACAACGTGCGATTTATCTTTATAATTAGATGAAGAGAGTGGACCATGCACAATGTGTGGGGAAGCAAATCAAGGAACATGAAAAAACTTGAATGAAATGCTGCGTTCGTGAAGATCGTGTACAAATCGAGAAGCGAGACCAACGACGACAATAGACTTTAGATCATGGACAGCATACTTTTCTTCTTCCTTGTCTCCAACACAGACCCTGCCCTTCGTCCCCGAGGGATATGTTCGGATCCAATACCCTCCGCATCAGAAGAGGATGATGATGATGAATCCTCGTCAGCAACACGTTTGTTCGTCTTTCTGTCAGTCGCGGACTTGTTGGCAGGCGTGGGTAGACTGGGAGAAAAGAGTTGCGTCGCCCGAGAAGCCAACTGGGACAACGAACGATATCGAACAGGCAGTTTTGTTTTTTTCTTGGACACCTGTGGCTCCTCTTCCGAACCCATCTCCTCCCTCTCTTTCCCATTTAGAAACGCCTTCGACGCCGGATTATTCTGATGCTGGGAATATGGAAAGGGTATCTGACTGGACGAGAGATCGAACAATCGTTCTTTCCCCTGGGAACTTTTTGTGTGGCTAGAAGAGGCAGACTTGCCGGATCGGCCCTTGGGAATGTCGTCTGGTTGGGGACTGCTAGCCATCAGCTCGTCGATGCGCACCGGTGTCTCGTCCAGCTGTACAGAAGGCGAAGACGGCTCTGGGAGCGTTTCCCACCTGATCAACGATGGAGTAAGAGCGATGGGCGCCCCATTCTGCGCAGCATCGCCTCTGGCACTACTCTGCAGAGCGTCCGATCGTTCCTCAGACCGCTTCGCGGGCGTTTTGGAAGCTTTACCACTCCGAGCTCCGGCTTTGGACCTAGGGTCCAGCAGCGCCATAGCTGCAGGCGTACTCGTGGAGGGTGGAACGGAACTAAACCGAGGGCTCTTCCGCGTTGGCGCCCGCTCTTGACTGACAGACGTCTCCGTGATCTTTTTCCGCGACTTTCCTTTCACTGGTAATGGGGTTACCTCGTCCGTGACCCCCGACGCCAGCTGTTCGAGAAGGACGGGGCGTTCGGCTTCATCGTTCAAAATTTGGCCGTTACGAGTCTTGATCCGTTTCGTCACTCCCGGCTTTGGGGTCGATTGAGCCACACCGGTGAACAAGGATCCAGTGCCTTCGGAAGGCGCTTCAATGGGATCGGCGTCCGACAAGTGCGGGATACTAGCTGGGGGTTCCAAGTCATCCGCGAGTTCTATCGGATCGGCCTCGACCTCGTTATGGGCCTCGGGGGCTATTGGTACATCACCGTCTCCATTGGAAGCGGGATCAACGCTTGCTTGCCCCGACTCTTGCGGCTCACTGCTGGGAACATGGGAGGGTGGTAGAACAGAAGTTCTGGGAGCAGGAAGCGAAGACTGCTGGTTAGCAATAGTAATAGCACGCTTTTCTCCAATCGACTCGTGGTCCACGTCCATGCGATCTTCGGATCCCACATGTGTCTCCTCACTACTGCCATCATCCTGTCTCTCGAGAACGGGAGGATCAACAGAATCTTTCATGGCAACATCGCCATCCTGGTGTTCGGCGGATTCCTCTGCAGGCTTGTGAGGGCGTTGTACGCCAGGTTGTAGGTTATTTGAAATGACTTCAGTCAGATCTGAAGGCGAAGGCGACCTAGACTCTTCATCCTCGCTCTCGGAGTCAGAAGAACGTCTGATGTGTCTGGACAACCGACGCCTCAATCGGTCGGTCTCTTCGTCCGAGTCTTCTTCCAATTCGACCTCGACCTCTTCCGAGTCAGAGTCCTTGTCATCGTCGTCCTCAACGATGCGGTTGATGACATGCAGGATACTGTGACGCTTTGGCGCCGGACCACGGATGACAGCCTCCAAGTCATCGTTGGCTGGCGATGGTTGTTCGTCTGGTGTTTGCTGTCGCCGAGGAGCATGTAATTCGTTGTGTTCGACCCCTCCCTCAAACATGTCATCAGAGCTTTCAGAGCTGCTCCCCTCGTCTCTGCTTTCCACTGTTACTTCAGACATGTAGGAGTTACTAGGAATCGTCGGGGTTCTGGGTAGAGAAGCGCTGGGCAGCGACGAAGCCTCTCGCGATTGGACTCCGTCAATCGGCGTGGCATCTAACGAGGCCTTGGACGTGACTGATAACAGTTGATGTCAGGTTTGGGATAGAGGACACAATGGAATACTAACCTTTTGGATCGCGAAGAAGACCTTCTAGGTCTTTGATCAGCGATTGCTGGACACCCATATCCGTTCTCTTGAGCTCCTTCAGTCGTTCTCGAATAGCATCGGGACCTTTCAGAACAATGGGACAGCAATAGCGTATGTGGAAGGGTTTTTCGAGGCAAATAGGGCATGGCGGACTATTCAGCTCCAGAGTCTGTCGTGATGGTCCATTAGTCAGAACTATGTGGTCAAGTCTGCGCTCCGTAGGTACGGTTGGTATTTCGTTAGCAGGAGCACCCGACACTGTTGTAGATTCCACAGGCAATGCACTAGTAGATGCAGAAGATTTTTTGGTGTCTTTCTTTACGGACTTTCGCTTCGCAGGAGGTTCGGGCGGTACGGTCTCACTTGCTTTAGACAGGTAACCAGACAAAATTGCTGCTGCTACTTCGGATTGCACATTGGTACTTGCATTTGTCTGAGGAATCGCTATGCTATCATTTATAAATCTCGAATAATTCGAAGGCAAAGACTACTTACCAGCACAAGCTGATCCTTTAGGCGCCCTTGTCTTTTTACTCTCACGAGCTTTTTCTGCGTTATTAAAAACATGATCAAAGTGGAATAGGGCTTACTCTTTGGTGCACCACCCCTTACACTTGTCTTTTTAGATTTTTCTGAACCTGGGATTCCGTTAGTACACATCTGGTCCTCGAAATGTCAACTCCACCTTGTTGAAGAGAAGCTTCATTCATCAGATTGCTTGGTTGCTCAATCGGTTGGACAACACCTAGGTTATTGGAACACACAATGGATTCGTGAATCACCGTACCGCAAATATTGACCAGAAATAATTACCGCCTTGGTCGACAGCTATGAAGCATCGAATCAGCATCAGGTTGCAGTGATCAGTTCATCGAGGTAGAGCTTACGCGCGGAAGATTTCTTCGAGACAGCGACGTCATCCTTTTTCCGTTTCTTTCGCCCCTCCGCCGGGAGCCCAGATGTTGCAGCGTCCTTTAGCACGCTCGTCCCCGCCTACAAAGCAATCCAATGTGAGCAGATACATCCATGTGTGGCACAATCCCCACCTCGCTCCCGTGATCAAACGTCACAGATCTCTTTGGTTTGGGTTTTGGTGTCTCAGAGGCTTTCGCTGCAGAACTCTGAGCAGCTTCAGCGGGTTGAACATTCTTTGTATTGATGGCCTCTTGCTTTTTTTTCTTCCTCGGGGGCTCCTCAGTGCTTACCGGCTTTGGAGCAGCAGGAGTCTCTGCAGTCTCTGCAGTCTCTGCAGGCGCAACGGGAGTAACAGCAGTAACCTTCTTCGATACGCGCCGCTCCGCAGGTTTTTCAGGAGCTGCTAGAGCGAGGTCATCAAATGACACCTTGCGCTTTTTCGCAAAAGCGTCCGGTGTCTTTATTGCCGCGGCAGAAGCCTGGGTAGTCCGCGCAACTTCAGAATGCGTGCTGTATTCGCCAGACGCTGCTGAGCGAGCCGGTTGCCTAGAAGGCGATACCGACGAGGTGGTGGTTGACACACTTACTGACGGCTGCTCTCGCGGTCCCTGTGGTGATCACCGCTTGAGACGTCATCAAGATTTGAGGTGGATGGACTCACAGGTGCGACCGAAGAGGGCACAATAGAATCCTGAGACCTGCCCACGATGACCTGGATATCTACGGAAACGCAAGACCTCAAAAGGACGCGAAACGCCTGAAAATCATCGTCTGTGAAAATGACGTCGATTGAGCGCGCTCCTAAGCCTATCTGGTAGACACTAACCATCCTCGAGATCAAGGAGGGCGTCAGAGCCTATCTGCTTGAGCGACACGCTGGTTTCCCGTCCTAGACCAAGTTTTCGCCGGACGACATCTTTAAGTTCGTCGAGGGAACGCTCTACGCGAAGAAGCGGAGTAAGGACGCGTTTACGAGCGTGGCAAGAGGTGATATTACCATTGAATAATCTGGCAAACGTTCTGCTTTCCGTGTGATAGACAATTCTGACGGGGTCTTTGGGTAAATGCTCGGACAGCTGACTACGCTCAGACATGGTGGGCCCCGAGAATCAAGTTGCCATCCATGAAGGCCAACAGTCTATTTGATTACGTAATAAACACGCGTGACCTGACAGGTGATCTTGCCACAATTATAACGACATCTCGACTCCTCCTGTTTGGTGCATAGTCAAGGCGGATACGAATCCATCGCAGCAAGCGAAAGATCGTAGCAAGGATACGCCTTCGATCACACAAAATGAACATATGATCCCAGTGAGAAAGACCAAGTATCACAACACATCCAACCAAGGTTATCTTGACACCCGCTATCCTACCCTCATCAACATCAAAGCTATGAAACAAAAATAAAGTCATTTTGGTAGTGCTCTATTACATAAAGGTTTTTCAATGTCCACAATCCGATGCAAGAACAAGACGAGAAAACCAAGCGTAGTCTCCAGAAACGTCGCAGCGGATCGCGATCGTTCACAGCTCCTGTAAAAGTGTGAGCTCTACACCGAAAAGGACAGAATGGGGAAGACGTACGATCATGTTGAGGTTTCCAGACAACAGACCTAGACCCCCTGAATTAGCAAAGACAAAAGTCGACGCGAAAAAACAGAGTACATACGATTCTCCAAGATACAACCGTCAGGGATATCAATCCGCTGACCCTCATTAGCAACAACAATGACAGTCCCCCTCAACGTGACATTCCTTCCAAAGTAGACATCTCCAGTGACCGTCAGATGGTCGAGCTCAATGATCTTGGGGATCTTCTTGAATCGCTTCTGGAATTGCTGGATCTTCTTAAAGTGATCACCAAGCTTGATCACAGGGGTCGTCTCGAACATCCGACTTTCGTTCAGAACGAGCTGGCCGTGTTGCAAAGAGTAGATGTCACTCTTGATCAGAAGCAAGTCGGAACAGGACTTGACAGGAAGGAAACGAGAACGAGGAACGTTGATACCGTGACCATTCTTGAAGTGCTTGATGGCGGCACCAGCGGCAGTCTCGAGCTAGGCTTCCAGTTCAGCAGCGGACGCGCGCCTGTCGCTCGTCGAGTACATACCTGGACGACAGCCTGACCGTCGTCGTTGGTCTTTGGGTTGATGATGATCTCGAGTTCCATGCCCTCAGTCACCATGATTCTCTTTAGGGCTGCATCACAGTCAATGACTACTCGGGAAGTGGGATTCGAAATGCTCACCCTTGAGGTTGATCCAGAGGTTGTTGGTGTTGAAGATCTTGAACTTGCGGACTGACTTGAAGTCTTCAACATGTTCTGAAGGAACCTGGGCAATTTCAAGCAGACGGACAGAGCCCTCGTAGTCGATGAGTGTTCCACCCTTGATATCCGCCTTGGTCTTGTCAGTGACCTCCATCAAGAACTCGGCGTCGGTATCAATCATGTGTTTCAATATATTTTCGTCGACGCTAAAATTCATGGGTGAGCGTGAATGCGAGACAGTGACCGTTAAAGAAACCTACACAGCACCCAAGTTATCAGAGTTGGATACGAAAAGGTACTCCTTGCCTTCAGCGAGGAGTTGGTCCAGCACTCCGGAATGGAAAAGTGCATTGTAGACGTCACCGTGACCAGGAGGGTACCAGTGCTTTTTGTCGTCGTCTGCACGCTTGGGACAAGGCAGGAGGGTTTCCTTGAAAATGCGCGGATACCGCGACTGGTTGAATGTCGTAATTCGGACTTGCTGGTTCGCATACTTTTTGATGATGCGGAGCGTGTCCTCGTGTGTGTTGAACGAGGTCATGAGGATGAGCGGGACATCGACGCGGCAGGTGGTGTTGAGGTGCTCGATCTGTCGAACAGTCAGGTCGAGGAAAGTCATATCATCCTTGACCTCGAGTGCACTTTTGGCACCGGTCATACCTGGGAGTCGGGAGGAGATCAGGACGATCGAAGAGAACCCGGGAGAGAACTTACCCATGGAGGTGCCGAGACCACCATTGACCTTGAGGACTGCAAGCTTGTTGAGGTTGGTTTGATCTTTGGGTGCAACCAGCGTGTCGTAGGGGACGATTTTGTCCTCTGCAGGGGATTTGATGCGATCCCAATCACTGAAAGTCCGTAGATCATGAGACTTGAGAGCCGTAGAGCGAAAAACGAAAAACGAACAGATCGACACTCTTCGCACGCTCCGAGAGATACCGGGTGAAGAGGTAGAAGAAAGCTTGCATCTCAGTATCGAATGCCTGGCGATGCTCGGATAAGAACGTGGGGAGAGACGGGTGGATGGAACACACCTTCCTGGTAGCGGGGTCCCCGACGGTGCTGACGAGATGACTGATCTCGTTGCGCATGGCCTTGGCGGCGACGCCGGTGGTGGCGGTCTTGAAGTCAATGTGACTGCTGCCGCGAATGCGGGCATTGAAGGAATCGGCGCGTGGAGCTAGAGAAGCCATCGTACTGGAAGAAGGTGAGGGACGAGGAGGATGGTGAAAAGAGAGACGTACGCGGACTTTGGTATGTGGATGGGCTGTGTTGTAATTGTAGAGAGAATTTGAGGGTCAGAAGGGGATCGATTGAGGATGCTCTTAGGTTTGTGGTGACGCTTAAGAAGCTCCAAGCTGAGATCGATATGATTATGGAGCGTCGCGGACAAGTCCGGAATCAGGCCCTGTGTTTCCTCCGGGATGACAAGGTCGCAAACAGATCTACGATGGACCCGTGCGTTCGAATTCGGCCGACTGTCGAAAGTGGTTCTAATGTCGCGACTGGCGAGGGACGATGACGGGGAAAGTGGGGATGTAGTAGTAGTAGTAGTAGGACGGCCAGGAGACTGCCTCAGGCTGAGGTGGGTGAACGGGTAGCTGGGTCGATGCTGGGGATTATAACCGTTCAAGTGGCTCGGCTGGCAAGACGAACGTGCCTGCATCAAATCGAGAAAACGTCTCCTGCCAGCGACTGGATTGAATCCCTAGGCTGGCCCTGTTCGGAGCCAAGGGACGGTAACAGCGTTGCCGTCCGACTGTTCATTTTGCTTTTATAAACGATTACGCCCAACTTTCTGATCACCTTGTATATATCGGGGGTCCTTGCGTTTAGACTGCCATAGCACCCAGTCGTTTCGCCCCAGGATTCGCTCGGTATATTTGCAGTGCGTGTCTTATCCATATGGGCTTTGCCTGCTCCGTATTCAACTCCCCCCAGCGCTTCTCTTCTTCTGCCTCCACCCGAATCTGTCCGACCCTTATCTCCTTCTGATTTACATGTAAGCGGCTCCAAGCGGGCACCCTCCATGCGCCACACCCTCCTCAATCAACGACCCACATGTTGTCGAGCACACACGTTTCCTGCGGACTATATCGTGATCGTCTTGGGTTGTGTCCCTTTGGCGAGCACCATTCAAGTGAGCCCTACCACGAATACCGTTTGCGTTCCTGTCATGCTTCTACTGTGCGGAAGCCACGAGGCCCTCTCCATTTGCGCCATAATGATCAAAATTCCTGAGCCCTAGTGGCGCGATCTCCAGAACGTCGCTATCTTTGTCCGTATAGATAACCATCCCCGAGGACGATTCACGTCTCCACATCTCACCTTTCATTTGCGATGCACATCGGGGCCGTTGATCGAAACTCGATGTCCACTCGCAAGGATCGTGCGAATTCATGCGTCTGTCCTGACGCGTTATCGCCCTCCCCATGACGAACCTCGAGAACGTGTTGCTCTCTTTCTCAAAAAGCGTTAATTGTCGAGGTATCGAGCGATCGGGGATGTTCGACCACCCAGTGACCTGATGTCTGGCTGCATAGCCCGCGCCAAGGAGTCTGGGGCGCCCCTTGGTTCTCGGACGGGTGCTCCCGCCCGCGTGGTTGTACATTCTCCTAGGAACCAGAACTGTGACGTAGCATGTGGTCTTGGGTATATAGCTCCATGTGATAAAGGTTAACGCCCGAGCCTATCCGCAGAGCGAACCGGGTTCTATCTGATGCTGGTGAGACCCCGAATTTTCCTCTGTTGCTGGCCATCGCCCAATCGTAACTCTCAAATAACCTGCGGTAGAGCAGTCGAGCGGTAACGTTACTATGTGCCTCTACAGATCGACCTCGCTCATTTATCCTCGGCTTGCGCTCCTTGAACGGGTTCAGAGGCACCCGAGTCTGTCGAAAAATCATCGGCCCGGTCCTGTCAACTGGACATTTCGTCCGACCCCTCCAGCCGCGCATTCCACGGACCCCGACTTGTCAGGTCGATCATATCGAACATGTACCAACGTCTCTGCGTCAGTGCCGACACAGGAACCCGACTGCAAGGTACCTCAACATCACTATCTCGTTTAAGATAAATGATAATTAATGGGTGTGATATCGTGATGGCATTGTGAACACGAAACGAATGTAAGGTAGACCATGTGAGGAAAGCAACCCGACCAATTCTACCACCGTCCATTGAGTGATCGTATGTTTTCCTCGAGGACGCTCACAATATGGGTAGCGCTCTGCAGCATCATCGATGCGCTTGTCCCCGATACTACCACTGCATGACCCACCACGACGTCGCTAAAAACACGAGAACAGGTGGCCACGCTACCATCCCTACGTCTTGCAGCAGTCCGACAAACACCCCCACGTTGCGCTGAGGTATTCGGCAATCAGCCCTCAAACGCCAGTTTCCAAATGGGTTTGGAAGTACGATGCGGTGCCGATGACCACCGAACGTGAATGTCCGTGTCCAGAGTGATGAGTTAGAGCGACCGCGCAGAGGTACATGGTGGTCTCGTGATTCATTTGCGGGAGGGGGAAGGAAGGAATCGGCATCGGATGCGAGCGACAGGTTTCCCCGGGATAACTCGCGTAGCGTCTCGGGAGTGTCTCGACGACTGTGCTTTCTGCTCCATGCTTGATAAGAAGCGCCTCCGTTCACGCGCCTGACATTGAATGCAAACAGGAGGGAAACAGACAGAAATACGAGTGGAATGTAGATATAAAAGTATATTTCCAACTGATTTGGCATTAAGCAAGGGGCGTGCAGTGGAGGGGAGACTGGAATCTGCGTGATTTGATCTGCTGAGGGTACTGTTGAAATTAGCGACAGTAGTTGGAAGCCTGGCCGACGGATTCCCATTGCCATCGAGATCGACTTGACGGTGACTTCTTGAATCCTTTCGCCAGACGAGGCGACAGTATGTTCATATTCACAATAATCATGGTCGTCACCACTGTTGCACAGTCAGGGGTATGCTCCGTGGACGAATTGTTGACAAACCTCATAATGAGAGATGGCTTGAGGGACTGGAGTAAAAACTCGGTTGCCCCATCCGAGAGCGTATTCTGGTAACCAAACCCATAGCCCTGCCGTATCGTTCCCTTTTCACGCAAAGGACCACAGGACACATCCGAACGACGAGCAAGAGGAATGTGTGTAAACAAGACAACAGGACCCTGAGAGCCAACCGATGCAGTCTGTTTCACAAACTCTACGGGGCCACGTGAGATAGTAGGCCAACTGTCAAATGTGTGTCCACGTTCAGCACGTAACAGGTCTTCTTCGACGAGGGCAGGAGCATCAATGAATACGAGGGTATGGTTCGCGATGGTACGGCGATAATTCCGAGGACCGAAATGGGAGATGTAGCGTTGGTCAGCCTCCAGAGAGAACGGGGGCAAATTGCCAAGGCTGGAAGAATGGCTGCATGAGATGCTGTATGCACTGCGGATAGAGAGAAGACGAACCCTACATCATGATTACCTGGTAAGTAATATACCGGGGATGATGAATCGCCCATGTTGAAGATACTCTGATATCGCGCGAAATAGGCTTCGTATCTGGGAAGAAACCAGCCTCAATTCATATGTGAAAGGACGCTTCGAGGGGCGTATTGTCGATGCACGTACTCGTCGGTCGACATGGATAAACGGCCGTTATCCATCATGTCACCTGGAACATTCTTTAGTGCACAACGCAAGGTATTGACTATCCAAGCGTACCTAGCACCACCACGGCATTAGGCCGGAGGTGGTGGAATGCAAAATTCCAGCTCTTACGAAGGTTCAGGTCCACGACGTATTGACTTAGTGCGGAGAGAAGCGTCCCACGACCGGGGTAGGAATGGCGGTCGATTATTTGTGGATCCGCTATGACGAGTATCCGCACGAGACGTGAATCAGGGATGTGAGGCTGAGTCAAAGGCAACTCGCTCGTCGGCATGATGCAAGCACAAAGGAGAAGCACACACACACCTGCTGCGTGTCCGGCCAACGACAGTCACGCAGGGCAAAACGGAACGTGCCAAGCTCAAGCCAGACGACTGCAAGAATCCACACGGCACGAAGGCCGTTGCGGAACAGACCGTGGTCTGTGCTGGGGACCATGGGCAGGTGTAAGAGTCAAGAACAAGGGCCCACACGCGAGCTCGGCCGAAGCCGACCGTGGGTTCTCCGAAACAGGTGAGCCTGGGGTCGACCGCGACAGAGTGCAGGTTAGGCACGGATTCATCATTCCAAGCTCGGACCTACTATTCAGTAGGCGTTCCCTGTTTGTCTCGACGACAGTGCTTGGGGTCGTCAGCTGAGTAGCGGGACGGATCCAGAAAATGGTTCGTTGTGTCACTGATCTCTTAGAAGAACCTCTCAGACGTCTGCATGCCATTCCAGACGTCTCGCGTATGTAAATGGAGTTGTGCTCCCGGAGTCCCGATCTGTGTTGTTGATTTTTTTCGCGATTGCCGTCAACAACTTTGGCCTATAAATTTCCAAGCGGGCCCCGTTCAACCACCGATTGCTTTCTTCCTTCCTCCTCTTGCATCGGAATGACCGTCTCGCCCACTCTTGCCAACAGCGACGACCAGACCCCTTTGCTCACCGCTGCCAGCGACCGGAACGATTTCAAGAAACCCACTCCTTTGCCAAAAGTCCAGATCTGCGTGCTCCTGCTCTCAATCTTGGTCGAACCCATCGCGTCGCAATGCATATACCCCTTCGTTAACCAGGTAAGCCCGCGTTGTCGTGCTTGGGTCCCGTATTCACTCTACTCGATCCAGCTTATTCGCGAGATGGACATCACAGACGGCGACGAAACACAAGTCGGTGAGTACTACTCGCGTCCTGGCCACCGCCAGCTCACACCGCTGAGATATTGTCGTTTAGGTTACTATGCAGGGATGATCGTACGTAAAGATTATGGAGTCGTGACTTGCTATTGGCTCACGCGCTGATGGCCGATCTTAGGAGTCGCTCTTCTTTGTCACACAGGCTGCGACTGTCCTCCAATGGAGTCGCGCGTCGGACCATATTGGTCGTAAGCCCGTACTTCTATTAGGTGTATTCGGTCTCTCTATATCAATGGTCTGCTTCGGTCTATCGCGTACGTTCACCGGATTGGTATTAAGGTGTGCCTTCTCGGTTCATACTGGCTCCCGATCTTACACCTATTGGTCATCTCCTCAGCCGTTGTATCACCGGTGCTCTCAACGGCAACATCGGTGTTATGAAGAGCATGCTGGGGGAACTGACAGACTCTACGAACATGGCTCAGGGCTTCGCCTTGCTGCCCATGGCTTGGTCACTGGGCATGACACTTGGGTGAATATGATGGCTAGGCTTTTGTCATGCACACTTGAGTTGACTCTCCGTAGTCCAGTCATCGGCGGGACGCTTGCACGGCCACAGGACAACTTTCCTCAATTCTTCAGCTCTCCATTCTGGGGCCAGTTTCCGTATTTCTTGCCATGTGGTGTCGCTGCTGGGTTCTCATTGTTGACTTTTGGAGCCGTTCTTCTTTTCCTCAAAGAAGTGGGTGGCTTGCGCATGCTGATACCATAGTTTACAGCTAACAACCACAAAGTCCGTGCCTTCCAGCGTTACACCAGAGAAACGCGATTCCTCCGTTGATAGAGAAGCTGGTGTTCATCAACTCAACTATGCCACGATTGACCAGCAGCAAGAATTTCTCTCGCCGCCTTCAGATGCGCCGATGCCTCTGTCCAAACTCCTCAACGCGCGAAGGGTGTTGCGCATAGCGAACTATGGAGTGCTTGCCATCCTCGAAATAGCACTGTACTCACTCCAGCCTCTTTTCTACTCCACAGCAGTCGAGTTTGGGGGTTTAGGATTCACGCCCATGACGATTGGACTCTGGATGGCTTGCTTTGGCATCTGTAATGGCCTCTTCCAGGCATTCTACTTTGCCCCACTCATAGATAGACTAGGACCCAAAAAATTATTACGCATTGGTCACTTCTGTTTCATTCCGCTTTTCACTCTCTTCCCCATCATCAACTGGATTGCTCAGCAGTGGGGAATCAATTGGCTCGTCTGGCTCGCGCTTATCTGTCACCTTGCGTTCTTAATCGTCGTGGACATGTCCTTTGGTGCGTCATTTCTAGTTGTCTACCCCTCAAAACTAATGGCGCGATCTTAGGCTGCATCCTAATGTACATCACGGCTGCCGCCCCGAACCGACGATGTCTTGGTACAATCAATGGTGTTGCACAGACCACCGCATCTATCGCCCGTGCTGTTGGACCTGCATCAGCGACGTCGTTGTTTGCGTATTCGATCCAAAACAACTTCATGGGTGGGTATGGAGTCTACATCGTTCTCGTGCTTGCAACCATTGCAACCATGCCGTTGGGTGCTATGCTGCCAGACGACTTGGAAGAAAGCTGCTGATTGGATTGAGGGTATCGGTGGGGAGCAAAGGGCCAAAGCAAAAAAAACACCTGTGACAACTCGGGTGACACTACATATAGGTGTCGTTCTTCTTGATTTATACGCTGGAGGGATCTGGTTGTGGACAATTGTTAGACTCATCATGACGAATTTGTATGTGTACTTTGCGTCTCGCGTGTATCTACGAGTTCGTTCTATCAATGCCATCACGTTTTTGAGACACGCGCCGTGTCTCGTCGGTTTCTTTCTGCTGACACTGAGAGTCATGATTTTGTGGCTCCAGCTTGCTTGGTTCGGTGATAACTCGCTCGTCGCTTTCCCATTTCATGACATCCACAAAGATATCCTACGTCGCCGTGCATGGCGGCGCTGGGCAGCATGGTAGAGCATCGGAAGCCCAAGTGAAAGGCGCGATGAAACGGTGACTCGATATCATCATGATACTCGCACCGACGTTTTGACTGACACGAAGCCTTACCCTCTAGTGCATGCACAGAAGCGCTCCGAATGGCATCCGACCTTTCATCCATGAGTGCTTTATCCATCGTCGAGCTGGCGATCACCATTCTCGAAGACGACGACTGTCTGAATGCAGGTACGTCACGTCGGTCCTCTTTCGATTGAGAACTGGAGCAAAGCACTCCCGATGAAAACCTCGCGTCGCCCCATCGCCTACTTATTTCCCATTTGCTCAAGGATATGGCTCCAACTTGACGTTTGAAGGTACCGTCGAATGCGACGCTGCCATCATGGACGGGCGAACGGGCGATTTTGGGAGCGTGGGCGCGGTCTCAGGCGCGTCTTTTCTTCCAACCTGCTCCGCGCGACGATCCTTTGATTCGACGTTGCAGCGCTCCCTCTTGCCTCCACTTACGTCCGACGATCCCTCTGATCATCTCGACGATGCGTTCACATCGCAATCGTCGTTACGTTACGTGTAAACAACAGGGGTTAAAAGCCTGATCAAGCTCGCCAATGTTGTCCTCGCGCACGCTCGCGTGCCGGACAGACTCGGTCGCATTCGACCATTGTACGTCCTCGAGGACGCGCCGGCTTGTAGTCGCGTGCTCTTTTTTGGTCTATCGGGTTGGAGTGGGCTGATGCGATCGAATGTCCAGGACCTTGGTGTCTTCTGGCGCACATGCGTTTGCACAGAGACACGGGATCGAGACGGTCGATCCGACGAGCATGGTTGCATCGCGCGCAAAGGAGGAATGGCAGATATGGAGAAAGCGGTACGATGAGGCTGAGGCGACGTCAACAGATGTCGATGAGCTTGCAGCGGGCCCGGTCGTGCTCCCCCAGGATGCGATGCAGGACACGGTGGGCGCGATCGCGTGGGATTCCGATGGGAACTTGGCTGCGGGCGTATCTAGGTCCGTTGGATGGTCCATCGTTCCAGCCCCGGCTCGTCTTTCAGATGCGGACGGCGACTGACGTTTGTGGTAGTGGCGGGTTACTCCTCAAGTATTCAGGGAGGATCGGAGAGGTGAAGTATCTTTCGCGGAGTCACTGATGGGCAAGGATAACGGGTGTTGACTGACTGGATCCGAGGCTGCAACGTTTGGTACGGGATGCTGGGCGGAACAATCACGGGATGGACAGGCGGGGATGGCTTGCAGCATATCAGGTACGACGATCGCCGCGCGAATCTTGACCTGCTCTTTTTCAACGAAGATCTCAGGCGCTGGGGAGCATATTGTGAGAACTACACTAGCTCGCACCATCGCTGACGTCCTCCGTCCGAGACAAGACGGTGCAGAGGCAGATGTCCACGAGTTGCTTATGAAGACATTGTCCACCCATTTTCATGGCGAGTTTGGAATCAATCAGTCTCCTCCGTAGATTCATCTGACAAGAGCACAAGATCCGGTCAGGGCACGCGGCGATACCCATCCCAATGCTGGTGTCCTTTTGATGACGAAAGAGGCACAGCAGTCAGACGTCATACGTGCGCCTACTCCATCGTCGGATTGTACGATCCTCTGATGAAATGTCCAGCGAGGTTGTGGTGTGCTTTCACCACGGAAAGCATGGCGATTGCGTACGCAAACTCTGGAAAGCTTACACCAAAGGTATGCAAGAGTCGTCTTTACGAGTCCGGAGTATAAACAAAAGTGCCGCAAGGCAAAGATTCTACGTCGTCCCAAAGTTTCGCAACCAGTCCTTGCGACGAATGCATCGCCTGTTTATATCACTGCGCTCCCCCTCCATGGATAGAGTGATCAGGGCGAAGATGGTCACCGGGAATGGCAAATTCGCAAACGCCACCTCCGTTGTGGTAACGTGCATATGGATGTTTGTGTTTTGCGATGATCAAGCAGATATGGATATGTGCATTAGCCCCCCGTTCCACCATTCGCGAGGTGCGAAACCGACCGCAGAGCGCCGTTATTGAGATTCGCAAGGGGTTGAAAGTTCACGGAAGGAGGAGTTGATCGAACGGCACTCAGACGTTGGAGCGTTTTCAACGGGAATTTTGTTCTATATCACGTTATATCAATGTTACTTATCATGGACGATTTTCCAACACGGCTTACCTGCATGTCGAACAAACAGGAACAGGTTGACAAAAAACTGATCGTTGACGTCAGTATCTCCGTATGTTTAACGAATTCGGTGTACAGACTCGATAGGCAGACGGAACAGACAAAGCCAATGTCGACAATGTTCTTGTGACAGAAACATGCCGCTCTGAAATCGATCTTGTCTTGCGTCGGGATGGCAAGAACTTTGCGAATCGAAGGCGGGGAAAGGAAAGACATCTGGAATGCTCCCTATGAACTGACCAATGGCGCAAGATGCGAAACAGGACGTACCATAAGGTACTGAAGCAACGCATCACGGCGTTCGAGGTAAATATACGACCCATCCGTCAGATGCGCAGCTTGCTGAAGGAAGACTGCGTCGGGTCCATATATCTTGCACACGTCGATCGTCACTTTCTATACCAACGTCTTGGTCACATCAGCATCATGAACAGGCAGACGGGACAAACCAGTTTTTGCGCAGAAAAGATGGAGTTCATAATCGGAATATAAGATGATGACAAGTCTGGGGATACAGACAGAATGAGAATACGTGGGTCCGGAAGGATGGTTGGGTCTTTGGCCACGTTTGTTGTGGAGGTGGACGGATGTATGATTCGGTTGATGTCTGACGAGGATAATCATGCTTGTCGTTGACGAGGTTCTCGTGCCAGATGAGAACAAGACATACAGCAAAGTGCCTTGGTCAGTGCACCGACCAGAGCACAGGGTGCTAATGCCATTTCAACGCGTCACTCGCCAAACGGTAACATGAGGCGTACGTTCTTCCTCCATTTCACCAAGTGACTCCAGTTCGCATGTGATCTGCTGGAGGACCGTGGTATCGACTGTCTTGAAGGATGGATATGAGTTTGCATCCAGGGGAAGCGGGTCGTCGGCCAGTGTCGACGTTTCCGTTGAACAATAGAGCATGACGCTAACCCCGGGTCGTCAATGTAGTCTTACAGCCGGGTGTGAATGCCGTCCTACCAACCTCTTACCAGGAAGTGCTCCAAAGACTGCTAAGGTGTTCTCATGCTTGGAAGCGATGTGAGCATTTAGGAAGGCGAGGAGGTGAGAGAGAAAGGTCTCGATGGATAGTGGGTAGGGATTGGTCGTCTGTGCGGAGCGATGCCATTGCGATGGAGACAGGTCCACGATGACCGAAAGGTGCGACGCCTTCTCCATCGTCACCTATCAGCAACCCAGCTCTAGCTTGGTGTGTCAAAGTAACTTGGAGTCGAGGCGGGGCAGCCACAATATGTACTCATAAAAACAGTTCTAAATGAATGCCTTGTTCTATCATTCATTCAAAGCTTCCATTCATGAGGGAACGACGCCCGGAGGCCGTTCCCCGCGCACATTGACGAGGACAGAGTCACTTCAGCATCATGAAAACGATCCACTTCCGCCTCCACAGCATGTTCCAACTCTCACAGAACTTGGGTTCGCCGCTTCGCTCAGAAAGAGTTACTTCAAGATTTGTGCATCTGGTCAAACGCTGCTACCAGCGTGTAGTCCTCTTATAATTATCGGAGTGGGGTTGATCACACGCAAAGTGCTTGTTATCAACCACTCACCGATGTGCTACGGCAATCAATTAATCATTGTGATTCCGTATCCGCTGATCATCAACAAGGCTTGTCTTCCAAACCGATATGGTACCTTTCGTACACGAGAAGGTGATCATCACGACGAAATGCAGCGCCAGAGAGAGCCACATCGCTCGTCTATCTGTGGCGCTGTAGCATCTCACTGTTCTCATCCTTTTTTTTTTCTACTTCTTTCTTTCGGCGTTCACCATGGGACGTGGGTATGAAATTCGGCTCTATCGACATTCAAGCCTCCAGGGTGAAGCCATGTTTACTTGTATAGCAACATGGGAAAGTATGCATTACGGTCGTGTGGCGCATCAGGAGCGCGCTCTGGTCGCCATCGCTTGAACGGCACGGGGACCTTGGGGGGCAATTTCGCCTCGCTGTAAACCGGCGTTGTGGAAGCGACGATGGCAATAGCTTGGGTCAAATCCACGGCATCCGGTGCTTTTTCGGGTACTTGAGCGGCCTCACCTTCCTTGGGAGGGGCGACGCTGAGGTGGACATTAACTACGAACAGCAGTGAATCAAAGGGTGTGCATACGACTGCGGCTGGGAGTGCTGGATAAGCAAGGTCGACAGATCTGACTGAGTGACCACCGAAAGCTGAGGGTAGGCTCGCCGAACATCGCGTTTCCAGTAGGGATTCTGAGCCGGGTCCGACGCTAGTCCGAGTGTCAGTCGTGTAGGCGTATAATGGTTTCATTGGCACCTTTCGTCGCAGGAGTGGAATATGTCTCTGTGCGTGAGCCAGGCTGGGGGTATCTATTCAACTCCGGGATCGGGA
Organism: Butyriboletus loyo; assembly: GCA_038093515.1. NCBI lineage: Eukaryota > Fungi > Basidiomycota > Agaricomycetes > Boletales > Boletaceae > Butyriboletus > Butyriboletus loyo. The sequence continues at coordinate 158,791 of JBBPSI010000009.1, read as the reverse complement.
GGCCAGAAGAAATTTCGGGATTCACAACCACCGCATCACCTGTGCCAACGTTAGCGACAACGCGAGACGACATGCGAGGCTTCAACGGACGAAATTTCTTCCAAAAACCCTTTGGATGTACGTGGTAGAGTGTGGACTCTGCTGCTTTTCTGGTTGCCATTCGTGGGTTTGAAGTAACTCGGGCGGCGCTGCGTCCACCCAGCGAAATGGATCACATAAGCAACCGTCTCTCGGCGATTCCAGTGGTTCGTTGGTCAGTTGATCATTTACCAGCGATATTCAAGTTGAAACCCGAACGCTGGCCACTGTACATACGAGACATTATTGTGCATCGGTTCAGCTTCCGGGAAGATATCAAATCATTCAACTGTTTCGTCGCCGATTTGGACGTCTGACACATTTGTAGTTGGTGAGCTCCAACCGACCCATGTTCGTGCAATATTTCTCACTGAGAGGCTAGATCGTGTCGTCAGCAGTCTTGGTATGAGACTTTTCTGAAGACCGTATCACCGTTACGCGGTGACTGACAATGCAGTTTGCAAATTATACTTACTTACGGGAAACAACGCAAGATCACGCAATGAGATCACGGCATCACATCTTTTCCCCACTATAGTCCCAGAGTCTGACTGGGAATCGTCCTTATTTCCTTTCTTACCCCAGTCATTGCTGGCTACTTATATACAGGCGGGACAGACCTCAAGGTGATTTCATCTTCAAACCCCCCCGCCATTACCCCGCACTACTCTCCTCTAATGGGCTTGCTATTGTACCAACGTCCTGATGGATCTGTCACGGACCCTCTGCTGGGTGATGCACAACTCGTGCATGTGTCCAAGGGTCTGCCATTGCGCCAACGTCCCAACAGGTCTGTTAGCGGCGATGACATGCAACTCGTGCATGAGCCCAACGGCTTGCCGCTGTGCCGACGTCCCGATGGGTCCGTCAGTGTCCTTCTACCAGATGATGCACGACTTGTGCACGTGCCCGACGACTTGCCACCGCACCAACGTCCCAATGGGTCAGCTACTGACGCTCCGCAGGACGACACACAGCTTGTGCGAGAGCCCGAAGAACGAGATCCTCATGTTGTTCCTACATTTACCGCCGAAAATGTAACAAAACCTTGCTCCATCCTGTCATACCTGCCTCCCCTCCTGTCCTCGCTTCCACAGGATGTCTCTGTCCCGCCGGTCCCCGTAGATAGACCACCATTGGTCACAGAGACCCGTCTGCCAAATATCGACCCCGTCTCGCTCTCGCTGCATAAAGCATTGCACCATTTCGGTCCACTCTCGGAGGATTATGCTAATCTTCCTTACGCGGACGCTTTTAACTGGTCAGTTCTCGAGCTCCCAAAAGATGAAGAGCGCGAGTGGTACGCCGTAGTCTTCCGGAGCCGACGGAAACAGGGCAGTGACAGCGGTCGTAAGTACATCCCTCCCCCAAAATGAAGGCTTAGCTCACCATAGATGCAGCGCTCTACGACGCAGACAGAAAGGCACACGAAGAAGCGGTTTCCAATGGAGGAGTGAGTCGTCATTTCATTTCATATTCGGTGCATTGAGTGTGACTGTTTTCGTGATAGCTTCTTATGTACTGGTACGGAATTCCTAACCCAGACACGGGGATGAACATGGCAACTTGCATCTGGCAATCGCGAAAGCACGCCATCGCTGCGAATTCACGGCCACACCATATCCGGGCAATGAAACTCGCTGCTGCCTCGTATGAAGTGTACGATCTGGAACGGTACAGACTAATGAAGGTGAAAGGGGAGAAAAGCATTCTCGTGGAAGAGTTTGGCGGTGGAGAGTGCGGATGGTGAGGGTCATGAATTCTACAGACTGTCCAAGGTGGAGAGGGAGCGAGCCATTCGGGGGAGAAGTGATCATTATCGAATATTTACCCTGCAGGTCTTACTGAAACCATGTTGATACCGCTATGTTGCTTTGTTTTAACGTCACCGCGATTATGTTTCATTCCACTACCGCATACTCCCGATGTGGAGCGATAGAACAAGCACGACACCGACGCCGACTTGTTCCGCGCTCCTATACGATGCATTGAGTCGACGATGATCGGATGCAACTGGCGATCACGCTGACTCCGGACAAGTTTTGACGCAGAAAAAAAGGTTCGGAACTTTGGAGCGCGCCACGTATCACTTCGAAACGTGTCTCATGCTTGCCAGTGGTTTCCAAACTCAAACTCGGGTTGTTGCGTCGCCGCAGACCATCGGGAGGTATTCAAATCTTTTGGTCTCGTGACAGCCCTGAGTCGCCGCTGTCGCATGGGGCTAACAGGTTGACCCATTCCGTTTCAAAGTATGGGTTGGTTGAGGCCAGCTGGCGCACCTCGCCTGACGGACGGAAATGGATCATATCGTGGTTTGGACGATAACCCGTTGACGCCTTCGTAGCCCTCAGCAGTCAGCATCCGCAAAGCAGCTAGAATGACAGTGCTCAGCAACTCTCGTGAGCTTGGCCGAGCCCCTTCATTGGCTGACGAGCGTGTCAGTAACCCCCAATGTGGAATCTTACCAACAAGGTAATCAAATACAGACTTGTCAGGTCGTGTTGGGTTTTCTGCAGAATTCGTCAGCCTGAGTATGTCCAGGCAGTCACAATTTGTTCTCGTAAGTGCAAGTTCTACTCCGTTCCCAGTCATTTGCTTCCTCAGTACCGATAATGTCGACCTCAGGCTAGGCGGGTTTGCATTGTAGTTGCGAACGTTTACCAACATCGCTGACTGTATCGCCTGTGATATTACCATGGCGTCCGAAATGCAAACACACGTGTCCGTCCGTCTTCGCTACCTGGATTCAGAACACTCCCCGAGACTAGATTACTTTGCACACTGACTCTCGCGTCATGTCTCGTGTGCCCAGCTCATGGAAGAGGGGCTTTCTCGTCACTACTCCTTCTGCTTCTTTCAGCATTCGTTCGCAGTACACCTCTGTTGTGTTTGTCGTCCGCGTTCCCCGTCGTTCCCCGCAACCTCATTTCTCAGATCACTATCGAAGATGGCGCCGTTGCGTCAGAGAATAGACAGCTCTGAGACATGGAATGCCTCCGACGCAGCCATGAGCGCTGCACCCACCGTCAGTGCCATGTTCTCGTGAGTCTGTTCACCATTAGCTAGCTTTATCCAGCTCAATTTTCGGTCCGGGTTTTACACCCTGGAATTGGCGGCGGTAGCTCCAAGACGGTGCGCAGACTACCAAGGGAACCCGGTAAAGCTTCTGAGGTGTTTACGGTCAATGGGAAACTGCACCTGGCTTTGCCAACAAGACGATGTATGTCAACGATCCTTCGGCTGCCATCTTAGGGGGGTTGGCAGTTGGAGTACCGGGTGAACTTCGTGGCTTTGAAAAAACCCATTGCCACTGGGTCATTTGCCCTGACATAGACTCGTTCAACTAGGCGCAGAATTAGCTACCGAATGGACTGCGAACATTGAGTCGACAAAGAGAATAAAAATAGGTGGTCACCAATCTTCCGCCTGCCAATGCATTACAGATGTATCTGGACCTCGTGCTTCATAACAAAGACCAGAGTGTCGTGTTTGGCGCATATAGGAAGCTGCTCCTTCAGAGAAAGACCATCCACTACACGAACCTCTCCCGTACGCTAGGAATAATCGTGAACGAAGGTCCCATCGCTTTTTGCAAGGTTTGGGTCAATGTGCCGTCTCGGACTATGGCAGTCCAACTGAGCAACAGCGACAGGGCCAATACTGATTCCATCATTCATAAAGTTCGCGAAACTCTTACCTATGCGGATCCCGAGAACTATTCTGTTGAAGCTGAACGTGCGTCCGAGGGGACCCTCCGCGATAAGAAAGCGTACACCTCACCTGCTCCTGCTTGGGCCGTGCTTCTCCACATACTGAACTAACTTGAGCGATTTGATTTGATTTGTGTAGGTTGGACGCCGTCGAATGTGCGTGGAATTGTCGAAGCGACGAAGTGTAAGTCCATACATTCACCAAGACGCATTCCCCGTGGCCAACTCTGATGGTGGTCTAAACAAGAATTGGAGACCTCTCTCACTACCTAAGTAACATGATCAGTGTCAGAGAGATCATCAAACAGCTGCCAATCTTACCTATGTGAGAGTTTTATGCATATTATATTTCCGTTGTTTACACAACAGTGTTGTCATCAAGGAATGCACTCACTGGCAGCTACTGAGTTATTATAATCCTGGATTCGATACTTATCGAGACCGATCATGGCACCGTACGTTATCTAACTCACGAATGCTTGGTCTTGGATCAACAGACTCATATCTCCGCGGTAGATGAGGATGGCATGGCCATCGCATTGACCTCCGCGGTGAACCGGACTTTTTTTTGGCTCTCAGCGAGTGTCAGCCTGAACGACGAAGTAATGCCTATACCACCCTGCACGTTATCGATCTCGATAGATGATTTCTCCATACCCAGGATCCCCGATAAACTGAGCTTGCGGCCATCCCCGTGGAAGCCCTTTTACTCCAAACTGTTTCATGCCAGAGCAACGCATCGCTGTCCTAGGTGACACGATTCTGAGCCGGGAAAGTGGTCACTGTCTCCCACTGTATCCACCATCAGGGAATATGCGATGCACAGTTTTTGCTTCGCCATGACTGTCTTCCGGGCGTTCTTGAATCTGGGTCGGGGAGATGGACGCCAGCCAAGCTGTGGGACGATGGAGTAGTTTCCCGAGCGTAGCCGAGTGCTACAGAGTGCTACAGACTGTTAGTAGCCGTTGGTTCTGACCACCAACCGTTTCACTGATGTAGGATTGCATATCGAGTGTTGCATCACACAAGTACCTTTTGAGTTCATCGACATCGTGCATAAGTGAAATGACCAGAGAGTGTCGTCGGTGACGATGATGGTGGCAGTGAGCGGACAAGGTCCAGCACACCACTGGCATTGACGCGATACATGACCATTAACATCACAACTTGCATCTGGCGACCACGAAAAACACGCCTACAACGATTATTATAGACTCTCAAGTGTGAAGGGGGAAGGGTACTCTCGTCGAAAAGTTCACTCGCAGGGGCATTTTTCTCTCAAGTTCATAGCATCGAAACAGTAGGATACTGCCATGTACAACAAACAACACAGAACTGCTCTGCTGAAGCAAACGGACGACATTGACAAGCGCCTTCAACCCATCTCACTCCAAGATTCAATGCTATCGCGGCTGTTTTCGGAAATGCGCGAAAGGCGACGGTCGACGTCATCGTGAGCCGCGATGGTGCGTTTTGAGGATCTCAATGGAATCATCCAGGACAACGCGGAAGACGTCTTGCGAACAGGTGTCTGTGGCACTCCACATGATTGATTCGATCGAACCTTTTGCGGTGCGCTGGGAGGGGAAACAGGCACCTGCCTTATCGGCGTCGAAAGCCGTATCTCGCGAGCCTCCGATTCAGTAGCTCTTACTTCTTCGCCATGCAGCTTCGAGGAACGACGGCAATGGACCCACAAAAAAGTCATAAATTTACCTCGCTTATCGTCTCCCGTTCACTCACCAAGGCAAGTTCTTCACTAGCACGTATGTTTTCTCCATCAACACGAGGTAGAACACTATCGGCAGCCAGCGATGTACGCTGTTCTCGAAGCGGAGATAAGAATATGCCCGCAAGGATAATGCCAGCCTCACCTGCTGTAGTACATCATCGATCGGCGACGACCAGGACCGGATGAAAGTGCTCGTATTCATGTTGTTAGGCTGTATCGGGCCAACGTCATCGAGATAGGCTATCTCCCCATCTTCTGTGAGGGAAGGGAATTCCTCGCTGGAGGCTGCATACTCTTCCTGGTCCACAGCGAAACGTGCACCCCATCCGTTCTGATCGCCCACCTGATTGGGTACAGCGTATCCAAACGGGGATGAAGGCAATGTAGAATGTCTGTTCGTGTCGCTTTCTTCGACATTCGATCGCAAGAACAGGCGCCAACGGAAGTCAATAGCATTGGTATCCAACCCGTAAGATTCGGGTTGGAGAGGATCAGATAGCGAAGGATCTTCTGTCGGTGAATCGAAGTAGACTGGGAGGGAAGAAGAAAGGGTGGGTCCTGGAGTTACAAACACGTTGAAGCAATCGTTGCCACCCCGAAACACTTGGTGACTCATACAGGCACCGAGCTCCTGGAAGTCCGAGGAGGGTTCATTGTCTTGGCCGAATCCCGAAAATGCCCGAGTGAATTGTGGCAGTTCAATTTCATCACCTAGACGTAAATGAGACGCAGGTAATGCTGGAGGATGCATCATGTTAGTGGCATTGGAAGTCACTTGCTGTGGCACAGGGACCAAGGGTTTGCCGTGAACAATTGAACACTCTATCGACCTGCGAACTGGGGCGAAACGGCCTGGGGTTGAAAACGGCAAAGCATTAGTCGACGCCTCAGGCTGCAGGTACGATAGTATGTGTTCAGGAACGATAGACGAAACGTTGCCCTGCGCATTTAATGTACTGTCCGCGTGATAAGCTGCGCCAGGAACATTCTCTTGTTTGTCGAATTCGAAGGGCGAGAATGCAAATAGTTCTTCCTCATGGGGAACACCCTCCAGATGTGCCGTAGGGGAGCTGGACTTGGATTCCGTATTAATGCGAGAAGGTGATAGCAATCCTCGCAAGGGATGACCTGCTTCTAAGCTACAGAACGTATTCGCGAGCCAATCGGGGAGTCGGTTCCTTGGTTCCTTGGGTGGATCCTAGACGTTGAAAATGGGAAAAGCACGGGAGATCGGGAAGAATGAGCGCATATACGCATACCGCAGGCTTAGGACGTCCATCAGAGTCTTCCCGAGCAAGCAAGGGCGACTTTTTCATTTTCAGCACGGAAAAATCTTTGCCCAGTCTCCCTTGATGGAGGCTGCTGTAGGCGTCCACCGGGGTCTTTGGTGTATCGTGACTGCTGACGGAGGAGGTACCGGAGGACTGCACCCTTTTTCGTGACGCGGCTGAGTTGTCGTTTCTGCACGCGAGCGTGGTGTTGACCGACTTGATCATGCGGTCGAAACGCTTATTGAGGTCAGCGACCTTTCTTCGTTTCGCCGGCCTATACTCTGAAATGTCTATGGAGATACATTAAGCACATCGAGTGAACCAATAGGCATCAGGAGACCTATTGTGTTTGCTCGCGCGTCCGAAACGTTGGTGCTGAGCAAATGTGGTCACCATGTGCCCGACGACGTTGAGTGGTGCCGTTAAACCAACCTTGCATTTGTGTAGCGCGACAGACTCGACGCAGAGTCGTCCCGACCTATGAGAGACAATGTATCTGTTCTACGCATGGTCGTGACTCCGAAAGTAGAACGTCATGTAGTCGTTATCGTTATCTAAGCGATAACTTCGTTGCGATCTTTATGTGAGAACCGAACAATCGGAGGCGTGGGCCTCAGGGTACTCGTTCGTTTCCTTCTTTGCGTCTAGCACGCTCCCGAGTTATAGCTCGACGGCACTGACCACATCCCAGACATTATGTTATCTGAAAAGTTACCCCCCCTCGAGGATGCAGACACACGAATCTACCTTCCTTTGCTAATCGGACTCAAATCCTTTTCCAACGACTTGCTTCCTCTGTATACCGGCTCTCACGTCAGGAAGCGTGCGCCCAGCTCATGGAAGCGAGGCTTCCTTGTCATTAGTTCCCTCTGCCTCCTTCTGGTGCTCGCTCGTAGCATCCCTCTGTCATGTCTACTATCAATCCGTTCACGCGCAACCGTTCGCAATCCCTCTTATCTGATCACAGCGGACCATGGCGCCGTCGCAGCAGAGAACAAGCGCTGCTCCGACATTGGGGTCGACGTACTCAAGGACGGAGGGAACGCCGTCGACGCAGCCATCAGTGCTTCGTTTTGCACCGGTGTCGTCAACATGTTCTCGTGAGTCCTGCTCATCACCACCTGTATGACGAGTTCATCCGGCTCAACGTTTGTCCCGGAATTACATAAAGCTCAGGGATCGGTGGAGGCGGCTTCATGGTCGTTCGCGTGCCATCCACAATACCAGGTACCACATCCGAGGTGTTCACGGTTGATTTCCGGGAAACTGCGCCGGCGCTGGCGAGCGAGATGATGTATGTTAACAATCCTTCAGCTGCCCGAATTGGTGGCTTGGCAGTCGCGGTGCCAGGTGAAGTTCGTGGCTTCGAAGAAGCCCATCGTCGGTGGGGTCGTTTGCCCTGGTCAAGACTCATTCAGCCGAGTGTCAAACTGGCTGCCGAATGGACTGTGGACGTGGAGCTAGCCAGGAGGATCCAAGTAGGTGATCGCCATAGACTACCTTCCAATTATTTATGTATTACAGATGTTCTCGGATATCATGCTCCACAGCAAAGACTGGCAAGCCGTGTTTGCCCCGGAGGGAAAGCTGCTTCTTCAGGGGGAGCCCATTCGGCGCACAAATTATTCCCGCACGCTCGATATAATTGCAAATGAAGGGCCGGGTGCTTTTTACAAGGTTTGGTTCAATTTCTTCTGTTCTCGGACGACGGTGATCCAATTAGACACCAATGACAGGGTTCCATTGCTGATTCTATCATTCGTAAAGTTCACGAAACAGGTGGTATTCTTACACATGCGGACCTTGAGAACTATACTGTCAAGGTCGAACGTGCGCTCGAAGGAACTTACCATGATAAGAAAGTGTACACTTTACATGCTCCTGCTTCTGGGCCTGTGCTTCTCCACATGTTAAACCTCCTTGAGCGATTTGATCTCATCGGCGAGGGTCGGACGCCGTTAAATGTGCATAGAATTGTCGAGGCGACGAAGTGTAAGTCCATGTGTTCACCGTGAGGATCATTTCTCAAGATCTCAACGGCGACCAGTCGGGTTTGCAGCACGGTAGGTCGAGATGGAAACACATTGTTCGTGGTGGCTAACTCTGATGGTGCTCTAGAACGCGGATAGGAGACGTCTCCTGCTATACAGGGAATATCACTCGTGTTAGGGAAATCCCGACCAAGGAATTTGCTCGCCTGGTCGCCGTTAACCTCACGGACGTGAGAGTTTTTTTGCGTATTGGCTTTTCATTATTTTTGATAGTTGCCGCATCAAGGACCGGACTCATCCGCCGGAATATTATAACCCTGAATTTGATGTCGAGATCGATCATGGCACCGTACGTATTCTGCAACATCTGGATCACGAGTGCTTATTTTCGAATGGACAGAGCCACGTCTCAGTGGTGGACAAGGAGGGTATGGCCGTCGCATTGACCACCACGGTGAATCTGGTCTTTGGCTCTAAAGTGCTTGACCCAGAAACGGGTATTATCCTGAACAACGAGGTATGAATAATCTATGGAGCGCGTTGAGAGTCGCCTCTGAATCATTTGATGTAGATGGATGATTTCTCCACGCCCGGGATTTCGAATGCGTTCGGCTTACGGCCATCCCCGTGTAAGTCTTCATACTCCAAACTATCCACTTTTAGAACGTGACCAATCGCTGACCCACCCAGACAATTACCCTGAGCCGGGCAAGCGACCACTGTCTTCCATATCACCCACCATCCTAGAATACGCCGACGGATCACTTTACCTTGCCATTGGTGGTTCCGGTGGATCGCAAATTTTCTCTGCCCTCTTGCAGACGTTGCTGAATTTGGATTGGGGCATGGATCCCAGCCAAGCCGTGGAATATGGACGCGTCCATGATCAATTGTATCCAGAGAGAGTCAGTGCGGATAACATTCTGCCAGCATTGATCATCGATAGTCTCCGAGATCGGGGGCATAATGTGACGGGTACGTTCGATGCCCACGTTGATGTCCCATGGTTGTGTGCTGATGTATTGGGTGTAGAAATGGATATAAATCGTGTCGCCGCGGTGATTCAGACTGTTGTGAGCAAAGATGGCAAGATTTACGGTACGCGACGATTGTGTGTTTTCCCGGGGTTTATGGACGTGTTACTCACGCGAGTTCACAGCGGCGAGCGACTCGAGGAAAAATGGGATTGCCGCAGGATACTGATCATTTTTGTTCGGACGGCTTGATAGGCATCGTATATCACGGACCATAATTTTGGATAGAGTTGTTGGTGATATATATATTGACGATCTACATAGTAATGGCCCTCCGTAGTTTCCTCACGCTAGAGTAGGCTTACGGTGAGAGTAGCACACCAACTTTACTCACGTCTATTTGCATCGTGTACTGATTCGACGGAATGTCGGCCCGAGTGATCAGGGTTTTCCAGGACTACAAATCCAGAAATCCTATGTTTTTTCTGGAATCACAGCCATCGTCCTCGCTCCTTGCAGCGAGGTGCGCAGTTTGTTGTTAGGGCAGTGAGGGCACCTAGTAGTAGGATTATTTGTGTGTGCTGTGTTTGGCAGCGCCTTGGGATCAAACAACGCACAATTCGTCTACGGGTCCAATCTTACCCAATCCAGAAATTTCTTTGACACCGTCAGCACGACCTCCCCTTCGACCATCCGCTACGCTCTTTCGTAGTCCACTCTCCTTTCTGTGCTGTTGCTCGATTCTGTCACAATGTCAGACACTGACTGGGACCTCATCTCTTCTTATGCCGGACTACTCTGCCTCGCGGGCGTCTCCATTTACTGTGGTGCATTCGATTCGCTGCCTGTACGTCCCCCCTCATCGTTCCACATTTACCGAGCACCACGGTCCGAGCCCAAGTTTATAAGCCCAGCGCACGCGATCACAATACGTCAAAAAAGAACCTCGTGGATGAGGAGGACGAACACGAGGATGAAGACGTTCCAGATCGTATGTCTTCGACCGACGCATGGCTGTTTCCGATCGTGAGTAGCCCCGTGTTATTCTTGTCATCGAACTGGGGGGACAAACGAAAAAGAAAGAAAAAGCTCACGTTCGCCTCGTGTAAATCAGGTCGGCTCTGTAGCCTTGCTTGGCATGTACATGATAGTCACATACGTGGGCAAGGAATGGATCAATTGGCTACTCGGCTGGTATTTTTCGATAGCTGGGGTGGGGAGCGTATGGAAGGTATGTATGGCGGTCCTGCTTTTTTTTTGCTGTGGATTCGGATTCCTTTCCCTCTTTTTATTTTATTTAATTTTTTATGGCATGCGCTCGTTTTGCCAGTCGTGCTGAAGCTATGTATAGTCCGCCGTGTCGTTGGCTAGGTTCGTTATCGGGAGGGAGAAATGGAGGGCGTTTGATCGGCACCGGTTACTCCTGCTTCGGGGACCACTCGGTACGTCGAGCAGCGTGTCGCGCAAACACTGTTGGGATGATCTCATGTTTATTGGTTTAGAGGTGTACTCCTTGTCTTTCCGAACGCCGACGCTGTTGTTGTTGCCAGTGGGCATGCTCCCTTCCATGCTTTACAGCTTCTCTACCGGATCTCGCAAGTCTGCATTGTTGACAGACATCCTCGCACTCTCCTTTTCGCACAATGCCCTGTCGATCCTGAAACTAGACTCGTTCAAAACGGGATGCATCCTCCTGTCAGGGCTATTCTTTTACGATATCTATTGGGTGTTTGGTACCGACGTGGTGAGATGCAGCTCGAACGAATGGCAGGGTGCTTGTCTCATTCTGTCTAGATGGTGAAAGTAGCCACCTCTCTTGATGTGCCGATCAAACTTCTGTGGCCAAAATCGATGACATTTGCCGCTGAAAGAGGGTTCACCATGCTTGGACTTGGTGACGTCGTCATACCGGGTATTTTTATCGCCCTGGCACTCCGGTATGACCTCGCGCGTGCAGAGAAGACGGAGAGGAGTTTTTCCAAACCATACTTCGTTGTCACATTAAGTGCGTACGTGGTGGGCCTCATCACGACGATGAGTGTGATGCATACATTTGGCAAGGCCCAGCCAGCTTTGTTATATCTTAGGTAAGCGTATTCCATAACCCCTTTCCAATTTGATGCTGATGCATTTGCTTTGCCCATTTTTGTGCTGTCGTTGATGTTGTATGCAATGTGTAGTCCGGCATGTATACTGTCTTTGGTGATTACGGCGGTTGTGCGTGGGGAAGTTGCAGACGTATGGGGGTGGTCAGATGATCCCGAGCTGTCACGACAGAAGACGGCACAGGAAGCACCTGTGGAATTTCGGGCGTTGCCAGATGTTCGGAACGGGAACAGTACGCCACAGATGAATAAGGGCGCTGATGGTGGACGTGAGGATGCCTGGGACGGAGGTGAGGAAGAGGGAGCTGGTGAGCAGGCGGACGGTATGGACGAGGCAAAAGCGAAAAAACGCAAGAGCAAAGGGAGGAAGAAGGTGTGATGGGGAGTAGAGAGCAAGCGTTGGTGACCGCCAAGTATACAGGGTTGATCGGACATATTCCGTTGTGAGAGAGGACGACTCATGATGATATGGCCTAGTGGAGGTAACGTACGACCGTCTCACGGCCGTTACTCCAACGCTGTCGTAAGTGATCCAGGGTGCCTGATGTCGGGACGGTGCGAAGATCGATATAGAGAGTAAGGACGAGGCGGCCCGGAGATCTGGACGAAGCTTGGAGTGGCTGAGCGACTCCCACTGCGCAGATCGGCGTGCGGACCTGGGCGTCAGAAAGGACAGGACTTTGAGAGCCATTCTCAGGCTCATACGGCTGCCAAAAGAGCAGATGACGAGTTTGTAAAAGGAGATAGGAGGTCAGACATGGACATTGCTCAGAAAGTGCCGTCATCTCATGAACCCTGTGCAGACTCATGTTGGTCCGAAAGGGGCGGCGTAAAGCTGGCTTGGACTGGATGGATGGAGTACGTATGTGTGCTGTCAAATGTCACAATATCTGGTGTCAACCTGATGTGTTTGATCTGACAGTGCTTGGGAAAAGGATGTCGAATGACAGGGATCTCATGTGTGCGTGTGGAGCGAAATACATGGGGGGGGAGGAGGGTGAATGGGATCGTGGTACTAATACTAATGCGAGTAAAGGTCCTTCCGGCGGAGAAGAAGGGTGGACTGGGCCAAAAATATGATGGCGGCGGTAGGGATCGACCGTGGAGATCTGATGTGACGAGGGGGAGGGGGGAGAGTGGAGAGGCCAGCGAGGTGGACGTGTAAGGCGCTCCCGAGAGATGACGGCAGTAAATTCATTCACGATCACCGAGGGGTTGATTCGACGACCGTCGGACGAGAGGATTAAATGACGTAAGAATAATACAACATGGGGGTTCCATTCCGACCCCGGATACCCAACATCGACATGTGAATGTGGGTAGTGCTGGGGGGTCGTGATGCCACATGTGGGCGATGTGCAAGCGGGGTCCTGCTAAATAGGTGACATGCCGTGCCTTGCAGTGACGGTCGTTCCTTGCCTCTTCAGCGTTGTCGATTTCGAGGACGCGCTCGATTTTTCGCCGAGCCCTGCTCGATTTCCTATTTTTTTTTCTTTTCATAAGAAGATTTGCTCGAACCAAAGCGAGCTTTGATTCGCAGACTTCCCAGTCGCCCACGAATCCCGCTCAGAACGGACGCGCCTGTGCGTCCCTTCCCCCGTCAGCAGCTGGTTGATCTTTATGCTCCCCACAGATCACAACATCTCCCTTCCTCTCCTCCGATTCTCTCTCTCTCCCCTTCATCCTCCCCCAGTTCTCTTCTGATCCCCACTCCACAATGCATACCTTCTCAAACGACGACTGGTCCAACGTGTTCGCTGCCCCTCTGTCCCCTGCCGTCTTCGCTAACCTCGCCGCCAACGGCGTCTTCCCCGTCCCCACCTCGACTGACCAAAATCGCCATCCCTTTCCAAATCCTCGCCCCAACCCTCCGCGCGATCACCAGCAAGACTTGCACCACGATCATGCCGCATGGTCTCACTCTCTTCCCGCTCATCACACCCCCAGAATATCGTTCTCAAAACCGCATCCATCCCTCTCTACCTTGTCCCTCGGCCAGCCAAAGTCCCCTCACGATGTCCCTCTGTCTTCCTCACATCATCACGATCCCTTCCTTCGTCAGCACAAACCCCACCGTGTACCCGTGCATGTGAGTGCTCCTCTCCAGCTGTCCACTCATTCGACACCGCACCACTGACCCCCACCACCCAGAGTTTCGATCATTCACTATCAAATACAACCCGTTCCCGGAGGCCTGATGATGGTGCAGATGCTTTTCTCCATCCTGACCCCCTTTCAATACCTCCGGTAAACTTCCACCCCTACACCCCCATCGAGCGCTCAAACGTCGGCATACCCCCTTCCTTGTGGATGTCCCCCACCTCCACTCACCCCCCTTCCCCAGCCCTCTATTCTCCCCTCACTCACCTATCCATACCGCAGAACGGTATCGTCCCCCCTGATCCATCCCCCCTTTCCGGCCACCTCCACGTCTCTCCCTCCACTACAGCTTCCCTGTCTGTCGACTCAAAGTCTGCCATTCTATCTGACCTCTTTTCTGACGATCTCTTCGGCACCTCGAGTAACGGACAAGGTCCAAGTTCGTTCACCTCTCCCAGATTATCGGGTTCTCCTGATATTCAATCCACTGCGTTGCCTTCCACCGAAACCGATCCGGAGAAACTTGCCAAACAAGATCCTCTTGCCACCCAGGTCTGGAAGATGTTTGCCCGCACGAAAGCCAACCTCCCTCACGCACACAGGATGGAAAACATCACTTGGCGCATGATGGCCCTCGCACTGAAAAAGAAGAAGGAGCAGGAGGAGACACCTGCTGCCCCTGGTAGCGTGCGTGTCAAGACCGAAAACACCTCCAGCAGTCCTTTTCTCAATCAACTCGACCCATCAAATACGCATCCCGCCACCGAGGAAAGAGGGAGACCCTTTGCAAAGGGCAAGGGCAAGGTACAGGTCATCGGATTCGACGGTACCAACCAAGATGGCACAGAGGACGATGAGTACGTACTCACTTCGAACGTTCTTCTTGGTTCTCGTGATGTGAATCTGCTTTCAGTGGCGAGCCAATGGACTGGCGGGCTGTGAGCAGGTCAAGATCTCGGATTTCCATGGATTGGCGTCCCCAAAGTCCCTCCCGTTCGCGTCCCCCGCCGTCAGTCACGCAGTTTGAGCCACCTGGCATGCACGTTCAGTTTGACGGTCGGCATCCCTTTTCAAGCGCTCACGACCGCATGGACAAGTCTCCCGAACGAGGTGTGCGATGTTCAATGGAGCATACATCATCATCCAGTATACCGATACCGGGTCCTTCTACCCTATCTTCTTCGCGCCCTTCTGCGACGTCTTCTTTAGGTCATGTGCGCTCCGCACTATCTGCCATCTATGAAGGCAAGACGGCCCACGAGGCTTCTCCGTTTGGAAGTCCAACTCATGACAATGCCCACGTTAATCAATTTGATCAGTCCTTGGCCGCACTCGACACTCCAGCCTTCCATCCTACTTCGCTCCCTTCTTTCGGCCTACACGGGCCCTCCAAGTCTTGCCTTGACGACCAGTCATCAAAGCCTCGTGCATTTCCAAGGCACGTGCGCAAAACAAGCTTTGATCACACCGTGGAGCGCGAAGGTATATTCACCGGCCCAAGTGGTCGGCATCAAGTGAACGGTAAACCATTGTCTCCGGACAGCCTCGCGGGGCAGAAGCGGCGTGCTGACGCACCACATGCAGAGAGCATGTTGCGGGCTGATCCGTCAAACGTCGAAGGTAACCCGCGTTCAACGAAACCCCGAGAGGCGGATCAATATATTGGACATGGTTCTTTCCCATCTGCCGCTTTCAATTTCAGCTTTCCACCATTTGATGGGATGTTCGACTTCACCTCACCAGGAAGCGTAATATCACCTCATAATTTCTCACATATGCTGCACAGTGCCGAGAACGCAAGAGCATCTGACTTGCATTTCCATGATTCTGCGCCGCATTCGCTGAGTAGACCTACTTATACGCCTTCAGTGGGCTCCCCTCCTGGTGTCGACGAGGGTGCTGCTGCCGCCAACGCAGCAATGACAGAGGGCTACGTTCAACATCTAAGCGCTGCCAACTTTACCGCTGATGACGGCGTCGATTACCGTCACCTCCTCGGACTCCAGTTCCCATCATTAGACGCCGGTGTAAACCTGGGTCAAGGGCCGTATACCCATGTCGATCCAACACAGATTTTGCCCGTGGAACACGGAGAAATGGTGTTGCAAAGCTATCATGCGAGCCCGACCAGCGATTGGGGCAATGGCCTCCCCTCCTCGACCGCCTCTCCTGAACCCTATATCACATCCAATGCTTCATCTCCCCCGTCCGTCGAAGGCGGCAACAACGCCACCAACGCTCGCATATCCAACCGCAAGATATCATCGGCCAATCGCGTTGCTCAGGGGTTGCAACGAAAGAAGTCTGCTGCTAATACCACAGTCGCCGTCTCCCGGTCGGCAACGAGCACCCCTGAACTGACTACCGAGGGTAGTAGCAGTGCTACTGCCAAAGGAAGCAGTGATGATGGCGATCAACCCCCAACTTCCTGTACGAACTGCCAGACAACCAACACCCCGCTGTGGAGACGCGATCCGGAGGGACAACCTCTTTGTGAGTAGCCGTCTCCGTCTCCAGTCGACGCTCGATTGACGAACGTTTGACAGGCAATGCCTGTGGCCTTTTCTTTGTGAGTGTGACAGACGTTTTGGTACGAATGAAACCTCATCTGTTGTAAAGAAACTGCACGGTGTCGTCCGGCCATTGTCGCTCAAGACCGATGTCATCAAGAAGAGGTGGGTTCTACTTGCTTTGACCGTGTTCGTATTCATCGTGCGTGCAGAAATCGGGCATCTGGCACACCAAATGGCAGCAATTCTCGCAAGAGCGGAGGTGCTGGGCTGCCAAAGATCGCCGCGTCTGGCAGACCTCGTTCCGCCACCACGAACGCCATCCCGAGCGGCATTTCCGGCACTCGTGTTGCGCCTGCAAATCGGGGAGTGAACGGGACGTTACAAGCCGCTGCAGTGGCCGTGAAGAGACAGCGGCGCACATCGACGGGGCTGCCGAGCTCTCCTGTAACACGTAAAGGAAACGAAACTGCGTTCTAATTTTGACATGACGTCCAGCGGTAACGTACGTCGCTTTCGCCAGTTTATGGGGACCTGCGTGCATATATTTTCTTGATTGGAGCGCAGGCTGGCTGATATGTAGATATTGACTGAGCTTAGATTATTGTCTCTTCCTCCTTTCCTGAATTCTGACTTGTTCACATGCTGTTGTATGCTGCTGTCTAAATTTATTCTACTTGTAGAATACGACGTTTGTATGATTAGTGTTGCGGTGCAGGGTTGGGACTCGACCCGTGAGTCTTCAGAGTCCGAGACATTCAAGGCAAGCGAACCCTGTTTGACGGAATAACGGCGACGACGACCACGACCACGACCCACCTTTGACCGTGAGCTCTGCACCACCTGTCGCCAATCTGGCATCGTTTTTCAAAAATGCGACGTCCTCACCGCGTACTCCGGTGCCATCATATACCGCCGGTCTCCAGCCTGTAGCATCAAGAGACGCAACGACGAACAACCGTCGGTTCTCGCGAACAGAACTCGATTTTGAGCAGGCCCTGCGCACTGGTAGGACCGTGGTCATCAAGGAGAGCTTCGACATTCACGCCCTCGGCGCAGTCGACAGCCCTGCCAATCCGAGCTCCAGGCGCCAGCTTCCATCACCATCACCTCCGGAGAAAGATCAAAGGACCATTCGTGCTCCTCACCAACCCCCGACGCCCATCGTCGTCCCGCCTACCCCTTCACCCAGCACTGCTCCATACTCTGCCCAACCACTCTCTTCCTCTTCATCCTCTAACGAAGTTTTCTATGACGCTGAAGACCCTGATATGCAGACCAAACGACGATCCATCTATCGATCTCCTGGCACCTCCAGTAGCCCCGACTTGGCCACCCTCATGCGCAAGGCAAAAGAGAGAGGTGGAGTCGTGCCGCCCAACCTCGCTGCAGCGCAAAAAGAGAAGGAGAGGCGGCCCGAGCTACCTCCGCCGTTGCCCAGTATTTCAGTGAGTTCTAGCCTTCGACAGCCTGTATCGACTCGGCCACGTTCGTCGACGAACACGACGTCGCCTGTGCCACCCAAGTTGTCGATCACGGCGGCGCCGTACAAGGCGGTCAAGACACCCAAGGATCCTGTCAGTCCCAGCGGATCAGACTGGGTCATGGCTAGCCCACGTTCGAGAACGACGTCCAGAGTCGACTGTGACAAGGTGCGCCTTTTTTCCATGGCTTGCTTGGACGTTGCCTGCTCAACGTTTCCTTTTTCTTCCTAGGTGAACAAAAACTCCGTCAAAGCCAAGACGAGCGCATTTTTGGGTAAAATGCTAGGGCAGTCAACACGCGACCGTTCTGTACGTCAATCATTCGGCGTCCCGTCTGTGGTATAGTCTGTTGACTGTTTGATGCAGCGCACGGATGCCTCATTGCCAGGGTCTCCTTCGGGAAGACCCTCGCTGTTCAGTAGTTTTATACCCCCGGTTCCACCCTTGCCTGGGGATGCACAGTCCACGCCTGCATTATCTCCTCTTGCAGACGTTTTCACGACTCCACAGCCACCTCCACAAAGTGAAAAGCCTTTGCCGCCTATACATGCCGGGCCGATGGATCGTGCTAGCAACGACTCCGAGGTGAGCTCACTCGTTGTCGTTGATCCGATATCTCGGATGAAGGGACGCACCCCCTCTCCCGACGAGCGGCCGTTGACAGGCGATGGGAAATTGCCCGGTCATGCAAAGCGCCGGAGTATGAGCGTCAGTGACCTCGATATATTCAAATTCTGTGTCGAGTCCCCTCCAGCGCCGACTTTACCCCCCAAGGACCATGGCGAGCCCGAGGGTCCGGCCTGGGAGTCTTCGGCTTCACTCAACGGGATACTGAGCGATTTTAAAGGCGTGCTGTCGACATTGGACCCTGACACGGGTTCTTCGCTGCTCGATCTTCGGGACCCATCGAAGCCTGGTCGTAGAGCTGCGTCATCCCCTGTGATCGCGTCCACTGGCCAGGCACTTGGTTTGTCTCAGTCAGACGTAAAGTCCCCCATATTCCCCCCTGTACGGCCTGCTACCCCAATCGTCACCGTACCAACGGAATCGTCGTTGAGGCCAGGAACAGATCCAACCTCGCCGTCCCAGGATTCTTTAATTGCCGAGCCGATTCTCCCCCCTCGAAAGTCCTCCCTCCGGACACCTGTACGTTCTCGTTCGGGGTCTGGCCCACACCAACAGCAACAACAACAACAACAAGCCATGGGGGTGGGCGGCCTCGGTTCACCCCGTGGCGCGCAGCTCAAGTATGGTCCCAGTCCACTGCGGTACAAGGGATACGGGAACCAGATGCAGTCGTCCTACCGCGACATATCGAAACTGCGTGTACACCACCACTCCATTGCGTCGACGTCTGAGCCTTCGCTGATCCCGATCAATGACGAAGCACGTCCTTGTACGTCTTGCGATGCGGTTTCGTACTCCTGACGGTGTTCTGATTGTGATTTTGAAAAAGCCACAACGTTGACGGCCGGTTCACACGAGCTCACGACAAACGATCTCGTACTCACCCGGTTTGCATCTAACCCGTCGTTTTCGCACAAGGAAAAGGAGGAGATGCAAGATCCGGAGGAGCATGGCAAGGAGCTGGCCGCGCGATGTTATCAGGAGGACGACGCGTTCCTGGCCAAGGACAAGATTGCCGAGTGGCTGGGTAGCTAGTACGTGCAATCCTCGTTTCTGCAAATGCGAATGGGGTGCTTAATCCTCTTTTGTTTTGCTAGTGGCTCAATCAATAAAGTCGCGCTTCGATATTATATGGATTATTTCGACTTTGCGGGGTTGAGATTGGACAATGCGTTTAGGTAGGCGCGACGTTTAAGAGGAAGGATCCTCATGGCTGAAACTGGAATTCGTAGACGGTTGTGCTCCAAACTTTATCTCAAGGCTGAAACACAGCAAGTTGATCGTATTCTCGAAGAGTTTAGCAGACGCTTTTGGGAATGTAATCCTGTTCGTCTGTATGGGAGTGCAAGTGCGTCAATGTCCTCTCCTTTCTAGCGTTTGATGGCTCATGCGTCGTGCGACGTAGGCGTCGTTCACGCAGTCACGTACTCCCTCCTGCTGTTGAACACCGATCTTCATGTGGCCGATATTACTAGCCGCATGTCCCGCACCCAGTTCGTCCGGAACACCATGACTGCAATCCAGATGCAGTTTCATCCCACTCGGTACGCATCGACGACGGATCTAGACCTCGATGATACCAGTAGTGGCCCCGGGACTAATTCAGAAGGGACCGAGACTCAATCAGTGACGCGATCGAAGCGGAGCGGTAGCATCGCGAGTTGGAATAGCGTCTCCAAGGACACGTTCGTGTCTTCGGGGGCATTGTCTTCTGCTGGGTTATCTATGGCGCAGCCGTCGTTGAATAGTAGCACCACATCTTTCCAACACTCGCCTGGTGGGGAGTCGAAGCCACTCAGTGGTGGACTTTTGCATGTCGTTTATGACCGTAACTGGGAGGTGGAGATGGAGGGGTTACTCAAGGTATGTTTTGTAGGCTGTCTTTCTTGGGATTCGTCTTGATTGGTTTGGTGGATGTTAGGACATGTATGGGGCTATCAAGAGTCAACAGATTCTGCAGCCGCTTGGTATGCTTTCCTTGACTGGTTCTTTGCCTTCCTCATCGAGGCTTTCTGCAGCCCATCTTGCTGTGGCACGCAGCCGAAGCTTACGAGGGCCTCCCGATCGGCTGACAACGCTGAAACGGGGTAGTATCAGAGGAATCCAGACCATCCTCGGTGCACCGTACAGCCCATATAGTAGTGGCAGCAGCATCGACGGACGTGCCAGTCCAGCGCCTAGCTTTGCGACCTCGACGCACGAAGTAAGACTGTCTCTCTTTCCGTATCTTTCTTTTGCTGACTACTATTTTTATTTCTAGGGATTGCACAGTTCAATGGCCGCGTTCCTCACGCCTGCCCTCGGTTTCGCGTCCAACTTGTCCCACACTATCATTCGTGAAACTCAAGAAGACGAAGATCGGAGCTTACATAGTCATGAATCCAGCTCGACCACGATCAGTATCACGGATGAAGAGCTGGCTTTGCTCGGTGCACCATGGGCAAAAGAGGGCATGCTCTGTCGCAAGCAGTACTGGGAATCCGCTGGAAAGCGAGCCAAGTCCAAGAATTGGCTCGACGTCTTTGTGGTCATTCAACGGGGCGAGTTGAACATGTTCATCTTTGGAGAACACGGTGGGGGTGGGTCTGGTATCGTCGGTGGTGGCAATTGGCTGGTACGTCGTTGGGTTCTTATTGGATCGCGATTAACGCCGACTGATCGTTTAGGAAAACGCGAATTCGGTCGGTACTGTCCACCTCGCGCATTCCTTGGCACATGCGCTCCCACCACCGGGTTACAGCAAACAACGACCTCATTGTATGGTGTTGACTCTCGCCAATGGTGGTGTCTATTTCTTCCAAGCAGGTACGGAAGAACTCGTCAACGAATGGGTCTCGACGTGTAACTATTGGGCCGCTCGGACGAGCAAAGAACCCCTCGCAGGCGGGGTCTCCAACATGGAATATGGCTGGAATCGGGTCACGGATACGCACCCCCGATCGGTCTCGGACAATGACGTGTCTCGCGAATTTGACCGCACAGATACCCTCAGCATTCGGAGCGCTCGAAGCAATCGAAGTAAATTTGGTTGGCGAGAAGGGGTGGCGACGGTACGAGCGCCACATTCACCATGGAAAGAGAGGGCGACGGTCAGTGATTGGAAGCCGCCTATACCGCCGATGATATCGAGTATACATGACGAGGAGACGCAATTGGAAGTGTTGCAAAAGTATGTGGGGATGCTGAAGATGGATCTCAAGCATCATAATGAGTTACGTGAGCCGATGGCTGCTTTGGTGAGTTGATAGATAACTTCCCCCCTTCTTTTCGGATTCTCGTTCCTGCGCCGAGTCTACAAAACTGACGTGGTTGTTAGTATGAACATCGTTCGGTCAATGGTATCAAGGCGCAGGGCAATTGGGAAAGAAAGTCCCAGTACCTGTTGACCGAGATCGTGAAGTACGAGTCTTATATCGACTCGCTGCAATCTGGGATGAGTCTCCGACTGAAGAAGAGGGGCGAAAAGGCACTGGAGAGGGCGCTCGTGGGTGTCTTGTCGGACGAGAATCTCGTGCGTTCGAGGACGGTGCGAAGGAAGGAGCGTGGTGCGGAGGATTCGGAAGACACTATCTCGGAGGCGGACGAGCAGTCGTCTGTGGTTGGTTTAGGTTCCTCGCGCCTTCATCATCGTCGAGAGACGGCGGAGAGCGGTCAGTGGTAGTAACATATGATACTCGATTTTCTTTTTTTTTAATACAGTTAATCCTTTTTTTTTCTCTCTTACTTTGGGAATGTGGAATATTTATGTATGATATCTCACCTTACCTCTTTCCGTTCTTCTGTTTAATCTCCCCCCGCTCTTTGTAGACGACTGCTACTTACTGTCTGCAATGAATGGATGCTTATATTCTGATGTGATCAAAGTAATGACAAGGGTGCTACGCTAGATAGATTAGCAAGGTGCATACTAAAAAAATGCGTGAGTCGTTCCGATCGCCCAAGTTATCCATGTGAAGCATGACATACCATGGCGGCAGAAAGGACTGCCTCGAGACCGCTCGCGGACGCCTGTGGTCCCCACTGAGACCCGGCCTCGTTCGAGGCATACCACACGGAGCCGACGTCGTAGGTAGCGTTCAGCGTGTTGTGCAACACCGCGTGGTACTGCGACCCCAAGAAATCGCTATACTTGGTAATGACGGACGTGTCGTTGGCCCAGCTCAAAAACGACATGACGTGTTTCATCCAAACGCCCTATGAAACCCCGGTTTCGCCAGGGGTGTCAGCGGTCGTCGGTCAATATGGACCACGGAGAGATGGAATGAGAGACGCGATCCGTCTTACCTTGAATATTTGCTGCGCGGGAAGAGAAGGTATGTATCAGCGTTACATGGGCGGATGTGTTGGGTGCGCCGAGAACTGACCTGGTCCTTGTCGCAGACAGAGCCACCGGATTGGGTGTCGTCGCATGATTCTTTTAGGACGTTGTCGCAGGTGAGTGAACTGTGGATCGTCGCGTCCAAGCTGACTTGTGCTTGCTGTAAGAACGTCGTGTTTCGACCACCGTCGACGACGTAGAGTGCGGCAAGTCCGGATGCGATGACGGCCTGTCAGGGAGCCAGAGAAGAGGAGGTCAGAGAAGGATGCCAAGTCATGGGGAGATGGACGGACTTGGTTGTAGGTCCACGCGGTCTGTGATGTGACGGTGAGCGTGAGCAATATCCGCATGACCACTGGGACCCACCGCTCCGTTGTTCTGGCACGTGCAGAGGTCTAATCCATCGTTGAACAAACCATCCGGTCCTTGCATGCCGGAATTCATTACTGTAGAGGAGCATACATGATTGGTGGTGGTAAACCCCATTTGATCAAAGACATACACCAATTGTATTCCTGGTCAGATCAGTACATGGTCGTTGAACGCAATGGGAACGATCATCCTTACCGTGAGCGCGTTCTGGAGGTAAGTGTCATTTCCTGTTTTCGAGTAAGCATGGGCCGATGTCAAGAGAAATAACTCGTTAGTGATTGCGTTCTTGTATGTGTGATCACTCGACCACCAGACTAGCAGCAAGCAAATCAACAAGAGAGTAAGAAAGGGAGGGTGTAAGTGAAGACTTACCACCACCTCCGCAAGTGTCATCCCACTGTGCTGCAACCATGTCGTATATCGCAAGGGCAGAGGACTAGTCAATGAGATGAGATGAAACTCGGGACAGGGTGTATTGATCTCACCATATACTGGCTGCAGCTCACGCCGCGGGAAGTCTTGTAGTCGCAGATCCTCCACAACGCGAGTATAACCCACTGGAGAGCGTCGTTCGTCATCGCATTCCGCAAGGTAGCGAGAAGTGGCAAATACCTGCGCGTCATCGTAGCTTCCGCCAAAGAACGAATCCCAGTTTGTCTGAGGATTCAAAGCAGCCTGTCCAATGTATGAATTGTCGGCAATATCCGCGTATGTGTCAGTGCCCGTCTGGAGCATGACGTTTTGTAAATCCTCCAAGGTGTTCTGTGTACAGGATGATCAGACCTCGAGATGGAATAGATAGCATTGTACCTACAGCGTCGGTCCAAAGCTCGCCACTGGTATAGGAACCAGAAGGACTGTCCCAGTACTTGGACTGCAACTCGTTTGCAATCAACTTTGATTGGTCTCGTCAGGCTTTCGCGTCAGGGTACGAGCAGGGATAAACGCACGATAGCTTCGTTCAACATGTCCGAACACTGCAATGAGGCTGCATTCGCGCTAGACAGGGCAGCAAGGAGGAAAAGTATTGGTGTAGCAAAATGGCGCATGTCTGGGGCGTGTTGTTGTCCCGAGGATGAAATGCAAGGGCCATTAGCCGAGCATTCGGGTCTGCTCCCAGTGGGCGCAGAGAAAGATCAAGTCTGGGACCATTTTTACGAGCCGCCCTTGAACCGAGTATCTGTGCAACTGTGACTGGGGTAGTTATTTGGATGTTGTCTCGAGACTCAATGTCGTTGCCACAGGGCGACCCGGGAGAAATGATTCAGTTGACGTGAGTAGTGTGACTTGTTCTATGTCCCCGGTCTATTGTCGCGAAACCGGGCAATCAAACGAAACACTACGATTTATCGCCACGACCTCAAATGTTTGGACGCCGTGACTTCCATCACGGACACGGCCACCTGCCAACTGACCCCGAGAGTGGATTCATCGTACCGAAAGGCTCAAACGCGGCCAAGTATGTCCATCATGGGTTCTTCAGCACTATTGACGCTGTCGAGTCGGCCTCTTCAAAGCACGTCCGTCACGGTCCAAGTGGGGAAGGCGTGGACGTGCAGCCGCAGCACTCATCGCTCATAAGCCGTTCTCGTCGGGCTCCAAATGACCGAGATCTACAAGCGCTGATTGCCGGACTCTGCGACGAGCTCGTTTAATATTTGGCGCTCAAGTCTCTAACCACCTCACACGGTCCAGCGGTCGTGTTGGCTGGGTGAGCCTAGCTGCGATGTCGGCACTTCCATGCGCCAGCAGACATGGGAAGGCAACTTTACAAAGCAGGCACGTTACTTCATTGATTACCTATGGAGCAGCCTAGCCTGAGTAGTCCAGCGCCCATGTTCGTCATGAAGCGGTGTCCTCCCAAGTGTAGAGGGGTAACCGAGTTCTCGCAGGATGGATATTGCTGTATGGATATCCAAAAATATCCGCATCTTTGGGGAACCCTTCCCAAAAGGTTAGCCTCGCGGTGTCGCGCATATATGTAGGTGCCGATATTTGATGCCTTGATGGCCACCTCTAGAATCACCCTATCCCCCTCATCATGCCTCAAACACTAGGGCAGATGTATCTCATCTGTGCATGCCTGGAGTCGATTTTCTATGGTATGACCAGGCATCTAGCCTTCATATGCTGACTACTAACCAGTTCATAGGTGTCAAGTGCGTAATCATCTCGCATATTTGCATTGGAGGTCCGGCTAAGGTGCACAAGCTGCATGTTGTTTGGATTCTGCATCCACGTCTTGACGTCAAGTGCGACGTCATCTCCCAGGTAATCTCCGCTAGCCCCTAGTTAAATCGAACGATGTTCACCGGAAAATACCCCAGGGTTCTTACTGCAGCTGTTGTGCAATTTTCATTATCTACTGCTCATGTTATCATCACACTCGTTCAACTGCTCCAAGCTTTCGCCCGCGGAGTTGATCCTGATGTGTACTACTCAAATCCGGGCGGCAGTAAAGCATTCATTATTGGATTCTACGTCTATGTCATAAATGTAAGCTGCTTGCCTTTGACTTGATGCCATGGATGGATCGAGAGTAACTATTGGATCAAGACCTTTGTACAAGAGCTGCTGCTGGTATGTACCCCCTCTCGCTAGACATTATTTTGCTGATTGCGCGTCAGATATGGCGATTATACGGTCTCTGGGGACGGAAATTCAAAATCTGCATCATTCCGGCAAGTGTCTCCTGGAACCATTCTGACTAGATGTCGTATTGAACTCGAATGATAGCTGATTTTCTGGGCTGCACATGTCTGTAAGTGTCGATCATCGAAGTTGAGTGTTCAACTTGCGACAAAATATTCAAGGTATCGCGACAATCGCTGTATCCAACTTTATACCAACTACTGCCTTGGCCTCACCCCACAATCTGCTTGTTTTTGGCTTGGCTGGATGGGGACTCGAGACTACCACGAACTTGACAGCAAACTTTGGCATCGCATACCGTCTCTGGAAAGCAGAACGTATAACTGCTCCGTTGGGCACTCAAAGACATTTAAATTACCAAAGCACTATCCTCTTGGTAGTGGAGTGCGGAGCACTCATCACGGTGTGCACGGTGATCATGTTTGGTTTATTTGTATCTGGCCACGAGTCCGGAATCGTGGGTGTCGGTATCGCGACGCAAATTGCGGTGAGTCGCTTCCATCTGTTACGTTAGGTTTCGTTGTGATGAGAGGTTGCAGACTATATCGCCCTTGCTCATTGTCGCGCGGGTAGGCCTTGCTCAGACTCGGTCACGTCCGACTCGGAGTGGTCAAACGATAAGCACATATCCTCTGGAAATCAATGTAATTCGCACGGAGAACACATTCAGCGAATATACCCCGCAGGGTGTTGGTTTCCTGCGAGACGAGGTAGAAAATAAGGCTGAGGAGATGTTACCCAAGAAGTAGGTACTATCGGTGATGTCTTTAGCACTTGGATTTCGTCGTGGGAAATTGCTGCCAATTGGCGTATTCAAGTCAGCCAATGGCATCCAGTTCACATTCCAATGCCAATGATATATAAACTCCAAGTTCTTCCCCCTACCCTCTTTCCTTCACAACCTTCAGACGTTGCACGCTCCCTCCGCTATTTGCCATTCCTCGTCTTTCTACTTTCGTTGACCGGCCTCGAGATTTCCTCGGTATGTCTGCTTGCGACACGCCGCCCAGGAAGGAGCTCGCCAAGTCGTCCATGCCCTACAACACGAGCAAGGCTCAGGTTGGCGTTGCTAAGGCAAACCCCATAGTGGTATGCACAACTAAATGATTTTAGTAAAAGGTTACCTGACGCACCCACTACGCCGTAGTCTCACCTTAACTTATTGGAAGACCAAGGAGGCACTCGGGTCGTTTACTCGATACCGACCTTCCCAAGCCGAATAAACTCATTGCTCCCAGGGTCAAGTCGACGAAGAAGGACCTCAGGCAACTTTTCACTGTCGTCCTGCTGATGCACCGCAACGAGCTCGCCAGAGGGCTTGTTGGTTCGCTTTTGGAGCGCTTGCCTATTCGATGACAGCGATATGCCCACCTCTGTCGGGTTTTCATCCTCACCAGCCATTTCCATACCTAACCCTCCAAACGACCTGGATGACGAAGACGTGCGTCATCCTTAACACGGCTCGTCACTGCTGCCGACTTCAAAACACGGATCGCTCTCCAGCAGTCTCCTGCTCCAGTAACCTCCAACTCTGGCAACTCATTGACTTATTCTCGCCTCTTATTCCCCTCTGGTGTCTTTCCTAGCACGTAACGTTCGGCATCACCCTAGCAAATCAGATAACCTCGCCTCCTCCGTTTGGGACCTCTGAGGTCGAGTCACGGAAGCAAAACGCGACCAACCGACTTTTCTCGAGTATGAAGAGAGACTTAGCCATTCATGTCCCAAAGCTCTCTTCTTACTTCTCGGACGATTCGTTGACAGGCTCTGCCGTACACTGGGCGTTAGTGAACCCTCGGTTTGGCGCTCTTCACAAGGACTCAACAACCGAACGAGGAGGACGAGGTAGAAGATGACCACGTGTCGGTTGCGCTTTCGTCCCCCGGTCCCTCGTTTGTACCGCAACACTTGACGTTGAAGCAGTGGGCAGTTCGGCTTGCCCTCTGGAGCTCTTGCTTCCGGATAAAACAGAACGATTCCGCATCAAACGAGAAGCGAAACTATCTAGCCGGGGATAGCTGTGAGCCTCCAGCCACAAGTAACGATCAGGTGCTCGGGATTCAAAGCTCGGATGCTATGTCTAGTGTGGACCATTGGACGTTTGGACGTTTGGGACGACACGCTGCTCGGGTGAACGCCAGTCCCAGCTTGCATTGCTTTTAGTGTCTGGGTTGGAGCACACCGTACGTTCCCGCCGTCTCGTTCTGTGCTGGCTCTAGGAGAGAACGCGATGACGGGGACGTACGGTGCACAATATAGGGAACTGGTAGAGTGGCTGTCGAATACGCCCTGTATTCGCTGTCTAGAATGCTCGCTCTCGAGGATCTACATCTATCAAATTTAGTGAAAATTGAGCAGTCGAATCAAGAGTGCACCAAGTTGGTGGAAGTACTTGTGAAATATCGGATACCCGCACGCTCTTGAGCTTACGAAGTAGTGGACATGTGTTACGAGATCGCAGTAAATTGCCTTGCAACGTGATATGGTGGAACCTAGATCTGAATCATCAAACCTAGAGAATAGCTTTCTCGCACAGGGGCATCGTGACCCAAGGTCAGTGGATGGTATGTCTTCACGGGACCAGTTGCTGAACGTACTCTATTCATACAAGTCCTCAGTACGGAATTTAGTTGTGACCAATTGCATTCCCCGCCCCGTATGGTTCCTCCAGGTATTTCTTCTTCTCAGGCGTGAGTGTAATGTTGATGGCACCTGAAGACATGCGGATGTGAGTGTTGTACTCAAGGACATGTTCGAAAAGCTGACCGAGGAGATCCAATAGCCTATCCAATGAGGTAGTTCCAACAATATTGCGTGCGGTAACAACATCCTGAGCTAGCGATTAAGCAAGCGCTATTTGGGCCATACCAACGCCCTTGTTCTTGGAGACTTCCTCTAGGCTGTTCACGGTGATGAAAATCGCTGGCTAGGTTGACCATTGAACGTAAGCGTTGATGGACCTATTCAAGTTGGTGACGATGGTCAGATGCGCGCATGGTGCAAACGGGATAGTACTCCACAGGTCTGTCTTTCCGTGGATTGTTTATTCGGCAAGAAGACGGGTGAGCAGCCCCTTCCGGCAAGTGGAGACCATCCAATGCATCCAACGCCGAGCATCCGTCAAACAAGTGCGAGTGAGAGTGAGGCCAGTTTTCCAAAGGCCGGGTTCGTTATCCCCCCACCTTCAACGTCGGGAACATTCGCGATAAATTAAACTTTGGTGGTTCTACATGGAAATAAAGGGCGTCAAGTGGTTTGTGATGGCATAATCTGCATCGCTTCCCCCTCTCGATGTGCGGACGAGGAACACTTTGCATCCCTTGTCAGTACACGACCAGACATCATCTAATTATCGCCGGTTACTGGTACGTTACCACTTTCGTCAAATTTGATCTGTTTTTCAAAGTCCACACACCAACGTATCGTTGCCTTTGACCATTCCGCAACAATGTCCGACCTTTTCTTCTCGAATGCAGTTCCTGCGGCGAGCGAGCTCCGCCTCATCATGGCCACACGCTACCTTCCCGAGTCCACCTGTGGTGGGGGGTTCTTCGATGTCCGGGTGTTTGGCGCAGAGGTCAAGTGTATCGTGGGTACCCAAATCCGAATGCCAGAATACGATCATGCTCATCTGTGCCGCTTTGTTTGGCGGCACCATTTATACATGGAACTTCAACAGCGCGGTGCCAGCCTCCAGCTGGCCCAGAACCTTCGTCCGATGCTACAGCGGTGTGTGTTCTATATGGATGGGGTGGTGGAGGGTCTTTTGACGACGGTGCGGAGGAACAAGGACAAAGCTGGCTTCCGCTCCGAGCTCTTCAATCTCTACCTTGTCTTAGAATTCCACGTCGGCCGCCATGAATACAACACTGTCGATGCGTGGAGAGTTCTCCACAAGGATCTCATCCTGGAATACCAGAATATAGATGATATAGGTGAGCCATATTGGTCCATGATGATATATTGATTTGTACATATTCGCCCACGTGGATCGGGAAAAGGCAAGGACAACGCAGACCCAACCCGGTCAGGCTCTACCTACGGGTTCCGAGTCGCAAAGGTCCCAGCTGGGGACTGGCAGAAGCAGGCAGATCTGGCAGCGTAGCATTTGGGCTTTTCCATTGCAAAGTGTGAGTCTTTTGTTTGCATTCAAGTTCGTGCTAGTCTTATATGAATGATGCTTGTTCGCTGTGACAACCGCCAAGGCCCCTATGGCGAAGAAGTCAAAGAGGGACAAGGCATCAACCCCCAGTGAGGCAGGTAAGTTACCTCTGGGTTCTTGCAGCTCCGGACAACTGCATCCACATCCAACTGTGAATCTACAGTGCCCGTCGGCCCTTCCGAATCACTCCCATCATCACAAGTGACCCAAGCCTCTTGCGCTCCGTCCGCCCTTCCCTCTCATGTGGCCTCTTCCTTTCATCCCTCTCGTGCGCATTTACCGACCACCACGTCCGCTGCCGCCGCCTCCGAGTCCATTTCCAGGCTCATACCCGACGTTACCATCATAAGCAGGGCGATGGGACACGATAGTTGTGTATATAACTTGAATCGTTCCGTCAATGTAAACAGAGTGAAAGCAGCAGTACAAGTTCAACCAGAGTAGTAGAGTGTCGCCACCTTTTTCCCCCGCAATCCCGAGTCTGAAGCCTGGCCATCAACAACTGAAGAAAGTCATCGATCAGATATCGCGAGCCCATGGCACTCGCCCGACTCATCGTTCCGGAATTACTCAACTAAATGAAGGGATGTCGCCTTGATCAGCGAGAGGACGTCACATTCTTTCGTCTCAGTTACATAGGTTTAATAAGATGCAACGGCAACACGTCTACCCAAGGTCAAAGTAAGACCTACCACCGACTCTTAGCCCTCGACCATATCCACCGTAGCCAACTTGGACGTTTCGGCGTGAAGCAGTTTTGACTCCTGAGCAGTGGAGCGACCCGAGTCCTCTGGTATGTCTGATGCCTCATCCTGGTAATCAGTTTCCTTCCCAACTACAGCGAAAGATGTGCCTGATTGGAATGATTCGGTGAGTGAACTAACGGTCATCACCGCCATATCCAGCACGGCCTCGACACGCTTCCTCAGAGCTTCGCTTGAACTGGTCACGACCTTGAAGGCAAGTCAGTATTACAACGGGCGTGGACAACACAGCATGCTAAAAGCCGTACCAGGGAGACGAGATTGATATGTGCATCAGCATCGTCAACGCGGACAATTAGTGCTGGATCGCGGCTTGTATCCTCTCCTTGTTCATGCTCTTGCTCGTCGTGGTCGGTTTCCTCAGGCATGTGCAGTTCCATCTCCCCGAAATGCGCCTCAAAAAACCAGGCAAGGCGTTGTATCCGGGTGTACGACGATCCCGAGTCAGAGTCAGCATGAGGGTGTGAATGCGAGCATGATTGAGTCGTGACTGCGTTGCAAACCGAATGATCATTAGCGATATAAACGAATGGTATGTTTGACACGTACGTTTCACGGATGCTGGACTCTTGTCAATACCCGTAATCAAAGCCAGAGTGGAATCGGCGATCATATCGTTGCTCGCACCAGAATCCCATTCCAGCGTTAATTCGTGTTCACCCGTGTGTTTCACGTCAACTACGCCCATGACCTAGAACTTGTTTCAGTGGTGGCATTACCTGGACTGAAAGGACTCACCCTCATCGTAGGGACCCCATTCTTATCCAGACCTTCTTCTACACTGCCGTACATTCCCTCTAAATGCCACCGTACCAAGTCCTTGCCGACGCCGAGAATAACTCTCTGCCTTTGCGTCACGATCGTGGTCGAGAGTCCAGCAAAGTCTCGGAGGTCACGGGGGTCAAGAAGCGTGTATGAATAATCTTTTGATACAAGGAGGCCGGAAACAATATCTCCTTCCTGCGGCGCTTTCGACGCCAACGTACCGATAGCCTGTTTCAAATACATCGTCGAGCGTGGTGGGCAACGGACGATCACAACTCACTTTTGCAACGCGCTCGCCGCGGAACGAGAGCTCGAGCGTTTCTAAGTTTCGTGGAGTATGGATTTTGACATCTTCATCGCGATCCTTGTACCGAGCCGTCATGGCAGCACGTAGACGGCCCATCGCAGTCTGTTCGCCATGGACGAGGACCTAAGGGTGCCCAAAGTGTTCGCTAAACAGACGCCATAGATGTCTGGAGTCACTACTCACAACATGTTGTGCCTTGACTTGCTCAATAAACTCCGAATTTTGCGAATAATCAACATGGGCGCTGAAGGAGATATAATCCACTGAAATTTTCCGCGGTATTGAGTGCCCTTTGAGGGAGATAATCTCTTCAGGTTCCGTCATAATATCCTAGACAGTTTTGAAGCAATGATAAGCTGAGGTTCTTCAGACATCAAGGTGGAAAATAACATGTAACATTTCGACAATACGATACACGATGAGAAAGCAGGACGATGAAAGTTAGTTCCATTCCAACTACCACTCACCCGAGCAAGTGTGCCCTCGATGGAGTACCCAGTAATAAGAAGACCGTTCCTCGGATCCGGAGCCCACAGTTCCAGTAGTTCGCGACTAGGTCCCGTTTGCAGGAAGCCCGGGCTAGCAAGCACAACGCACGGAGGACCCTCAGCGATTTTCCGTTCCCACCCTCGTGGCTGAGGAAGATTCGAGATATGTCTACGAAAGGCATAAGCATGACGAAGTAGAACCATAACGACCAAGATACATACTTGAAAACAAATGGATTGTCTCGCTTCGCAAATCTTGACCGGATGTTTGCATTCATCGTGTGTATATAGGTCTGGTAAACCGCCATACATTTCCTTGCAAGGCTTGACGCGTAGTATATCGGAACATTGTGAAGGTCGGGGTGTTTTTTCCAGTATTCGTCCAGAATGAGAAGTAACTCCTGTGCTCTACCCAGAGCGAAGGCGGGCAGCAGAACATGCCCACCACGCCTGATGATTGAGTGTACCAGGCTCGTAAACCGTAGCTCCTTTTCTTCTCTTCCTTCCAAGCTTTGTACTCCATACGTACTCTCGACAATGAGTACATCTGGTCGAGTTGGAGGAATCTCCGCTTTCACCAGGTGACGATCCTCTTCGCGAGAGTAGTCGCCAGTGTAAAGGATTTTAAGGCCGGCAATATCAATCAAGTACATACAAGCTCCCAGCACGTGTCCTGCGTGATATGGTGTGAAGGAAACACCCGGACACGGCGTGATTAATTGATGTGCCGAGACTGGGATGATGGAAGAGAGAGACATGGACAGCTCCAACGGTGTGAACAAGGCATCGGACGACGAGGAACTGGTGTGTTTACATTTGAATGCGAGACCCATAACAAGCATAGATGGACGACAAACCTCATACGAACAAAATCTTGCATCATGAATTTGTGTACAGCTTTTGTGGGATGCGTCATGTACACTTTGCCTTTACCGTCCTTGAAATTGGTCTGCGAAGAAGTCAGTCGAAGTAAGACATGAATGAGATATCAAACCCGACCTTCTCCATGATGTAGGTCAGTGCAGCAGCATGGTCAAGATGGAAGCTGTGTTTCACGAGTTAGTGTTCGGCCTGGGCGATGATTCACAACGTACTGCGTGATCAAGATGGCATCCACAATGCTCCAGTCGAGTTCATCGACGAATGGTAGGGATGCCATTCCACTGTATGCAGGGTGAACCCCTGCATCGCAAACTATGGTTTTTCCTCTATATTGGAGTACACAGCAAGAACGTCCGACCTCTTGACCAGCACCGAGCAAAGTCACACTCAGAGTCGGAGTGTCTGCCATTGTTGTTGAGTCACGACTACTTCAGTGTAAAGGGTACAGCGTCTTCCAAGGTTTTGGGCCGCGTCGGATGGTTTCCAGCAAGACAAATAAAGTTAAGTTATCGAGTCGAATGTTGCATGTCACGTTGTAAATCGTCTGAAGCAATTCCCCCAACAGCTGGCTGACATAAGCGAGCCATCACTGGACGATCCACAAAGCTATGGGAAGCAAAACGAACCGCAAGTCCAAGTCCACCAAAACTCGGTCCAGTACCAGCAAGAAAAACATTC
The DNA here is from genome assembly GCA_038093515.1 of Butyriboletus loyo. Lineage (NCBI taxonomy): Eukaryota > Fungi > Basidiomycota > Agaricomycetes > Boletales > Boletaceae > Butyriboletus > Butyriboletus loyo. The sequence goes on along the minus strand of JBBPSI010000009.1, from coordinate 124,821 downwards.
GGGTGAGACAGGCTGCGAAGAAAATGAACGAGAAATTCTCCAAAGATCGGTCAGAACACGTCCGGGATGCTCTGAACCGTGACGTGAACCTCTTGTACAGCGTACGTGATTTCAGATTCAAGGTAACCTGGAGCGACGCGCGACACGATTAACCATATTTTAGCCCTTGAAGAACCCATCTACGGCACAATCACCCATTCCTCAGGCAGATTCCGTGGCGTCGTTGGCAGAGAGTATGCGGGGTCTAGGGAAATAGCAACGTGAGCTGCGAATGATCGGCTCTCTAGTCTCGCGACTTGGCGCATTTGACAATGAGGTTGAACATTAGTCAATGATTCGGCTCATATTCCCCCTCGCCGTACCATCTTCGCATCCAAAGCCAGAGCGATCTTTCTACGGAGGACGGGTAGGAAGGAATAACCTTGAGATGGACCGTAGCACGACTCCCTTACTCAGATGCAGTAGGAACCACGATCGATTCTTTCAAATCAGGCCTGTTTTCGAAGATTCGGCACAACGAGTCGCTTCCACGCAGGCCGCTTTTTCTTGTACTTGTGTCTCCTGACACCGCGTTAGTTATGGTTATCTTGCTAATTCACTTTCGGGAACGCCCCGAGTTGTATCGCTCACCCTCTTTCTCTCGCTCTCCTGCGCAGGTGCGTTCCCTCTTGCACGAATGCACGCCACCTCCGTCCGTTTGCGCAAGGGATACACTCCTGGTACCTCTTCTCTCTCACGCCCAAGTCCAAAGTCGGATTCGAGTCTATAGGGACAGTCAGACGTGTTGAAGCTACTGTAAACTTGGAATTCATGCACAGGTATGGTACCAAATTGCCAACGCAAGAAGCGAAGCAAGATCTTGTTGCTGTTTCTATGGTTCCGAACACCCCACGACCCGAGGAAGTCGGTCGCATCCGTACGTGTTCTCTCTGGTGGCGTGTAAAAGATGCCTTCAGCGAGGTCGAATTTACAATGAAGCAACTTTGTTGTTTACCAGGGTCAACCTCTACACATCGCCGAATCATATACATATTCTACTCGGTGTCTACAACAACGATAGTCTGGTAGTTCCCGGGATCAGCAAAACGCAACTTGCCTCTCATCCCATCAAATGGAATAATGTCGCCAACCCACAAATCCTCGACGTGATTCCATTCAGCGCACGATAACTTACCACAAGCGACGTGTCCATCGCAAATTTCATGATGTGATCGCTCTTCGTGTCTATACAGCTTCGAGGTATCCTCCTATGGAAATCTATCACATGGCCGTCATCAGATACATCCATGTATTGGAAGCGGGACACTCAGCGGCGTCCCAGCGGTCCGTCCATCGGTAAGTCGATGTGCTGTATTTCGATGGTCATCGGTTAAGACATCAACAGCAGAGCGCTCAGGGAGTGTCAAATCGGTGCGTATGACCTCAGGACCACAACTGTGAGCGCAGCGACTTCGAGAGTTCGAGAGAAGGCCCCAAGGCCATTTACGATATCGACATCTTGGATGCTTTCATGAGTGAGACGAAGGACAGTGTTGCTATTCTCGACTGGAGATCCATCAGGAGGAAGTTCGAAAACTTGTATGGGTGATTTTCAAGATAGCAGAAGGAGATGAGATATGCACCAGATGTTTCCCCCCGACAGTCCGGCACTATGGTTTCGCGTTTCGTCCTACTCGTGTAAACCACCACATGCCAGTCCAGGACGGAATCCAGGAACTTCATAGAATATACATGTTCGCGTTAAGCTGTAGTTCAGTATAGTTGACCAATCCTAACCTGTTCCTGTTCCCGTTGCATCTCAATCTCACTCATCAAGTAGTTGTCATGAATCAGTTTACTTTATTTTATTCAAGTACGCATACACATATTGAGAAACGACATCTCGTTCGTCCTTCAACAAAGGTATTAACATCCTCCACCTTTGCACCCTCAGAGAGTAGCAGTGAATAGCAAAGCGTGAAACCAAGAGAAAGTAAAAGGTAAAAAGGTCAAATCACGTTAGAACTCGTACATACAACAGATTCCATACGTAGTAAGAAATGAGGGTGTGAAAAAAAAGAAAATGGGAGATAAATCTCTAATCGTCCGTTTCACATGTCCTCGTAGTGTGGTCTGGGTGAACTGATGGACAGTTTCCCTTGCGCTTTCCGTTGTCGTAGGTTTTTCACTTCCGTATTGATGAGATCGCGGAGCCGTTCGAGATCCAGGCTGCGTTCTGCACGCGAGCCCATCAGCACATTGCGCCAAATGCCAGCGGCAGCAACCGAGTTGTCGATGTTGAGTTGCATCGGCCGATGGAGGCGGACCATCTTTTGCATTAGGTGGTCGGGATTTGCGTAGATTGCGCCTGGCCATGCAACACGGATTGCGAACCACCAGCCGAGGGGCTAGGCTGAAGTTAGCAGGCTCAGAAAGGTATCTAACGGCGTACTCACCCGGCCATCGGGGAGCGTTCGCTCTGGGTATGAATCGTACGTTGTCAGTGCACCATCTGGCAAGGAAAATCTGTAGGACGAAGGTTGGTTCAAAAGCTCCACAACATCAAGGGACGAGTTACCTGTGCACGACCCAGTGATTCGCGTCCGAGCGATGCTTCGCCAGCACAACGATCAAACGCGGCGCACCGTCAAATCCAAACGGCGCCCACAGTTCCCTCAGCATTCCACAGGCATCTCCGTGTCGTCCGTTGAACACAGCAGTGCTGATAGCATCTGCCACGTTGGGGGGTACGAACAGTCTATCCACCTTTCCTCCAGGAGCATCCGTCATCCGACTCCTTACATAACGTTTGTACGTTTGCGTCGACCAAATGCTCAAAGCGACCTCATCGACTTGTTGTCCTCGAGTCGTACTCTTAAGGGCTGCATCGATTTCGCTCATTGGCCAGATGATAGCCCAATTGAGCAATCGTTGGTGAATTCGTTGCCACGGCGGCGGCAGCGTCGCTTCGTTAGATTCGAGCCCCGAGTTCCACAGCTGCGAGTTTTGTGAAGGAACAAGGTCCCGTCTGTTCCCTTCTTGCGGGAGGGGTGGCAAAGGAGGGGATGAGACTTGGCGTTCGGTATAGTTACCGCTGTCCGGGATCTCTGGAAGGCCAGACTCAGTAAACGCGCCTTGGCCCTCCTCGTACTCCTCTTGATCATCTCGAGCAACCTCCCATGTCTTGTGAGTGACCGCGGACTGACTTCCTCCAGGTTTCACTCTCAGTTTATACAATTCTTCTTCTAGGAATTGTTGTCCAGGAGAATCGTCACGATCCGAGTTCAAATATTCGCGAGTCTCCGTCAAGATCTGTGCTCCGAATCGCTGGCTACTATTTCCACCAGTGGTATATTCCTCGTCTGCACGGAGCAACCAACATGAGAATGCACGTCTCAAACCCGCTTGTCACCACTCACCAACTATTTCAGTCTCGTTAGCTTGGTACATTGACTCTGCCAAGGTTCCCGTCACTTGTGTATTGATATTGACAGTCTGCGTGCGGGGTGTCTGTCCGTATTGGTCACCGCCTTCAGTGTACTCGGTGTCCCCGCCGCGGTACTGCTGACGTGAATCGGAAGATTCCGCATACGACTGCTGGCTGCGAGGTGCGATAGATGCATTGAAAGACTGAGGACTCAAGACGTCAAGGCGCTCATGCACTTTGATCATCCCATTCATCAATTCTTTGGCCCACTCGGGGGGCTCCTGCTGAATAATGGGTTCAACATATTGACTACAAAACATGATTAAGGTGTACTTACTGGAACTGTAGGTTCCCAGTCCCCGTCGAGGTGGACACTTGGGTCGTGGTCATGGAACGACTTACGATACTGTTTGATCGACTGTGAGAAAACAAGTGATGAATGTTGATGAATGTCGTAAACTTCGAAAAGAAATAGAGTATTGATACCTCGGCATCATACTTCATTCCCAGCCTCTTCACACGCTGTCGAACTGCTTTACGGAGTGCTTTCTTGACAACCTCGTGCGTGCTCAGATCGTCCATCTGGTGGAGAAGAATGCAGAGGTCCATGTCATGGAAGTGAGAGTTCACAATATCAGGTTCCAAAGCACTCGGCGCATATGAAGTGCGATCACCAGCACCACGTGCCGCTAGGGCCTGAGCAACCATTGCCTCTTCAGCTGCGTTCAACGAGAAAGAGGGTGAGGGAGGACGCGAAGGTGTTGGAGTAGCTACATCGTCCCCATCGCAGGGAGCTTGAGAACGCTGAGAACGAGATTGGCAAGAGTGATGAGTGCGCTGCATCAATTGCGTATGATGAGATTGTTGGGTAATGTGTGTGTGCTGCGAAACATGCGAGATCTTGCTTCCTCCGCCATTTACCTGTGAATGGACCTGCGAAGCTACTTGAGAACCGACCTGAGAAACCGCTTTCTGGGTCTTTGCAGCCGCAGCAGATGCGGCGAAGAGGAGATCCTCATTCGTGGGGGCATGACGGTAGGGTGAGAACGGCCTGCTTTGGTGCGAAGGCGACATGGGGTTTCCGGAGATAATCGGAGGGCTGGCACGTTTCGACGCGGCAACCTCCTCGTTCACTTGGGACGTGGTGACGACCGAACGGAGCTTTTCTCTCTCTTCGAGAACTTTGCGCCTCGCCTTTAGGGGGGCCTGGCTTGGCGAATCAGAGGGGGATATGCTAGGTGCACGGTGATGTGAACGGGGGGATGTAGGGAGTTGGTTGGTCCGTCCAGACGGGCTCAACATGGTACTGGGTGGCAAAGGGGGATAATCAGTAGCGACGCGGGACTGAGATTGTGATTTGGAACCGGCACGGGACCGCCGGGAGGGTGACATAGGTGTCTCTTCGGGGGCAGTGCTGCATGCAGTCGGGGCCCTGCTTGAGGCCTTCATTTGCTTATGAGGGAAGACAGTCAGATACCCCAAAGCCCGGACAAAATGAAAATACATACTGCACGTCCGGTGACTGTGTCGTGAGACTCGCTCTCGGCAACAGAAACCACAGATTTCTGAGACTTGTAGTGGGCAGCGCTCAACTGGGAACGCGAAGTCGACTTGGAACCACTCGGGGTCGAAGGGGGTTCCACGTTGATATGCAACGGCGCAGTTAACGGAGAAGCCACGGAAGTGGGCAGAGGAACTCTGGCGCCGGTATACGCGGTACCATTGACTTGGGACTGGGAAATCGATGTCATCAGTACAGCGTTCGTATGACGTGACAATAAAGGAAGCCGGATGCATCGGAACGCACCTCCCATGAGTTCCCCCAGGGAGGTCCACCATTATGAGAGGCATGATCTGGGAGAGGGCCAAAGTTGCCAAAGGAAGGACCAGAATCAAAAGACTCGTAGTGAGGACCTGGCGGATCATGAGGACCAGGTTCATGCTACGGACACGTTGTTGAGCACTGCGCAAACGTCGAGAGAAACGAAGTAGGAGGAAGAGTCACTCACGGCGGCAGACCGACCAGCGACGGAGAGTTCCGTTTTGCGACCGTCCTGCACGTTTGAATTTATGTCATCGAAATCCTGATCGTTCTGGAGAGCACTGAGCTTCGAAGATTTTGGGGAACCCATTGACTGTGATTCTCGGAGACCCTCTAGGTAGAGTAGAACTTGAGGCGAAGGTCAGTTACTGAGCATGTGTGAGTGACGAATGTATACCTTTCTCATTTGGAGCTAGAAAAGAAGCGTGAGTACTCGCACGGGGTGATGAATGAAAGTAGGACGGACCAGGAGTGCTTGAACGAAGGAGAATTGGCCTGAGCGACTCTGGGGCAGCATCGGCGAAAGACATGGTGAGATAAAAAGAAGAGAGGTATCGCAGGAGTAGTCGGGTCAAGATACTCTTACATCAAGTTTATGTTCATGTTCTGCCTCACCACGCAATACAAACACACCCAAACACACTCCCCATTGTTCTCGACAGCGACCAAGGCCGTTCATTCATCTGTTATACAACGTACGTCTTACATCCACTAGTTCGCACTTGCTTGCTCGTCGAGCGATCGCACAGTCAATTCAGCCATTTCAACGACGGACTCAACGCGCCGTCTAAGCGTCTCATTCACGCAAGTCACCACCTACCCCGGCGAAGCATAAACGATCAGCACATGTACTCGCCCCAACAAGGTAACGTACCGACGACATCAAATTAACACGCGCTTCACTCTCATCGACTTGGACAATCACGACAGGAGCGTGGTCCGGGTCCGAGTGCAGCTCCACCTCGCCAAATTGGGCTTCTAGGAACCAAGCAATTTTCTGGTTCCGCGCACCCGCATCCGCATGGACATGGGCGTGCAAGCAATGTGATGTCCCTACAGACGCACGCTTGTCACCGAAACATCCCAGACATCACTCGAAAAAACATCTTACACTTGACCGATGCCGGGCTCTTGTCTATACCGGCTAACAGAGCCAGCGTCGCGTCGGCGATCATGTCATTGTTGGTGCCGGACACCCATTCGAGTGTCACTTCGTGCTCGCCCGTGTGCTTCACGTCCACTGTGTTCATCACCTTGCTCAGCATCAGCGAACGTCCCCGGCGAATTCATGCAAAGGCAAACCCTTATCGTCTTCACTAGGTCTCCGTCCACTCGCTCCTCGATTTTTCCAAACATTCCTTCAAGGTGCCATCGCACCAACTCCCAACCGACACCTATCACGACCCTTTGTTTCTGCGTCACGACAGGGATGGACAGTCCTGTAAATTCATCGACGTCTCGTGCATCGAGGAGTGTATAGGAGCAATCCTTTGCAATGACCAAGCCAGACAAGATGTCACCTTCCCTCGGTGCTTTGGCAGCAAGCCTACCGATAACCTAGCACGAATATGACTCAAGCACAATAGAAATGGATGGAAAAAAACACGGACTTTGGCGACGCGCTCGTGTCGGAACGAGAGCTCCAATGTTTCAAGATTCTCGGGAGTATAAACCTTGCGGTCGACACCTCGCTCTTCGTACCGATCCTTCATAGCTGCACGCAAATGACCCATGGTGGTTTTCTCCCCGTGAACCAGGACCTAGCAAAGGCATCAATCTATGATTCCCTTGCGAACGATGGTTCACTTACCACATGCTCTGCGTCGATGAGTTCGATGAATTCCGAGTTTTGCGAGTAGTCGACGTGGGCGCTGAAGGATACACTGTCGACTGAGATCTTGCGTTGGATCCTGGACCCTCCACCTTTCAGTGACAAGATTTCGTCGGGCTCGCTGAGGATATGCTGCGAAATCAGTGCGGTGAGATGGATGATTTAGAATCACTCGAGCAGAGTCAAAGAGTATACATTGCGTTACAAGTAAAATACACATTTTGATAGATACTACGGCCGGTCTGCGACCAAGTCGAAATACCACGTACCTTGGCCAAGGTACCTTCCACAGAGTATCCAGTAATGATGAGACCGTTCCGAGGTTCCGGGGCCCAGAGTTCAAGCAGTTCTCGGCTGCTACCCGAGTCCATAAAACCAGGACTCGCGAGCACGACACATGGAGGGCCACGAGCAATTCTCTGCATCCAGCCCCGCTGCGGAGGAACACTCGAGACATGTCTGTGAGGATGTATGAACGCAATGCACAAGCGCGCCAGAGATACCCACCTGAACACAAAAGGATTATCCCTCCTTGCAAATCGCGATCGAATGTCGGCGTTCATCGTATGTATATAGGTCTGATACACAGCCATGCACTTTCGTGCAAGACCAGACGTATAATAGATCGGGATAGAATGTAAATCAGGATGTTCCTCCCAGTACGCCTCCAAGATGAGAAGCAACTCCTGTGCCGTCCCGAGTGCGAATACCGGCAACAACACATGTCCGCCGCGTCGGAGAACCTCGTGTACGAGCGTCGTAAATCGCAGCTCCTTTTCAGCCCTCGACTCAAAGGTATGCTTGCCGTGGGTACTTTCGACAATGAGCACGTCGGGTCGGATGGGAGGGATTTCCGCCTTCACCAAGTGACGGTCTTCTTCGCGAGAGTAGTCGCCAGTGTATAGGATTTGAAGGCCTAGGATATCGATCATGTACATACAAGCCCCGAGCACATGTCCTGCGTGGTAGGGAGTGAACGAGACGCCGGGACATGGCGAAACCCACTGATGCACGGAGACGGGAACGATAGAAGATAGCGACTGGGACACCTCGGTAGTCGTAAAGAGGCTACCAAGAGAGGACAGACTAGAAAATCCTGGTTAGGAATAAGGCAAGGGAGAATCAAGTTGGCGACGCACTTAGCACTAAGAAGGTCCTGCATCACGAGTTTATACATCGCTTTCGTGGGGTGTGTCATGTAGACTTTGCCGTTTCCTTGTCTGAAATTAGTCTGCGGATGGTGAGTCAATAGGTCATGCAGCATATGGCTCTTCACTCGACCTTCTCAATGATGTGGGTCAATGCGCCAACATGGTCAAGATGAAAGCTAGAGACGGTAAGACATCAAAATAGCCACCGCGAAACAACCTCTCACGTACTGCGTGATCAGTATAACGTCGACAGTGTTCCAGTCCAGGTAATCCACAAAGGGCAGAGCTGCCATTCCAGAGCGACCGGGATGGATGCCTGCATCACAAACGATAGTTTTGTTTCGGTACTGTAGCACAACACAGGATCTGCCAACTTCCTGACCAGCACCGAGGGGTGTCAGTCGCAAAGTAGGACGGTCTGACATCGCTGCGGAAGACGGTGACGGGTAAGAATGATGGTTCTCTTACAACTTATTGCTGCTATCGCTCGGGGAAGGGGGAAACGCAAGATATATAAACAGTACGAGAACAATGAGGTCGAAGTAGTTGACGAAGAGTAGTCGGTAATTGCCGAGTCGACGCGTACGCCCGTATCGACCTGCATACGAGTACGCGTCACCGACTGTATCTTTCAACGACACCATGGTATGCCCCATCTCACATTCATCTCAGATCTAGCTAATGGGATTCATTGATCTCGCCAGGCTAGAAGATATGATAGTGCGTAACATCCCTCTCCGGAATTTAGAACGACCAACTCGATCATCTACAGGTCGAACAACTATATTCTCTCCCGAGGGTACGCCTTTGATCACGCTCACAACCAACGATATGCTCATTCACCCCTTACAGGTCGCTTATATCAGAGTACGTCTGTCCCATCTCCTCTATCCAACCGGAGACGATAATCACTCCGACAGTCGAATATGCGATGGAAGCCATCTCGCACGCAGGCACCGTCCTCGGTGTCCTCGCTAAAGACGGCGTCGTCCTTGCTGCAGAAAAACGTGTCACAGGCAAGCTTCTCGATCTCTCCAGCGCAAAAGAAGGCGGCGGATACGGTGGCAGCGGCGAAAAGATGTTCCTTCTCAACTCGTGCGTCCCATCCAACTTTTTTTGCTCTTGACAAATCGTCCCCGCTGACACTCGTCGTCTCGGATGGCTGGACACAGAAACGTGATCGGTGGTGTCGCTGGGATCACGTCCGATGCCAACTCGCTCGTCAACTTTGCACGGACGGTGGCACAGAAACATTTGCTGCAGTACAACGAAGATATACCTGTCGAGTTGCTCGCACAGCGTCTTTGCGACATGAAACAAGGCTATACTCAATACGGTGGTACGTTCACGCTCGCGCACCCGCTTCGTTCCCGTTACAGCTCTCCTTTCTAGGACTTCGACCCTTTGGTGTCTCCCTCCTCTATGCTGGATATGACCCACACTATCGCTTCCAACTCTACCATTCGGATCCTTCAGGGAATTACTCTGGGTGGAAAGCAACCTGCATCGGCGCAAACAACGGAACCGCCCAAAGCCTTCTCAAACAAGAGTACAAAGACGACATTGGTGTCGACGAGGCCATCGGGCTCGTTCTGAGGGTGATGAGTAGGACTATGGACAGTACCACTTTGGGGAGCGAGAAACGTCAGTCTCGTTCCGTTTCGTTTGTGTTGATCGTTGTGCTGATTCATCGACGGTCGGGTAATGTAGTGGAGTTTGCCGTGTTGAAGTATGACGAGGCAGCTAAGAAACCAAAGGCAAAGATATACAAGCCATCCGAGATTGATGCTCTCCTCAAAGCGCATGATCTGGCGAAAAAGGACCAAGATACAGAGATGAAGTCATAGGTGGACTTTTGTACTTTTTTTTTTTTTTCCTACACGCAATGCGTCAATGAGATTGTCATGACACCGAATGTTTGCTGGACATGATTCCATATAAAAACTGAATTCAGAAGACCAGTCGAAGTTTGTATACATGGGACAGGAGAATCCTTCGAACGTCGTAACGTACGCTAATGACACGACGCACCCTTGCTATCGGGTTCTACGAAGCCACTAAAGAAATAATGACCGATGGCAGCGCCGGCGACAACGGCCAAGATAAGGTATGCCTGGGACGTGATTTCAGAGACCAACGATGACACAACGAGGAACGATTTGACGACGCACGTTGTAAGTCATGAAGACCAGCATGAGGAAACACGAGAGCAACACAGAGGCGCCGTACAAGACGGCACGCACCGTCCGATAGTACACTGGTATCGCCGGTCCCCTAACATATCGGACGAGGGAAGGACAAACGGTTTGGGTTCAACACATTAAGCACTTTTTTTCGAAGCTCACCCAGCATATCTCGTTCTCCTGCTACCCAGCAATTCCGTATCTTCCCCCCGGCGCTCAGACGTACTCTGCCCGCTCGCGGGACTCGCAGCCCTCTTTCCTTTATTCACCTTTTCCCGAATACACACCTCCGCGTTGCGTTGGAAGAGACGGAGGTATTCGTACAGAACGCCGAGGAGGACGATGGCGACAAACGAGAGAACGAATTCGGTGTGGGAGTGGATGTGCCAGGAACGAAAGACGATGCATGTGTTTATGATTTGGGTGTTCCAGAGCATGTTCATGGAGCACATGGGGGGCATACCGTACCCGTCACTGTGTCCGCCGTGGTCCATTCGAAGTGTTGCGTTGGTGTGACGGATAAGAACAAAGACGGTATGTTTGGCGTGGCTGTGGTCCGTCGCACGGTCGACATTATTTACTGTAATGAACGATAGATAACGAGCTAACGTTATGACTCCGGGCCCGTCCGCTGAGTCTCCCCCTGAGACCCGAACATCTCAACAACCGTCCTAACTTGTTCCTCCGTGGACATCTCCGCCGACACCGTCACCACCCCAGGTTCGTCTTCCGGACTCTCCAGCGTATTCAGCTGACTCTCCAACATACCCGCCTTCATGAAATGACCCTTGCGAGTCTGCATCCGTGTCACCAACACGTCCTTGTCCCCCTTCAAATACACGAAGTACGTCGGCAACGAAAGCATGTTTAAGTTCGTCCCTGGGCCTGATCTAGGCCTCTGCGTTTGCATCCGCGTTTGCGGTTCCGTCTGAAGCGAGGTCGGCGCACCCTCCCCTCGCAATAGCGCACGGTACGCCTTCTTCAACGACGAACACGCAACAATCAGTCCTACCCCCCGCTCCTCATCGCCATCATTGGGTTTCGTCGCCAACTCGACCCGCTCCCGTTCGCCTTGAATATGATGGACCCCCAACTGGTCCCGCACGCGCATGATCGCAGTTTCCCGGATGGTGGCGAGCCAGGGTTGGCGATCGTCGTCATCGAGGGGTTCCCCGCGCGACATTTTGGCGACGTTGGCGGCAGGATGGAGGTCATCGCCGTCGATAAAAGGGAGGTGTAACACCTTGGAAAGAGCCGCTCCCAATGTAGATTTACCCGTCCCGGACACGCCCTGTAATCCCCATTCCCAGCCGGCTCGTTAGCGATACGCGGTGCCAAATGTAGAGGAGGAAGCAAAAACGGAGAACAAAAAAGGGCGAGGTTCTAATAGATCGCACTGAGATCAAAGAGAGAGAGAGACAACTCCGATCGTATCGGACAAGCGAGTGATCTTTCGACATCGGATACTTGAAAAAAAGCCGGGACTTACCATCACAACGATGAATCTTGCTCTGCTGACGTCGCCGTTGAGGGTGAAACGTTGCGACGGGTTTAGACAAGTTACTCGTGCGGTTCCGAAAGTCGGAGAGATATGTTCGTTGGGTGTCTTTTCGGTCGCGGGAACGGAGCGGTCGTCCCAGCTCGCCATGTCTTCCGTATGTATCTTTTCAAGAGATAAAGGTGAGCGTGCACTCGGGTCTTTTGAGGTACTTCTGCACGTACAGGTCGGAATCTGCCAGTAGCGTGAACGATCAGCTGACAGCGTTGTCACCGAGGCTTACGGACCCAGAGTCATTAATACAGCGCGTAGGAAGAAACGGACATCTGTCGGCCGGTGTCAACATTCACTGTCGCGGCTGATAAGGCTCGTCATTTTAATTTCGGGAATACAGATCTATCCCGTCCCTGGGCTCTGGGAGTCATGACAAAAGCCCGAGATCCAAGGGGAAATCTACTGTCTTTTCCCCGAGCGAAACGGGAAAAGGCAACAGACAAGATTGCCGAACATTATCAGATTATACCGAGATGCACAACAGGGGAGCGAAGTCGTGTAGAAAACAGAATGTATGGTATAAGGAGTAAATGGGTAAAATGCAAATCAAATATAGCTGAACCAACGGAGCAAAACAGTGTAACGGCTGATACATCGACAGCGTTTAGGGAAACAAGCGAGTAAAGGAATCCAGCTCCCGAAGAAAACAAATAGACAAATCAGCGATACAAAAAGTTCATTCAACTTTGAGTACCTTCGGGTGGTGAGCGTGCCTGTGGGGGCATGGAGAAGTCGATAGCGTTGTACGCCGGCGGCGGAGGATCGTACATGGAATCGTATGTACTGGAATGTGTGCTGGAAACTTGGTCCTCGTCGTCTCCGTCAATGGCGCGCCGACGGTGTATACGAGTGATGTTCCGCATCCAGTTGATAACTTCGTCAGGATCTTTTTCAAGCCGTGCTCGTCGATCGCGTGCAGTCCCATCATTATGCGTTGCCGTGGACGGTCCCGGTTGGGCGGTGGACGGCCGAACCACAGTTGAGACCGGCGGAATTTGGGAAACTACCACCTGCGACTGCGAGTGGCCATGATGTGGTTCCGTCGCTGAAGGCGATCGAGAGATCGACGCCGGCGTCGGTGGTAAGCTGCGTTGGTGTGCTTGCGAGAGCCGCTTCGCCTTCGTAGGCTGAATCTGTGGTGGTGGGGATTGAATAGACGAGTCTCGGAGCGGAGGAGTTGGCAGCTGCCGGACGTTCCATCCTGAGGTTATGCGCGCAAGCGAAACTTGGTTGGTAGGTTCGTCTTGATCGTCTACGGATGGTATCTGAGTTGGGGTGTGGCTGAGCTTTGGTGACGAGCGTGAACGATGTAACCACGGCTGAATCGATGGCGGAGGTTGATAGGATGAAGGAGGAGGAGGCAGCTCTCGTCGAGCACCCGGTAGCGTTGAAATGGGAAATGTAGAAAGTGGTATGCATTCCGAAGAAGGCATGGGGGAAAGAGTGCCTGAAGAGAGTGGTGAATCAACCCGTGTAGTTTCACCGCCACCGCGAGGAGCGGTTCTGTCAGTGTCATCGAACAGCGACGATGCGTCGTAAAATCCGGTTGAAGGGGCAGAGGAGGGAGTGGGAGGGGAATATGCTGACTCGGATGAAAAACTAGTTGCCGTACTGGGTCGCGGCGGAAGATCGAAACAGTCAACTGACTGTGGCCGCAAAGAAGGGTAAAGTGGTTCCCCATATAAAATTTTACGCCATTGTCGTGTCGACGTCGATAATTGGGGCGGCTCGGAAGTATCGAGGACATCGGCGTCTTCGCCACCGCCGACAATGCCTTTGTCAAACGCTGGCGTTTTAAGAGAGGGATACATGGGTTCTCCATACATGATTTTCCTCCATTGCCGAGCTGAGGCGCGGGTAGTGAAAGCAGTTCCGAAAGGCGCGCCAGCTGGCCGACCGTCGAGGGAGGATGGGTTACGAGCTAGGGTCATCCAATCTTCGGGCTCAGTGACAAGCAACAGGGCGGTGATGAAAAGGTGGTCGAGAAGAAAAAGAGATATACCCGCATGGTCAAGCCGAGGCACAGATCGATGGAAGCTACTCAAGGTCTCGAACACCTTTAGTCTGGGTGCTGTGTCGGGGTCGTTGAAGGACTCCAAGGTTGCCATGGCACCCTTGCAAGTCGCTGTCGTGCACTAGGGTAGATTGATTAGACCGCACGGGTGAGTCGACTAGGAGACACATACCGTGTATGTGTTCCCCTCTCGCTTCCACTTGAGCGCATGGGGATGATAGGGTACGTGGAACTTACGTGAGCTGGTACAGCAAACAGCGGTCAAGAGCTATGCAGGGATGCGCACAATAGGAGATCACACACCTTCCTAGGCCACTACACTTGAGCAGACTCGTTGTTTCTCTCCAGCGGAGGCCGTCCATTTGGATCGTTGCACCTTGTGTGTGATCCCTGCTCTTTCCTTTGAGTGGGAGATCCTTGGGCCAGCGTATGTCGGCGATCTTGGCAGAGCCGTCCCAAGGATCTGAACGCCAGACTGTGGTAGATGAGCCAACGGTCTCGACAGCATAGAGGGCTTTGTCTAAGCCGGTGTCCGTGGCGACTGCGTCGAGAAAGCAAGCAGAGGAAAGCTTGATGTCAAGGAGTGGGGGCTTTTTCTTGCTGTTAGTCACGTCATCTGCGATGTCGAGACGGTGTAAGCGCGGAAAGATATTTGAGGGCTTGGAAGACGATGGTTGTGAATTCTGTGACTCGGTGACGGTGGGCGCCCTGTTGGGACCAGGAAGGGGGGAAGAAGTGATTTGTGAAGGGAGGCTCAGGGCACAATCAGATGGGGAGTGAGAGTTTGCAGGCGGGACGGCGAAACCGATGAAGGACCGTGACAACCTCTGGATTGGGGGTGGGACGAAGGATGAGTTTGAGGGCTTTTCTGAATCGCCGGGGGAGGGCGAGACGAGTGCTCGAGACATTGTATGGAGGAAGGACGATAAGCAGAGTAGGAAAAGCGATCCGAGCTCGCGGGAACGTGGATACTGCAGCCGTAACGAGCTGGTCGAAAGCGGTGCCGGCGGGGGAGATGATGCTGTGAACAGCGAGGGAGCGAGCGGCCAGACGGTGTCGGTGTCGTCGTGGTCGTCGTGGCCGTCGTGGTCAGGCCGGGGATGGCAGCAACTTTAAGCTCGCTTATGGAACAGGTACTTACGTCCATGTAGAAAAGGCAGAACATCAAAGCCGTATGTAGCTTTATCTCGCACTCACGCGGTCATCGGAAGGAGATATCTGCCACGAGACAATGTCGTCCTCTCCCACAACAGCGACGACAGCGCAGTAGGCAATAAATTCATGTACCCCGATAGGAAAATCATTACCGGCCCAAAGATGCCCTGATGCTTTTGAGGGTCCGGTGATCCATTCGTGCACCGGCAACACATGTCGATCGTACCAGAGTCCTACAGTGAAACGGTTGGTGGTGTAGCGCTCGGCTGCACTCGGGAACTAGCAATTGTTTTACTGATGCACGACTGCTGAAGTGCCAGGCTGCCAGCTGGATCTCGATGTCGGCTGGCTCTTATCCGACCGCTTTACCACCGCCGAATCTGACCCTCTCCTGGTCAGGCTGGTAGTGGACCCGCCGGCCCCTGCATGCCAGCAACAACTACTCGATAACTTGGGCGGATCAGGTTACCTGGTTGCCATCGTACACCGCCACTTACGCTACTATCAACTACCAACGTATTTGTGGCTGAACTAATACACACAACACGTCCAAACAAACATCATCAACGCGTCCGTTCCCGTCGTCACCCCGCCCAACAAAGCATACCGCATTCGTATTGACGTGTTTCCGAGCCCCTTGTCAACTTTTTGGAACATGTCGACCGCAGCTGGGTGCGTTTTTCTTTACTCCATGGCGCTGCTATGCAAACTCGGTGCTATTTGTCAGGACACCCTCCAACGGGGCGAGTGCAGGCGTGACATCGCCAGAAAACAAAAGCAAAGGCAAAGGCAAAGGAAAGAGCACCGTCACCTCACCTGACGTATCCATGGAGGAAGAGGAAGAAGAAGAGGAAGAAGACGACGACGACGATGATGAAGAAATGGAAGGGGTATGTCCTCCTCGCTTGTCCTTTTCATTCGATATCTTGCTATCCGTAAACTAAATCTCATATGTTCCAGGAAGGGGAAGAGGAGGAGGAAGAAGAAGTAGAAGATTCGGAGATTGACCCATCCGCGATCCTAGGTCGGCGCACACGGGGTAAGAAAGTTGATTATACCTCCAAGGAGGCGCTCGAAAAAGCTGGTCTCAAACCAGAGGGAGGAGGCGATGACGACGACGACGAAGAGATGAAGTAGTTGGACGACGAGCGAACTTTGTCCGATCCTCGCATCTAATCAAATGTGTATCCGTACAGTGTGTCAGGCGATGGAAAAAATGACTTGACATTGTTGCTTTCGTAGCGTTCTCTGCCGAAGCCAACATTGCTATAACAACAGGGACGCTCACTTCAATGTATACCCCTCCCATTCAGTAGGACAGTAAGTAAATGGCTGGCCACACTATAAATTTTCAAGAGAGTTCGTTGTACGTCACTTTCAAGCCAACGGACGATTGTGAAACCTTGGAAACCAGGTCCCCAGCAAAACAGCCGAACAGACTAGTGTTTGCGATGCGGCTCGAGATCAGAATGTTTTCTGCCTCACGACGTGAACGTGAGAAGCACGAGCCTTAGTGGAATGTGTTCATCTATATACCAACATAGCGCTCACTTCCGACTCCATTCTCTTGCGGATACAATTCAACCAGTCGCTCCTGACATGGACATCGCACGGAAAATTGACATCAGAATCGAACCATCATGTATTTGCACAGTGACTACAGACAGACCAACCAATGCATCCCGAGTGACAAAAAGATGAAACCCCACAACACAAACCAGTTGACCATGACCACCACCCGTACATCCCAAGCGCTCACCAGAGCACACACCGTATCATCCATTTCATCAGACCCTCGCGGGGAGAAACGAATGAACGGGTGTGACTGGGAGAACAGCATCAAGAGTATGAGTAATTTGGATGGCTCTGTCTGGAAGGGGGTGATAACGAGGGAGGTGGGACGCAAAAGCAGGTGATCCGAGGGTGCATGTCCACGATAAGCTGAATACCCAATGTCAATGTAAAAAAAATATGATGAAGGACCAATGGGGCAAGGTAGAGTAGTAAATAGATAAAACCAACCGAACTGATGAGCGGGATTATAGATGCACAGTTCAATGGAAGAGAAACCATGATAACCAAGAGAGACACAACACAGCGTCAAGCTGTGGTTGATGTTTTGACTTTCCGAACGCAATGGAATCCAAGTGCGCTCGTGATGATAGGAATCAAGAGACACTGACTCCATCCCATATGAGGGCACTTGAGAAATCCATGTCAGCGTCAAGATCAACATTGGAGTCCAAGATCGCATCGATAGCGACATCCTGTGCATTCGGAAGCATCTCTAGTAGCTTCTCCATCTCCATCTCTGCGCGGACTTGCTCTACCCAGTCGACAGTGTCAATACTGCTCATGCCGGTATCCAGGCCAAGCCCATCATCAGAGGGACTGGTCTCTGTCTTTGTCAGCACCTCCTTGCTGAATGCATCTTCTGACGAAGTGCTAGAGCTTGGAAGAGTGCTAGAGCCAAGCGGCGGCGACGCGAGAATCTCCGCGAACAAACGCGTAATGGCAGCATCTGACGCTGCCCCGGCTTCAGGCTAAAAGTAGTGTGTCAACGAGAGGAAAAAGCGCAAGCACGAAGTACGAGCCTCGGCCGCATCACTGCCCAACATCCTGCTATACTCGTCGGTCCCATCGCTATCTGTATACCGCCCACCCGCTGCAGGGACACTGCTGAAAGGCCAACAGAGTTCACCACCCGTGCTAGGTGGCGAGTGGGGGGTTTACTGGCTAGGGAGAGGTCGGACGACTTTCGGGGTAAAGCAAGACATGAATCAGTCGCTAGGAGAGTGGGGCTCGGAGGAAATTCAAACGAATCGCCGCTCGAAAAAAGGAGGGGACTGTTGACAAGAGTCGAGTTTTGGGAGGATGGGGTGAGTGGCAGGGGAGGTGCCGAGGACAGGGTGGTGGTATTTGACGATGAAGGGGATGGAGTCTTGAAAGACTCTAGATTTGGTGCTGGTTGTGAAGATGGGGAATATGGCGGGACAATTGAAGCTGGGCTCGTTGCGGGGGGCGTGGGTATGCTTGAAGTAACAGAGGGATTACCCTGCGCTGCCAATGCTCGTACGACGGCTTCATAACCCTTTTCGAGCGTCCGTATTCGTTCGCGCAATTCCTGATTCTCGAGCTCACGTTGCTCCTCCTGACGTTTGCGCTGCTGTTCCGGCTCATGCTCGATGGTGGCGACGTCCGGCTCCGAGACGGTAGAAGTAGACGGGCTGACGTAAATACCAGCGCGGAGACGTCTGTTCTCTTCTTCGAGCTCGGCGACTCTATGTTCAAGATAGGTGAATTGTACCTTTCGACGGTCGCGGGAGTTCTGCGCGGCTATTCTGTTGCGGTGTGCACGAGCCTCTTTGCGCTCCTCGGGTGTGACGGCGGAGCGAAGGCGTTTGCGAGGAGGCTCGTCAGAGGGGCGAGGACTGGAAACATCGGTGGAGGAGGAGGGGGAAGCAGGACGCTTGAGGGAAGAAGATGGGAGAGAGAGGGAGGAGGGGTCGACATAAGCACAGTGTTGTGTCATGATGGAAGGGAAGACGAATAACGATATGGTCAAAAGGAACTGTGCATGTTTTAGCGGGGCGACGTGGCTGCTGGAGAGCTGCAACGAGACACGTCGACAGGCCACGTCGCACTTTATACACTCAGACATACACACACAAACACGAGCAAACTATCGGACCGTGAACGGACCGGGATAAGGGGACGCAGCCCCTCGGAACTAATTCTACCTCCGCGATCACACTGCCCTGCAAAACTCTCCTGACCCCAAATGTCCCATTTCCAGTCCCCGCCATGTTAGCCAACCTTCTCGTATGTTGCTCTCCCCCTCAGCAAGAGCGACAGTCCTTTCGGTCCCAGACCGGGTCCCACGTATGTCATTGCAATCCACATCGATCATTTGCATCCCAGGCCGACCCATCGGACACCGACTATTCTGACCGGATGAATGATCGCATTGCCCAACAACATCGGGCTGTCGCCATGCCAGAGACAGTTTACGTTCCGGGCTGCACTTGCAATTTCTGCAGTACGCACCCCGTATGTACATTGCCGCTTATTATCTTGTTTCTGCTCACATTCAATCAAAGGAAATTGACGACGATGCTGATCTCGGATATGCCCCCCCGCGGTCCCGCTCGCAGAACTATGCTGACAATTCGCTGCCTTCAACTCGCAGCATCGTGCAAGTATTATATCCACCGTCATATCTGGGTACCCCTCGCCCCTTTCCCGATCCCCCATCGTACTCCTTGAGCGACTTTCCTCCTTACCCTGCTCGAGGGGATGACCCAGAGATCCCCACGTCGATATCTTCAACAACAGCCAGCATCGAAGGGACGCCCATGTCACGCAGTTTTCCCGATCCCCTATCCCAGGACCCTTCACTGACTGGAGTCCCATCTCAAGGGATTCCTTCCAGTAGAATTTCACCAGTAGAACCCAATCCTCCCATCATCGCCCTGGGTGGAGATGTCTTGGAAGAGAGTGAACCACTCCCTGCTTATTCACGCTTCGACCAGCGTCGGCCACGCTTGCCCGCCGCGTCCAGGGACTTGGGCCCGTATCCCCCGTTGTCCGTTCTTTGTCGGGCTGTACGGTGAATAGGTTATACATCGGACTGGTTACGATGAACAGTGGACTGCCAGCGCCGTAGATCAGAGCATATTTATATATTTCACTTATTTTAGAACTTATGTAGCGCTGGTTATTTACAGTACCTGTATATTAGTCTTATTCTCAAATTCGGGATAAGTGATGTCGATCGTCGCTTATTTAGTCATTGACCCACGCCTGGGCGCCTCTTTACCACCGTCCACTCTCTCCATCGTGCCATGTTCTCCCAAGTATCTAGAGCAAAAGACTTGGTCGCCACACACGTCCGCCGTATGGCCACCGTGCATGCCTCTTCAGTCAAGCACAAGAGGTGGGCTTGTCAACTCATATGGGGGTCTCACAACATATCTCACTCTGTGCCGTAGCCCCACAGGTGCCCACCCCGTTCTGCCTAGCCTTTTGGCAGTGGTTCTGACACCTTGCCAGCTATCGTTATGTTGAATATGGGGGGACCCTCCACGGTGCGCGGACAGCAACTACATCCCCGCGTCCTACTCACCCTTTGCGTGGTTTCTCACAGGTACCGGAGACTCATGACTTTCTAAAAAACCTGTTCATGGACGGAGACCTCATACCATTGCCATTCCAGCGTGTTCTTGCACCCCTCATCGCTAAACGACGGACACCCAGAATTGAAAAGCAATATGCTGAGATAGGTGGAGGGTCGCCCATCCTTCGGTATACCGAGTATCAAGGTGCCGGGATGTGCGCGTTGCTCGACGAACTCCATCCAAATACCGCTCCCCACAAGGCGTACACGGCCTTCCGTTATGCAAACCCACTCACGCAGGAGACTGCTCGCCGCATGAAAGCCGACGGTGTGAAACGTGCCGTAGCATTCACACAGTATCCCCAGTATAGCTGTAGTACGACAGGAAGCAGCTTGAACGAACTCTTTAGACGAGGAAGAGCGGGTGAGATGGGAGACATTGAATGGAGTGTGATTGACCGCTGGGGCACCCATCCAGGCTTCATCGAGGTGAGTACGGGTGGGGTCGCCGTTTGCTGATTCACATTGTATCGCTGTCCAGGCTATGGCACAGAACACCGAGGCTGTGCTACAAAAATTTCAACCGTCCGATCGCTCCGACGTGGTGCTACTCTTCACAGCACATTCGTTACCCATGTCAGTGGTCAATCGTGGAGATCCGTATGTTCTCGAAGTGTCAGCTTCTGTGAACGCCGTTATGGATCGGTTGGGGCACTCGAACCCTTATCGCTTGGTTTGGCAATCCAAAGTTGGACCCTCTGCATGGATGGGCATGCAAACTGGTGAAGCTGTCAAAGGACTCGCGCGCCTCGGAAAGAAGAAGGCGATCCTCATTCCGATTGCTTTCACAAGCGACCATATCGAGACACTCTACGAACTCGATCTAGAGTACATGAAAGAGGGCAGAGAGGTAAGCCTTGTTATCCTTACCACTGATAAACTTGTTTTCATGATACAACCCCTACAGCTTGGGATGGAAATGCAACGCGCAGAATCTCTGAACGAGTCACCGGTGTTCATCCGCGCCCTTGCTGACATTGCAGCACAGCATCTTCGTAACTACTCTGCCGGGAAGGGCGGGCCCATGAGTGTACAAATGGGACTTCGCTGCCCTGGCTGTAAAAATGCGACTTGTGGCCAGCAAAAGCACTGGTTTGCTCGTGCGGGACAGTCATGATGTATTAAGAGTGCGACTAGAATTAGACATAGGGCATCATGATTAGTCAGCCGCTACGTTTTGCACCTCCATCTAAAGCGGTGTATGCTGGTATATTGATGTCGTCCATCACGGTTGTCTCAGCCCCTGGAAAGGTTCTGATCGCAGGGGGATACCTCGTGCTCGACCAAAACTTCACAGGCTTGGTCGTCTCAGCTTCATCTCGATTTTACGCTGTTATCCAGGACTGCCAGCGACTTGGTCAGGCAGGCCACATCATCGTTCGATCACCTCAATTCGTCGGAGCTGAATGGTCGTATTCCGTGACCATCCACGATGACGGAGAGGTGAACGTCAGTCAGGTCTCAGAAAGGTGTGTTCGCCTTGGCGCGTATTGTATCGTAATGACCCCTGCTCATAGCAGGAACAAGTTCGTCTATTATGCCCTGAAATATACCTTGATATTGGCCTCGGAGCGCTTGTCATCTGTGGGTTCTGCTCGATCGCTACGGAACTCGTTACAACACGGCCTCGATATCGCCGCCGTGGGTGACAATGATTTTTACTCTCAGCAAGCCAAGGTTATTAGGAACTTTCAAGCAGCTCGGCGCTTGCTTTACTGATGAACTTTCCCGTTAGCTTCAGGAACTGAACTTGCCCTTGACGGTCGCGTCTTTGGCGAGTATCACCCCGTTCTGCCCTCAGGACGTCCGACTGGACAATGTCAACAAAACTGGGATGGGATCGTCTGCAGCGTTGATTACTTCCATCGTCTCCGCTCTCCTGCTCAGGCTCGGTGTGATCACCCGAGAAGAATTCATCCAACCCGACAGCGACGCGCGCAAGCTGGCACACAACACTGCTCAATTCGTGCACTGCTTCGCCCAGGGCAAGGTGGGCAGCGGCTTCGACGTGTCCGCGGCTGTATTTGGGAGTCAGTTGTACACGCGATTCAGTCCCGCCTTGCTGGACGGTCTGATGAAAGGAGGCGATGTAAGCCCGTGGACAATGCATAGCAACGTTCATCATAATGTGAACACTGCCTTGTTTTTTAGACTGCATCTGGAGCGCTCTCGTTAACATCAGCGCTCAGTCCTGGCGATCACTGGGACTATCGGACGGTTGCGATTCAACTTCCGTCGTTCGTCAGGCTCGTGTTGGCGGATGTGTCTGCGGGAAGTGATACCCCGTCTCTCGCAACCAAGGTGTTGAAATGGCGTCAAGAGAAAGCTGACGAAGGTACGCGCGCATGGGATCTCTGCATGTGATGATACTGATGATATCTTCCAGCCGACGCACTGTGGGCGGCAATCGACGCATCGAATCAAGCCCTCGCCACGCATCTCCGACGCCTTTGCGATTTGTACGAACAGCATTCGGAACTGTACACGTTCGCTGTCAAACGCATGTCATGCGAGCCATCATCCGAGGTAAGGCGAGGCTGTTCATTCCATCGTCCTAAGGGCTGAGTCGAAAAACTGATATTGCATTGCGACCCTAGTGGCTGGGCGGTGCTGAACCAGAACGATCCGTCGCCCAGGCGTTTTCGGATCTCCGAAAGGCGAGCGAGGTAAGGCGCACCGATGGGTTGATCTGCCGAGTCTCCCCAATTCAATTGCTGATTGTAGAACACGCGTGCGCTCATGCGACGGATGGGCAAAGCGGCGGGCGAAGACGTGACTATCGAGCCCGACGCACAGACCGAGCTTTTGGACGCATCTATTGCACAGAAAGGGGTTATTTGTGGTGGGGTACCCGGGGGTAAGCGCTTTCCTTATCGTGAGTCGGTTGGGATGTGTTCCTGACTGCCACCTAGCGGGCGGGTACGACGCGATCTGGCTTCTCGTGTTCGAGCCAAACGACAGCACGTCAGAGGCCTTGAGTGCAGTGGAGAAGCTTTGGGAAGGATTTCCAAACGTGTCACCTCTACTCGCAACCGAGTCCAAAGACAGAGGGGCAAAAATCGAGGACATTGACCAAGTCCCCGGGTTGCGTGCTATCGTGCAGTTGCGTCGATAATTAGTTTTATATTCTGTTCTTTGCTACCTAGAAGAGAAGGATTCATGTCCGTTGCATCTAACTGCTCCCAAACGAAATAAATCTATAACACCGTGCGATATCACGCGCATATCCTAGCTTCGCCTTCGCGCGTCCATGCCTTACCCAACGCGAGGAAAAGTGACACGACCATGACTATGATCCCAAAGACGAGGCAGACGACTGCGGGGAGCTTTGCCCGCGAGTAGAACGGCACGCGCGGATCGGTGAGTTTGAGGTAACAAGCTGCGGGGAAGATGAAGGCGAGGGCTGTCGCAGAGACGCCGCCCGTAATCTCGAGCGTCACACCCAGGTCACATGTGATGAGGGAAACTAGATCAGACGTGAGTATGGATTCTCGGTAAGCATGGCGAAAGAGATCACATACGAAGCATCGATGCGCAGAGAATCGTACTGGTAAAGAATAAATGGCGTTGAGGATTGAAGCTTTCGTGCGAGAAAAAGTATTGTTCGATGACCTGTCGCCAATCGCCGTCAGACTAACTCAAATCGACGACTCTCGGTCGAGAGCTTCCCCACCTCTCTACAGACAAATAATTCTAGAGGGAGTGTCGTAAACATGTTCAATCCAAAACAGAACCGGGCAACGTTAATCAAGGTGTCACTCTGGGTTCATCTCCTCAGTGTCTCGAACGTGCCTCAGAGCAAAGATACTCACGGGCGAGAAATTGTTCAAAATGTTGCCCCGCGTTTTATCTGTAAATACCCAGAAAGCAGATATGGCGAGGACGCAGCATGCGACGAAAGAGATCGCGGTCGATATGTGGGTCACGCGCGTAAAGCGATCGAGCGTCGGCGTGCGCAGGCTACCGTATATAAGGAGGGAGTTGTGGTGACAAACGAATGCAAAGCTGATGACACCAATAGCCTGGACCACGCCTGGGCCAACAAAAGTAAGCCGTTTCGAATGATCTCCTTTTAGTTCTGGATCCACATGCGGGGCTTCTATCAGAACGGAAGTGACGATTATCAACATGCTGAGAAGCGCTAGGCCGGATGCTCGAGAGAGTTTGTGAATATCACGATGGAGGGAGAGCGGATATGATACACAAATAGTGCAGAGTGCTATGATGAATTGTCGGTTGGTGAATACGGATGCGATGGGTATCTTGTAGAGCGTGGGGAATAGCGAACGAATGACATGAGGTATTGTGTCCCCTGTGGGCAGTCGTTGGACATTGCAAAAAAGAATGAGGGAAAGACCGACCGATGATGATGCCAAATGCACACATTCCTTTGACCATGCTGATCAGTTAGTTATAACTATCGTGAGGAACAGACCTACCCCCAAATGCGAAAGCAAATTGAAAGAGTGATACGGCAGCACGACCACTTGCGCCAAAACAACTGTCCATGATTTCAATGTAAGAATTTCTACCACTGAGCTTGGCATTTATCACGACGAGACGAATGGTCCAATCTGTGACACCGCAGAGGACTACCAGCAAGACTATTCCGAAGAAGAAACCAGCTTGACTGATAGCGTATGGTAGACCTGTATTCTAAATGAGTGAAACGTCTCGTTGCTTTGAGAAAGAGAAAGTCACACCAATGATACCTGCCACACCTGTTAGTGTACAACAAAATGCGTGGTATAGGGCTTACCGGCACCAAGTATTGAATTGGCCATGTTTGCGACAGAGTCGAGCAATCCACCACCAGCGTGCTGTTTGGCGGCTACATCGCTGAGATTGAGGTCGGACAAGGAGCCTTGATTCCCGGACTCATACATCGGGATGGTCGTTTCAGGAGTCCTCCGAGTGGCTGAGTCCATGAGACCAACAAGCAAGGGCTGGGGTCGTCGTCCCCGGCGCCCTGGCCCCGAAGTCCGTGCCGTTCTTTGTTGTTGACGCCCGATTTCGGCCAGAGCAGTGTCATCGAGATCATCCGAATCAAGCTCATACTCTGTACCAGCGTTCCTGAAACGAGTTGAAGAATTCTGTTTCTGGCACGCACCGGTCTCTCGACATTGTATGGTAGACCTCAGCGGTGGACCTATAACTTGGACTTCCTCTCGGAATCTGACGGTGTGTTCCCCACGGCGAGGTGTGACGGATCGACCACCGTGATCTTCAGAATCTTCATCGTCCGAGGCTGCGAACAAGAGGTGTGGGGAATCCTCCGAGTCTCCTCCAGGGAGATCTTCATGTGACCCATTGAGCAATGGTTGGCTGGCTTCGCCGTCGCCAACTGCGTTTTTGTCTCTGTGCCTTGAGTTTTGCGAAAACATTGTTAGCAGCCCATGGACTTGTCTTGCAAGTTCTTTTCCTGCGCGCTCACAGAATCGAGTGTACGGCTCCACGTGGCGTTATAACTGACACCACGTGACTAGAACGCGTCAAAGTCATCTTGCCAATGGGACTTATGAGACTTACAACTTATCCTGTAGAGGTCCTCCGAATATATATATTTTTCTTCCAGTGGACCCCTCCTGGTATAGATGGAGGGCCAATTCATCAATTCTTGATGGGAATAATTTTTAGACTTGTGGTCGTCCTCGAGATCAACAAACAGACTGATGGCCACGTGACTATCGCGACGCTCTCGACGCTCATCGTGAGATTCGGTACCAGCGTCGCCCTATGCCTAGTAACATCATTAGGCGGTGCTCAGCTGATCGGTAATGGTTGCTTTACGGGCCTCACGTGGAGAAGGAATGGCACCGGCGAAGGTAGGTGAATCTGGAGCCGACTCGAGTGCATATCCATATTCCGAGAGCAATATTTATTGCAACTCAGGTTATGGTGTCAGTATCAGCGGAGGATCACTTGGCTACACCGGTGGTCAGTGAGTGTCTTGTTGCGAGCCTGTTTCACTGTAAGCGGACCCGTCTTACTCTACTCGTTCAGATGAACAATATGGTAAACGACAACAGCGTGCTGTAGGCGGCTTCTGGTGTTCGTGACGTTCAGTCCACCGCTGATCACGACAATTGGCTTCAACAACGTGATAGCGTTGACCTGTTAAGACCTCCAGTTTAGGAGCGCGACCAACCTTGACATCGGTGGCATACTCTTCTCGCGAGGCTCTCTATCTTTGAATGACCACTCAGTACCAACGTTTCAGCCAGGACATTCTTTAGAGGCGAATCGTTTTTTCTCCGAGATCCCGTTGCAAGATTCGGACAGTGGCTGGGCAACGTATCTGACCATGCACTTCCGAAATTTCCAGCTTTTCGGTGGCTCATCAATGCATCACCGTCGAACTTGACTGTAGTGATTCGAATCGCCTGTGTAAAGGGCTGCTGTATGCTTACCTTTTGAGATGTGACCATTGACTAAGCCCCCTTCCTGTTTGGTCAGTCGCATTCCGATTTCCGCTCCTTTCGTCACTTGCTATCAGGCCATCTGCTTTGATTTCGGGTCTGGGTGTTTCTGTTCTATATCCCACCCTCGTCGATGGCGTTCTCCGGTGCTCTGGTGGGTGGGGTAACCACGACGTGCACTCCGGAGCTCACATCACCCAAATAGACACTAACGGACCTCAACGACTTCATCACCCCATCACAAGCATGCATCAAGCCAGTCGAGCAACTCAACGCCCCAGAGAACGTGAAAGATGCAGGATCCGCTTCTGTACGTATTTCTTCCTCACCATTTCTATTCTCCGTTCATAGAAAGCGCCCTTCCAGACGGAAATCCGAGTGGACTCGTCCGGATTTTACTATGAGGTGTCGTCCACCCCCTCCGTACAGGACGCAACCACGTCCATACCATCGGAACGCAAATTACCACAAGCACAGATTAGTCTCAACGATTGCCTTGCGTGTAGGTACGTCATCCGCCATTCCGTGCATTCCGTTCCCCCCAGCTTACTATGTTCCGAAGTGGTTGCATCACGTCGGCCGAATCGGTCTTGATCACACTACAGTCACACACAGAGGTGCTCAACTTCCTCAAGGGAAACGCACCCGCGAGTTCACCGGCACACAAGGTTCCGGTGTTGTCGATCGCTCCACAATGTCTGGCATCGTTCTCGGCGACGATCTCGTCGAGTTCAAGTGGACCCGTCGGACTGAAACAGGTCATGCAGCGAGTGGCAGCGTTTTGTATGCAGGCGTTGGGTTTTGAACATGTCTACGACACGACCTTTGCGCGACATATCTCCCTGCTGGAGCATGCACGGGAGTTTTGGGAACGCAAGCGCGATGGTAAGCTGCCGATGTTGGCGAGCGCATGTCCAGGATGGATATGCTATGCCGAAAAGACGCATTCCGAAATGTTGCCCTTCATCTCTCAAACAAAGAGTCCCCAGCAAGTCATGGGAACATTGGTCAAGTCGTGGTTAGCGAGCACGTGGGGAAAACAGTGTGTATCGAACCCATCAAAGGCAGTCGTTGGCTGACGTTGTATCGACTATACAGACCTGATCAGATATACCACGTCACTGTGATGCCTTGCTATGACAAAAAACTCGAAGCATCGCGCCAGGACTTTTACAACGACGTCTATTCGACGCGGGAGGTTGACTGTGTCATCACGACCGGGGAACTTGAGCTGCTCATGCACGAGAAGGGCTGGGATTTGTCTGTTCCAATTCCGGGGGAAGACAATGCACAAACCCTGGAAGACATCCCCGAGTTGTTAATTCACCCGGGTACGAGTTCGGGTTCCTACCTCCATTCCCTCATGTCCGCCGTCATACACACTTCTCCAGAACCACTGGACCTCAGCGTGAAAACGGTGCGGGCATCCGACTACGAAGAGTACACGTTGCACAAGCAGAGCAATGGGGAGGTCGTGTTCAAGGGGGCAAAATGCTACGGGTTCCGGAATCTACAGAACGTGGTGAGGAAGGTCGGAAAGGAGGCTGGGGTCCAGGTCGGAAGGGGTGCTGCTGGACGCATGGTTGGGATGAGAGTAAGGCCGAAGAAGAACGGGGCTGATGTGGACGAGAAGCGGTATCATTACGTGGAAGTGATGGCATGCCCAGGCGGGTGCGTGAACGGGGGTGGGCAGCTGCGCTCGATTGGTAAGGCGTCCGAACGGTCGGAGGACGAGGAAGGGCATGTGAGGGGTTGGGAGGAGAACGGGGTTTCAATGTCAGCGGGGGGAGATGAGACGAACGGCGTGGTCGCACCGCAGGGGCCAAAATGGGGGGATCGTGAGTGGACGACAGAGGTTGAGAAGGCGTACTGGCACAATTTGCCGACGCCACCGCCGTCGCCGAGGATGGCCTCAGATGAGTTCGATTACGCGGACCACGTTGCACTGAGGGTGCAAGCAGACATGTGTCGGCCGGAGGATGCGGCCCGGACGCGGTGGGATGCAGACATGGATACCGGCGCTGAACAACGGCGACGGGAATTATTTCGGACTAATTACCGGGCCATTGAGAGTGAGGTCATCGGGCTGGCAGTTAAGTGGTGACGACGTCATCGTCACAAATGTGTCAGTTATACTTTTTTTTTACATACAAGTAATGTTGTGGTACAACAAAGCAATGGTGGAGTAGCGACAATAGCAGCTCTAAGTTACTCATTAGATGCCGATGCAAATTAGGGCGTATAATCGGTGGTTCATCGACGATGTTGGGCGCCGCCTTTAAACCAGTACTGGCACGAGGGACAGTACTCGGGGGTCGTGAACGTGATGGTTTCCTTCGAGTCGGGTCCGAGATACTGGCAAACAATGAGCATATATCGTTGGCGTGACACCAGGACGACGCACCCTCTCGCAGTGACAGTCGGAACAGTTTCGGGGATGACGAATGGAATGAACACAGTACGGGCTCGCGCAATCAATCTTTCGGACCTTGCGAGTCTTGACGACGATCAGAACACTTGTTTATTGAGAGTGCACAATACTCACCGCTTTGTAGTGCTACGCGAGGCATGTGCATGACGAGTGGGCTATGTGCAGAGGAGAGAAGCAGCGTGAGACACTTACCCCGCAACCGTGCTTGGTGCCTTCGCTGGCAAAGAAGGCGGGGTTAGACATCCAAAGGAAGGCGTGGCAAATGAGAAGACACACGTTTCGAGATTACACATGATGAATGCGTCGACTGGAATAGGACGGAGTGGGTCGTCGTCGTGAGAAAGCGTCAGTTGCAAGCAAAGGCAGCAGCTGACACAGCATACCAGTAGAGTTATGGGAAGCGATGTGGGGAGCGGGGATGGGGATGACAGCGGGTGACGGTTGATTTTATATCTCAGTGACAACCGCTCCGTATATAGCGAAAAGGAGAAGCAGACAGAATGAAGGAATGTGGATGGGTGGACGGTAGGTCGGCGCAGTCACAAGACCATAAGAGAAACGATCGGACGAGATACGATAAGAATCGCAAGACGCGAACCAGATTCAGCTTCGGATGTAGCGTGCGTATAGAGTTCCGAGATTTGACGGTCGATAAAAAATAAAGAAGTGAAGTGAAGGTGACCGGTGATGGACGATGACGGACTTGATGAGGACACCGTTGGCCGAATATCCCACGTTCGAATCACACCGGATCTCGTCCCATCCACGCTCCAAATTCCCCTCAGCACCACAAGGACCGCCGAGCCAGTCAACCAGGTCATCGTGCTCCACTCAAACGCGCCGTCCAATCGCACCTGCGGTCGTCCTCTGTTGCTCCCCGGCCGGCCGGTGTTGACGTGTGTTTGCGTCACCACGCCGATGACACATACGCCATTTACTGTCGGTAGTCACATCCTCGAATGTCGACCGCAGCGTCGTCTTCATCGCCCACAACGCGTTCGAGGACCCTTTTGTTCATATCGTATCGCGACTCGAGGACAAGATCGTCTCGTTTCTCACGTCCACTCACCTCCTACGACGACCCGTACCAAGCTAGCGACGAACATGAGCACCTCATAGCCTCGGGTGCGAGACACGTCGCACTAGACGCCCAGCTGCCTCCGAAATGGTATCCTTGTCCTATCCAGTCCGGCATTTCCATGTCTCACGTCACGCGTCTGTAGGGTCGATATCTCAGACCAGGTGGAGGAAATACTTGCTAACGCCCAGGTTAAAAGTGCGTTCCTCATCCAATATCCGTCGTCTCGTATACCAACCACCGTGACCAAGTCGGCGCGCTCGAGAAGCTCCACGCAAAGCATGTCCTCCCCGGATTCGCGGACCGGACTGCTGAAGAGAAGGAGATCGAGGCAGCGACCACCGGTATAACAAGAGTACACGGTCTTCTTCCGTTGTTTCTGCCGTCCACCTTTTGACACTTGCCTCCTTTTCACCAGGACTTTCGGCAGTGTCACACTCTGATACAGCACATTGGCTCAGACCAGGACCATACATTTCCACCTTCAAGTAGGAATCAACACGCGCTCCTTGCTGCCAAAAATGTACAGAGAGGACTTGCAGCCAGGGTTCAAGAACTCAGCTCAAGCTTCCGGAAGAAGCAACGCGTGTACATGGAACGTGGGTGCTCTGGAGCCATCCATGTGTTGCTCATCTCTCATCTCTACACCCTCTACCAGGTCTTCAAGGTCATGCCATCAAAAATCAAGACCTTCTTATTGCCTCGGGCACGATCACTTCCAAAGGTTTGGAAGGTTTGACAGCAGTCGACGAGGATGTTCAGGCAGCAGTAAGTATGCAGTATTCGCATCACCTCGTGCATGTCAAAACCACCTCGTGTTCTAGCAAGCACAGATCCAAGATACTGTTCAGATACACGATATACGGCTTCGCGACCGTGAGCTGACGGAGATTGCCAATTCCATCGCTTCTTTGGCCGAGCTTTTCAAAGACTTGTCTATTCTCGTGATCGATCAAGGGACTCTTCTAGACAGTATTGAATATAATATTGAACAAACTTCGGTGCATGTTGCCGAAGCAGCCAAGGAGCTAGATATTGCAACTCGGTATGTCACATTCCTCCCGGCTCCCTCGCGTCCTACTCAGATTAATTGAATCAATCGGATAGGTATCAAAAAAATACTGGTCGTCGCAAGATTATATTTCTCCTCCTGCTTATCATCTTTGGGTTAATAGTCGTCCTGATCTTCAAACCTCGCCGTCACCCTCCATCTACAATTCTCCCGTCAGATTCCGTGCCTTCTCTGGATAATTTTGTACCAGTACACATGTATCCACGGATACCTTGATCAAAGAACTACATAGAAAAACACGTGCGCAGTCTGGATACCCCAGCGTCCTTACAGACGCGAATTCCGATTGGTGTTTGTACCAAGGTTCGCCATGAAGCATTCCTCAATATTAGTTCCGTGATGATCCCTGGCCAATGGGTAAGCCTTCTCTGCTGTATCGTTAAGAGTTGAACCATATTCGTCTCCAGCGCTTCAACCACGTTGTACTGAGCATTCTATATAGGGTCCTTTTGCTCATCGATAAAACTGTTTTGGCACTTTTGGTTAAATTTCGCCGAGAACGCCATACTTATTCCCCGCATGCAAAGGGACCGCGACACTCGTGCAGACGCGGAGGGAAACATCATGTCTGACTCATTGATGGGGTTGGAAATGCCTCGTTGCATTACATATGGGTAATCCCATTTTCACCAACTGTTTATATTCCTGGTTACCCTCAACGCCGTGTTGAAAATGTTCCCCATCTGGCGCAAACCTCGCTCCGCTGATCAATCACGCCTCCCCGCGTGCTCTGTAACGAGGTCAGCAACCCTAAAAGTAGAACCCACCACTCTCATTTGACAGTCGGGTTAAACGTTCGTGCGATGTCGTTCCAGCTGATCACGGGGAAACATGCAAGGCCCCCAATTCGATCCCAGTCCGCCATGCACACATAATGCACTTATTCCGCGTCTGTGTCCGATGTGTCGTCCATTGCTATATACGGGATGAAACAGCCTGCCTGATGTGACATTTCCCGGGAGCGTGGAATCACCGGTTTGTCTCTCGCAAGACGGACCAGATCAGATGGTACGAAACTGAAGAGTCTTGTTGCTGTGCGTATATGAAGCGTGACCCAGCGTGGATCCCATCATCGTTGACATTGCTCCTGATTCGGGTCTGCAGCGGGTGAACCCACTCCCATCCCCCGACACGAAACGAGAGATACCCGAAGAGTCACCCGTTCGGTCGGGATGTACGTGATGGACTATTAGACTGACATAGTGACGTGGAACACGTCGTCGCACCCTGTCCAATATACCAACAACAACGGATACCGGAAAGAGGAGAAATGGCCAATGAAGCACTTGATATGATGGATCCGCCGTTCGATGGCACAGTATGGGCGCCGGTGGAACAAGGGCAAAACTTGGTCGACCACACGCACCGTGACCTTGAGCTTGCGACCGCATGTGCTGGTATAAAAAATGGTCTGCGGCGAGTATGCATACACATGTCGTTCATCGCACTCGGTGTCACTGTTTAGGCGGAGAGGATAAATGTTTTTTTTTCTCTGATTCGATCCATCATGATAGCACTCGATCATCATCCGGCATCGAACTCGAGCACTCATCTCTATCAAACCCTTTTAAACAGAGAGGATCGTACCCGCAAAAAATAATTCATAGTTCACAGTTCTCGACTTCAACGAACCTGGCAGGACATGGATGGTTTTTTTTTTTTTTGGGGGGGGGGGGGGGGATTCGCCGTGCCTCGAGCCATCGGGGAGGCAATAATAAATTTATGTGATTTTCGACATGTCCCCCCCTCCGCTTTTTCGGCGAAAATTGATATCGGCCGAATACTAAACTGGCACGGTTAAGCCGGGTTTGTCAGAGGACGATCGTCCCTGGTTTGGATTTGACCGGAGGGATCGGACCATGTCGAGGTCACTTGTCGAGTTGGACGGTGTGTTCGTCTCAGTTCACGCGCCGCAGGGGGAGAGAGAGCGGAGAGGACAAACACGTCAGTCTACCTCGTCATCTTTCCCGAGGAGGGAGATAGGGCCCGTGCCATCGACATACACGCCCGCAGGCAGCTTCATGCTCAAAGGAATCTAGATCATCACCGAGATATCAAAGTGTCTTTTGTCGTCCTTGCAACAACAACAACAACAACAAAAAGGTGTAGATGATTTCGGTGGTATCTGGAGAACCCTGGGTAAAGGGCGATCCACTGATCGCAAGGGGCGTCGAGAGCAGACTCGATCGATGACGTTTAGACCTGGTCCCAGAGCCACGGGATCGATCGTTGGCGACGACCAACACTGGAATATTCTCATTGTTCAAGGCCAGCGGGAAGTGTCTATCAGGTTCCGTACACGACGGGGCCATGTCAGATCTTTTTTTGAGCAGGTTGCAATAGTCCGGCCCGTTTGGATAAACTTTGGCCGACCAGGAGTACGAATTGGGATTGCCTGGCGAAACCGCTCGAACGATAGCACGATCGCACAGCCTGGATAAGGTTTTGAGACTTGTTACATACACCGACCGTATACGACGGATGGCAGCAGGAATATTATGGCGGTGCGGAGGAAGTACATGTGTCCGGTTCTTTCAAATGCTTACGTAAACTATGATTTGGGATCACACCAGCCATAGAATTCAGAAAGACAGATTCTGGGAATCACCACCGGGGACACCGCGAACAGCTCCTCGTTATACTATATAATCGGGTGATCCGGATGTTGAACATACTCTTGAAAGCTGCGTCCAGCACGTCGCTGGCTCCACCCCTTGAACTTCAGTAACCAAAGAACTCGCATCTGGAGGGGCTATGTATCGGAGCAGCATTTCAAAACCTGGGTGATGGGTAATTCAAACCGCTGGTAAGACTGGGGCCATGATGCTGCTTCTTCTCCCTTGCAGGTACCTTGAACCGTAGCCGACTGAAAAGTGCCCAGCCACCCACCGGCATCAAAGGCAACTGTTTCTTTCACCTGTCAAAGTTGGCCAGGAGCGCCAGTTTCTGCACCAACGCACAGCTTTCCTACCACATTCTTTTTTACCTTCCAAGGCATGGCCGGCGCTGGGGCCCTTACGCAAGCGGTTTTCCCTCTGCCAGTGGAAACGTAACTTGGGGAACGATGGGAACGACCTGCTCTTTCGAGGGCGTCTTTCCCTCATGTTCTCCTTTTTGTCTTTTTTTTTTTCCCCTGGCGAATGCGCCCGGGCCCAGTGGGTCACTCCGAGTCAGCGACATCCAAGAAAAGCCCCAGCGCGTCGCCGTTGGACGCATGGGATCGACGTCGTTGGAGATCTGGCGCCGCTCGGTCTGAGGCCCCCCATCTCGCCGCGTCTTGATGGAGTTGGACCGATAAGTGCTGCGACAGCGGTGGCGACGGCGTTCTTGGCAAACGACTCCCCTTTTCCCTCCGGCTGACAGAGACTGCCAACATTTTCCTAAACCCTGTTGGCGGCGATCATCGATTCATCTGGCACATGGTATCAGATAATCAAGGGACGTCTTATAGTTCAACGTTTGGTGGTGGCTGAAACGAAGGGTTGGTTGGTCCAATAGGAGTCCGCAGCCATAGCACAATGCATAGGGAACACGTTCATTATTACGGATAGTACGTGTGGAATATATACCAAAGAGGCACGGCGCCAATAGTATAATATATATATGCACACCTCGCATATGCACAATACACCGTAGACACCTCAGGCCTCAATATTCAAAAAGATTGTGCAGCGATCAGTTCGGAGGATGCTCACGCCAACGCTCCCTGCAGAATAACCATTAGCATATGGCAAAGCCTGAGGCAAACACGTGACATCAGCGTACCATAGGATCCCAAGCTGGCAGGACGACCGGATTGCCCGCCTCGAACACCTTGACAAGGTCTTTCGGTACAAACGACTTGTGTACCACCACCTGGTACACGAACCTGAGCGGGTAGTCGCGTCACGTCAGCAAAAGCTCGTCACAGCACGACATCAAACACGTACTCATCAAACCACTTCTCGCTCATGACCATGAAACCCTTGTAGCCGCTGTCATCGCCCCATGAGTTTTCAACCTTGAAACGAATCGGGGACCCAGTCTTCTCCTCTATATGTACACCAGAGATCACCATCGCGTGGGTCATGGCAGACTCGTTGGTTTGCAGGCGTTGTGCTTTCGTCAATGATAGGGAGATATTGAATGCTTGCTGAAATTGCCCCACGAGAATTAGCATCGAGTATAACCGCGAAGCGCAGTAAACTGACCTCATACTGGTGGTAGGCAGTGTCCATGATGCCGACGCCATGCAGCGAGGACGAAAATTGATCAACATCGCACCCGAAGAAGACTGGTTGGCCAGCCTTGATCGTCCGGACAACTGCCGCTTTCAGTTCATCGCTCGTCGTGTTGACGTCTGGGAAACGGTTCAAATTGGCATGTGTACTAGGGAAAGCGGTACTCACAAAGAACAGGACGGCCACCCCAAATGTTACCAAGCTTGTCGACGGTATAAAGTTTGTTGTAGTCATTTCTTGGATCGTTGATCAGCGAGAAGCATTCCGCAGGCTAGGTGAATGTGGTAAACACCACATCTCGCAAAGACAAAGTAAACGCCAACTGGGTATTTGGTGGTAAACGCCCGATAGAATTCAATAGGTGTACCCTCCCACTTGGAATATTTCCCATCCTCGTTGTAATATTCCCAGGTGAACGGAACGTCGGGCCTCGGCGGGACACCAAGAGTCGCGGATAAGACGGTGTAGATTCCCTGCATGAGCTGTTCTTTCTTCGCGCGAAGGGTGGCTTGTACCTGTTCGGATGGCAAGGTCGCATCGGCCCGAAGGGAGACAGAGAGAGCACGAAGGGTGAGGGCATGCTCACGAAGCTTGGTCTTTAAGAGGGTATTTATGGGACTGGAAGCACCAGAGTGCAACGACTCGGGGTATACGGGTTGAGGAACGAGGCCGTAAGTCTAAAATATCAAACAGATGAAATAAAGAACTGAGGAGCGGGGCTGTACCGACCTCGAGGATGTTCACGACCATGTCCCATTGACCACCGTCGCTGATGAGGTCATCTGAAAGGAAGTTGACCAGTCGGTCGTCGACCGGAAGGCCAGAGTTCTCGATAGATAGTTCGAGGTAGTAGTTGGACTTGTTGAGCTTGTCCCAGAAGAAGAGGTATGACTGTCAAAGTAACGTCTCAGAAAGCACGAGAGACGCAGAGGGAACGTTTGCCAACTTGAGAACATTGAAACTCGCGGAGCTTGAGCTTCTTCATGACCTCGTGCCTGATAACGTTGGTTGTTGCGAAGAGCCAGCAACGACCGCTCGACTTCTGATTGGTGACGGGCCCAGTCTTGAATTCGACTTCGGAGTTAAACACATGTGGGATGGCAATCTGGGCTTCACGGGAAGTCAGAGTGGTCTTTATGTTGCTGTGGGCCAAGATGGTGCGGCCAAGCTGGATCTTTGGATCGGCAGCTGCAGTGGATTCCCAGGCGTCAACGTTGACGAGCTGGACGGAGCCATTGCCGGACTTGGGTACTGACAAAGACTCTATGTCTGTGCCCCGGACATTTTTCAAAGGAGTCTTCTCGTCGATAGATTTGCTAGTACGATCGACGGGTTTGGTACACTGGGAAGCGACCTTTGAACTTGCGGAACCCATGATTGGCACTTGGAGGGAGTGAGAAAGAGAAGGGGTGGGGATGGCACTCGTTCAGGTCCGTTCATTTTTATACATCCACGTCTTATCTCCCCGAGCGAGCACGCGACCCGGTCTCGATAGCAGCACCTCAGCGCCCGTGCTTTATCAAACAGATGCACTGCGGAGTATGTACATTCCCTCGCTCTCCTATTTCACACCATGCGCACGTTCATTTTGGCGAAAGATACAGATAGACATGGAGATCAAACAAGATAATTGCTTGTGGAGTAACGCGCGATCATCGGCCCATGATACAGTGCACAGAATCAGTCTTGAAGCTTTGTTGCAGAGAGAGTCGTCAAGTCTCAAACGTGTCTTGGCAGATGTACCTCCCGCTTTACAGCCTGCAAATTGTTAAATGCGGTGACACAAGGCCTCCAAGGGAAATGAACGTTACTGTCGGCAATTAGAGAAATGACGCACCATGCATAAAAAGTCGCCCTCTCTCTGCGTCATACACAGCAGAAGTACTTCCTGACGCCAACTCGCCAGGGTCTTCAAATACCTTCCGAAACGGATCAGTCGCGCGCTCTCGCGAATTTTTATATTCATGTACCTTGTCAACGTTATATTTTTCCCCGTAAAAGGAGCCGAGGCCAGGGTTGACTGTTATCCTCAACGCAGAAGAGGCAACCAAGGCAGAGGGATCGTTAATTTGCCGCGTGACCATGCCAAGAGCATCAGATAGTCCTTCGTAGCCCCTTAATCTTATTGTTCGTGATATAGGGAAAAGCACGGCCAAGCCTACCTGCAGCCCAGAGTGCTCCATTAGCGTCAATGGCCAGATTGTCCAATCCTCGATCTGTGCACGGAAAATGTCAAACGTACAATCAGAGTGTCAACCGGAACTCAAACCGGTCTGTATAACCTCCGTAAGAGCGAAGGTGTTGTCAGACTGCCGTTCCAGCACTGTGATACCCCCAAGGACGCAGTCCGCAACATAAAACGTATCATTACCGGGATTTGTCCCTTTCACTATGCCGTTGCTGGCATGCAGTCCAGTGTAAGCGAATTTACAACCCTGATCCGCGTGACAGAAACCAACGGATGTGTCAGGGGTCAATGCCAGTAAACTCTGAAGCCTTCTCTGAGAGAGGTATCAGACTTTGAGAAGCAGGGTGGGAGAGAACATACAAAGCCGGTTTTACGTTTGTGATCGTTGGTGAAATGGACGCTTTCTCCGTCTGGGGAACCAACGACGTCATTGGGGGTAATGATGACCGCAGGGTCCTGGAAGGTGCGGACGTGCTTCAACGTGCTGCTATCGATGTGGGTTCGAAAGACCTCGATGACAGAGTCCGCACCAACTTTGCGTGGGTCTGCTGATTCAGGTTTCCTGTGGTTGACAAGATATACGTAAAGGGAAAAAGGGTCATCAAGAGACGGCACGACGTCCATTCCATGCAAGGAAATTCCGCCCAGCGACAGGAGTCCGGAGAACGCGAGCCGGTTAATGGCATCGGTCTGGGGGTCATAAGTAGCCACATAGTCTAATTCGGACCTTCCGGATGCGTTCAGTCGATCTAGAGTGGGTGTCCAGTGGATGCGACTATGTGGCGTCGAGCAGGCAAGATAAATGAGGCCAGTGGGCTGGTGGAGCACGAGTTCTGCAGTGTAAGCGTAAGTTGGGCAGTGCTGAGGACAGGAACACCGGACTTACTCTCACACGCCTGGAGTTGGGGCACTGACTTGCAATCGTAATTCCCAACCGCGTCGACGACTCTGCCCACGCCGATTGCAGACAAGGCGGGTCTTAGGTGGATGTAAAATGCACCCAGGACTCCGAAGATAACGACTAGGGCCGCAACGAGCAGCATCGGTGAAGAAGCAAGCTGTAAAACCGGTTAAGCGCCACGCGACTGGACCGTTTTTAAAAATGAATTGGGCGTCTTTTCAGAAGCCATGCCCTCCGAGGAATTGCTGGCTTGCTAGAACGTCGACTAGTGAAGATCTGAGGCGAACTCCGCAGCACATAGTATCAAGCTAGATGGCTACTTGGCTGGAATAGTATTCGTCCGTAGACCCAAAACTGAGTAGCATATGGCCGGGTGAGAGCGGTCTCACGTTGGATCCAGCTGCTGGAAGGGCAGAGGAGACCAGCTTTGTCTTCAAGGAGAGCCGTCGTTATCGCCCCGTTTAAGCTGTGGTTGACCTTATCCACGTGGCCTGGCGATTACCCTTTCCCTATAAGCAGCGTCCGCTTCACCATCAGCCAAGGCTCCCTCTTTGACGTCTACCATGACCATAGATTTACTGCAAGTCCGTTTTTCATTGTTCCTCCCATTCAACAAACAAACTCGCTCACTCCCAGGCGTCTGCGCCAAGTTTGGCGTACATCTGTCTTGGCGGCTTCGTGGTCCTGGTAAGCCTTCTTCCGTTCATCCGTGCCGCCAACCTCGGTCCCGGAGCTCACCGTACATTATTCAGTTTTCTACGATGTCCCTCCTAGTAAAGGAAACGGTCGGTTCCTCCCATCCCTCCAGCCTTATCATCCAATTCAGTCACCCTCAGCTGTACATCAACGAAGTCGTCCTTGGCACTGGTTTCGGCGTTATTATTGGCCCTTATGTAGCCAACGTGTTTGATCCTCGATCCTGGGGCGTCCAAGAAAACAGAATCACCCTCGAGGTCATGCGCATGGTTCTTGCTACTGGTTTATTCGCGGTCGGCGTAGAATTACCGTGTGCTTACATGAAAGAACATGCTAAAAGTCTCTTCATCATGGTTGTCCCTACCATGGCCTTTGGCTGGGTCATCGTGTCTGGTATGTCTCTCGACCCTTCTTTTCACTCTGTCGACGTCTTTTCCTGTCATGTAGCGATCCTGCATGCACTCTTCCCTGGTTTGGACGAAGTCTCGGCCCTTTGCATTGCCGCTTGCCTCACCCCAACTGATCCCGTCACTTGTGCTGCCATCACTCGTTTGTCTCTCTTGCTCCCCATACCCCATCCAGCGTTCATCCGATCTTCTGTTTAGGCGGCAGATTTGCAACTAAGCACGTTCCTGTGGACATTCGTCGAATTCTTTCGGCCGAGTCTGCGGCGAACGATGGTCTGGCTTACCCCTTTCTCAGCATTGCAATCTACCTGACTGTCGAAACTTCAACACGCGTGGCCATTGGGAAATGGTTCCTGGTTGGCTGGTTGTGTGAGTTGCTTCATGTTCGAGGTTCACCATCAACTTGCTGATTTGGTTGCATGGTGCAGATGAGGTCATCCTGGGCACTACTCTTGGAGCCATTCTGGGTTAGTTGCTATTCACTACTCGGGGGTGCTTTGGCTTACTTTTTATAGGATATCTATTCTCCAAGCTAATGAAACTTAGTCATCGCAAGGGCTTCATCGATCGCGAGTCGTTCGTCGCGCAGTACTTGGCCCTTTCTATTTTCACGATCGGAGTGGCTAGTTCCATTGGTGTCGATGATCTTCTGGCTTCCTTTGCAGCAGGTCAGAGAGCTTTTTGGTTCTGTCACTTGTCGTGTCTCAACCCTTCACCCCTCGATAGGTTGTGCAATCTCATGGGATGGCCACTTCAATGTCCAGACGGCAGATGATTCGTTCTCATCCGTAATTGACTATGTTTTAAATTGCGGCTGCTTCATTTACATTGGTGCATGGCTTCCTTTTGAGTCGTACAATTCGCCAGAGCTAGGGATTACTCCATGGCGGTTGGTCGTATTGATGATTGCAATCCTTGTCCTTCGACGCATCCCATCTCTACTTCTGCTTTATAGATGGATACCTGAGATCACGTCCTGGAAGGAGGCTTTATTTTCCGGACATTTTGGTACGCCAACGCAATATGGTGTACCATGATTCAGTACTCACGTTTCTTCCATAGGCCCTGTGCGTACCTCCCCTTTGTTCCCGAGCACAACGATGATCCCATGTCCTTTCACATATAGATGGGGGTCAGCGCAGTTTTCGTTTCTGCCTTGGCTCTTACACACTTGCCAGCACCCGCGAATCCGCCGGCGGACCAGGGGCAGTTACTTGCTGCAGTGATTCAGCCCATTGTATCGTTCGTAGTACTTGGTTCCATCATCGTTCGTTCGTATTCTTTTTGTTCTTCGTGCGACAGTCGGAGCGTCATACTTCACCCCAGATGGTCTCTCCATCCCGTTCTTCAACTTGGGAAGAGGCGTCCAGTCTCGCACTGCCACCTTTACCCTTACTTGGACCCGTACAAGAACCTTTCCCGACTGGTTACTCTACGTTCGCCGTCCAGAAGACGGAACAGCTCTTCCCACTGCTACAGTCACCGATGTTGATGTTGAACGTGCAATGGGAAACAGTGGAGAAGCCCACTCCGAGACTGCAGAAGGATCTGAGCAGAAGGACAACGGTCCGCCCTCACCGAAAGTTGTGGTTCCCGATGCCGTGGCAGACGAGATCATCATCAACGACCGTATTCTTGGTAGTGGGGGCGGCGATGAAGCCATTGCGCCTACACAGGTTTGTCTCGGTTTCGTTATCGCTGTTGACGATCCCGCTGAAGGACCTCCTTGTGTTGTTCTCTTCCAGGTTGACAGTACCAAACCGGATGGAACGATTCCACAGCCCAAGCTGACACGATTCCCTTCGGTTGAATGACAGTTATCATATCACCGTATCGTACTCGGACTTTATGATCATAGGCATTACCGCGAGACATTCATAATTGATGTTGAGTGCCTTTTGGCCGCTCACGTCGATGATTCACAACGCACTTTAGTTATTCCTGCAACGTTCCCGCAATTCTTGACCTTAGATTTGTTTCATGGTGCATGTGTCAGGTTTTCTTATAGGTCACCCGCTAGAATTTACAATGTCTTATCTCCTCATATTACAATGTCTGCTGCGATGTACCGAACAAGCAAAAGAGAATAAACAATAAGCAGGGTATGCAAAGTGGAGAAGATCGAACGAAGGACAAGGGGTACGTCGGGAAAACGTATGACAACTTCTACGAAATAAATAATGCACGGGTCCGTAGTGATTGTGCGCGTAAAAGAGGATGGATGGTATAGAGAGAAAGTGAACGTGAGCGAGATGAGTGTCCGATTCGCGACCAAATTATTCAAACGGATTCGTACGACCAGCCTATGG
The DNA here is from genome assembly GCA_038093515.1 of Butyriboletus loyo. NCBI lineage: Eukaryota > Fungi > Basidiomycota > Agaricomycetes > Boletales > Boletaceae > Butyriboletus > Butyriboletus loyo. Next base: position 82,810 of record JBBPSI010000009.1, on the reverse strand, counting down.
TGCAATAGAAACATACACGTGTGCGTCAGACAACAACGTCCAAAGGTGACGTGGTGGCAAACCCTGCGTACCTGATTGTCGCCTCCTCTATCGGGACCCTCGCCGCATCCACACAGCCAGTCATGCCACCACCGCACCGCTCTCTCTTCTGGGTCTTCGCGCGGCGGCGGCGGCCGAAGGACAGGTTGTGATGTCGGTTGGAGCGGCTTCACTTGTTGTATGGCCTCCGGTGGGGGAACAAACGATACTCCACTCCTTGAAGGCCGCTTGCGGGCGTGCGTCTTACTTTCGACACTGAGGCGCGTCGTCGGGTTTGCTTGCAAAGCCTGTTGCGCGTGCGGGTCTGCAAACGGGGAAGGTGAGGGCAGTGCGGAAGGCGGTAGCGTTGGCGTCGGGGTTACAGGGGTGAGCGTGCGCTCCGAGGGGTGTACGAACGGGTTTTCCGACGAGCCTGACGCCGTTCCTGCACCTGCGTCCAAGCTCGTGCTGCGGTCGAATATAGAGGGGCTAGGTGAGTGCACGACGACGTCTCCAGAGGAGCGGGTACGGTCGATGTCATCGAGGGGGATGGCGTACCCCTCCCGTGCGACGTCGACGGACTCGTGCGATTTGAAGGTGCGGGTGCCCTCTGGGTCTACGGAGGCTCCGATAGAGCCGGCCCGGCGGGAGAGCACAAGGCTGGTGGTACGGGTGACGCTAGAGAGGAGGGAAGGGCCGGAAGTGCGCTGTGCGGACTCTCGGACTGATTTCCGGCGTTGTCGTTCGGCAAGTTCCCAGCGCTTGAGGGTCTATTCTTACCAGAAAGCAAAAGGAAAAGATCGTCAGTGCGTTGATGGAACGCGGACAGACGGCATAGACGGATGTCGATGTGAAATGTCACCGAAAAAAAGTAAAGGAGAGATGAGGAGTGGGGCATACGAGCCTACGAGGAAAGTATGTAAATGGAATGGGCGGTCGCGTACGCACCTCTTCGACTCTTCGCGTTTCGGCAACTTCGTCGGTGATGGGAGGGTATGCTTCGTGTGTGCTCACGCCGTGCTGGGTGTCCTCGTCGTCTTCATCCTCTTCCTCCTCTAATATTTGCTTTGCCTTTCCTTTGGCATGACCACCCGGAGACGAGGAGCGTCGTAAACCCCGCAAGTCAAATTCCTCGTAACAGACGCTCCAAGGACGTGGGTGATTGAAAACTTCTTCTAGCAACGACGGGGAAGGCGGGAGCGAGGGCAATATTACGACTTCGAGGCGTGGTGAGAGCGATGCAGACATTCTCCTCGCTGTCCTTGTCGTTGTCGTCGTTGTCGTTGTCCCGCTGCGGGGCCGCGCGTTGAGTACCAGCGAGAACCGAATGGGATCGGAACTCGGCTCCCCAGAACCCAGTTAGGCGAGTGATGGTGCTAATAATAAATACATATTGTAGTTTACGACCGCAGCTGAGTCTGTCTATCCAACTCATTTCCTACTCGTCCTGTACTATGGTGATGATATCGAGCGACCCCAATGAGAAAGCAATCCTCTACGCGAGGCCTTCTGTGCCCCCAGGCGGTACACGGTGCTCGCCATCTAGATTGCATCGTGATCTCCTCGTCAGCTGTCTTCAGGGCTGCAATGGCACAACTCGGATACAGCCCTCGGAGTTAGCGCGGCTGTCATCCCACAAGCGAGATATAAATCGAGTGCAATTGCCTGTTCGCCTCAGCACTGGAGGAATAATCGAACGTGACAGTACCTTACTCATGCCCGCCAAGCCGTTGACCCGAACGCCATATTCGTTCGCAACATCGAAACCTGGACGCAGACACCACCATTGCAATTGAACGACGCGCGTTTGGCAAGTCGGTCTAATTAAACGACTCTGTGGGACACGCGCGTGGCCAAGAAAACGCTTTTTACCTGCACCACACGATTTGCCCAAAGGTTTACTCTGCAGGCAGAGTAATTGCTGCAAGTCACAGTACTCACATTGATCAATAACCCAACCCCGCCGAGAAGATCGACCGTGATACAATGTCGGCATAGACAATGTACGCCGTGTTCTCTACTCGCCCGGATTGACAATATTCACGTTAACACCATGACGGAAGGTATTGGCGAGCTCGCGCCAGTTTGGCAGAGGCCCGCACTGGGGACAAACGCGCGAAAGGGCGTGGATTGGAACGCGCACTGTCACGGTTCGGCTAACATGGACTACGGTCCGAAAGGAGCAGCTGGCAGACCTCGCCTTCGTCAGGACAGAGCTAATCAGCTGGACTCACTTGGGAGGGAAATCTCGGACTGGTGCAGCCAAAGGGATAGAGGCTGATCCCTTCTACGGCCCTCAATGAGCTCGCAGATGCCCTGGTCTGAGCAGAAACTCTGGGACTCCCGCTAATCAAACGATAGTCGTGTCCTATTTGGTGCAATTAACCCCTGTAGTATACTACTTGCCACACCCTGGACAGCAATGCACCACGTCGTGCACAAACACGTCGCATTCCGTACAAAAATCGTGGCTGCAGTCCGGACATCGATACCGACCCAGCGGGCTAATGCCCTCCGAGGCAGGCGCAGTGGTCGGCGTCGCTGGAAACGCGCGCCCGCATGCATGACACATGTCCACTCGCTCTCCGACTTCTTCTACCGACGTCCTGCAAACCTTGGTTCAACAAAACCATCAGCATCGAAACCACACCATCGCTTACACAGCTTGATAGGGCTTGACAGGAAACAAGTGGTGATAACTCCGCGCAAGATGCGGGGAACTCACGATCATCAGGCCACAAATGTCACAATCCGTCGGCACGTCGCAAACTTTGGCCATGCATCGCGGACAGAGAAAGCCCTCGCTCTTCATGTCCGAATGGCATACACAAAGACTCGGTGGCGACGAGTCGGGGAGGCGCGTCGGAAACCCTATCATCATCAGGTCCGCGGCAGTGTTTGTGGCCCCTCCACCGCCAGCGCGGGCTACGGCTCGTTGGGCTGGCGGGGGAACAAGCTCAAACAGTAGGTCTTTAAAGTGCCCCTCGTTCATTGCCACACCAAACTGGCCTGTCCATTTCATGAGAAGTGAAAAACACTGCTCCACCATATCGACCCACCGCCAGTTTTGTCACACATATCTCTACATATCTTCATCTCGGCCGCCAAGGCGACCACAGATATTCGAATTTTGTTCTTCACGCAAGCGTCGAGCGTGTCATGAATGTTTCCCGGGTCACAGGTCGTCAGCGAGCCAAAGATGATGAGAATTTCGCGCGACGAGTGAGTGGGGAGATGACTGCAACTCTCAAAATCCAAAAGGAAGTAACAGCAAGCCATGCTCACCTCATACTGCTCCGTGCCATCTCAATAGCATTTTGCAAACTCGGCTCGCCAGCAGGTTCGAGTTTTGTACGATCACTGAGTGACTTGAGCACATCCTGTGGGTTACCTGCAAACATGTGTGAACGGAAACGCCACAAAGTCAGGACACCATCCTACCAGACATTTCACCGATACGTTCGCCAATGCCACCACGCATACCAACGACGCCGATCTGACCGAGGGGATTCTGGTCGAACCATTCCACGACAAACTCGCGCGCATACTGCAGAGACAGGTCAAACCGAGTTGGACGCATGTCACGGTCCATCATCGCCGCTGACAGGTCAAGCAGGAGGATGAGATGTCGAATGATGGTACGTCGAATGGCCGCAGCTGGCGCGAGCAGTCTAGCAGTCACGATGAGGAACGCGAACGGGATACACGAGAGAGAATCGGTGTGCGTGCCTTCGCCGTCTACTCCTCGCCATTAGGTCCTCGACCGTCCCTTGCAAGCTACCACTCTCATCCTCCTGCACGGCGTCCCATGACCGCGCGTAAGATGCCTCCCATGTGTATGCTTGCTGAATGGATAGTTCAGACGGAAGAAGTTGGAGGCGGCGTAAAAAGAGACGTACATCCTTCGCTTTGCCCTTTCCCTTGTCTTTCTTGCGCTTGTCCGTGGCCTTGCTTTTCCCTTTACCTCGGGCGCGAACTTCATCGTCCCCTAGTAATGATATGTCGGAATCTGAGTCTACATCCATGTAATTTGGATCCGTTCGCTTTGGTGGTGCCATCGTGGGCTTTTGCGTCGACCTCGAGAAAGGTTTGGTCTAAGACGGGTGGCCGGAAGTAGTCGAATCAAGGACCAATAAGGATGGAACTAAATGATGTGGACCACCAGGTCGGTCATGTAACACTTTAAATAATTATGCATAATCAATACCTACTAGTCCCCCCGACTCGGCGCGCTCTATACACCACTCTTCCTAGGAGAACCACCAATGTCTTTAACGTTCCCCGTCTCAATGACGTCCCCCCACACGCTCTCCACCCATCCCAAGCAACCATCCACCTGTTCAAACAGCTCTGCGGTGGCTCGGCTCAACACAGGGTCCTCGAATCCCTTCACGTCTGTGACCATCAGAGGTGAGCTGCGGGGCGGAGTTCGCGATTCATCCATATCCTCCTGATCAAGCATAAGCCTCGGTCGCTTCCCAACCCGTTCCCCAGCCCTCCCTGTCCGTAGAGTCGCGGGCCCGGCGCCTGCGCCCACGTCATGAGTGGCGTCTCCCCGGCGGCGTTTCACTAGCGCATCGGAGAGCTCCGTGAGTAGACGACGCTGCAATAGCTTGTATACTGGATCCTCAGGTCGAAGTGTTCGAGCGACTGCTGCACGCAGCGTCGCTTCGTCCTCTTTGAACAGTGGGGTGGTAGATGGAGCAGAAGGCGTGACGGCCTGTCTCCGCGCGCGGACTACCTCGTCAGCGAGGTTAACGAGCTTGGTATCGCTTGTCTCTGGTTCTCCGGCGATCTCAGCGCGGAGAAGAATCCAGACGCGGGACATGAATGAATCCTGATCAGTAAGCTCGGGCCTGCCGTTATAAGAGTGACCTGATGCAGGGAGACGCGTAAGAATACTCAAGGAGGCAGCAATGACGAGTGCCTGTAGATAATTCTGTATCTTCAAGAGGGTCGGAGCTGAGAAGAAAAACACGGGTGGAAGTATGTTGGCACTCAGTGTGGAAGACTCTGCTGTTTCATCGCTGTCATGAGCAGAGGATATGGGCGGAGAAAACTGGACGGTTCTCGATGGAAGGGGGCAAAAGACAGGTGAAGACAAACCCAGAGCCTGGACAATACGAACGATCCACAAGAAAGGGGGCTCCGCAGAAATGGAGCTCAAGTGGTCAATGGGGTGTGGTTTGTCCAGCCAAGACGCCCACCCTTGTATTATTCTATCTCGACGCCAAATGTCGATCACGATTTCTCGTTCTTTTGTCTTGGCTTGTTTCGCAACAACAGACCTGAGCTGTTGTTCTGTCATGCTTCCCAGGACAAACTGGGAAAGGTCGTCCTTCATGATCTCGGAGAGCCTCAGAATGTTTCTGACGGTCTCGGCTACTAGTGTGGCCAATGCGACGGGATGGGAGGATCGAACAGGGGGATCATCGAGCGATCGTTGGAGGGTCTCGAATTCGGGATCACGCACTGGGGCACAACGTTCCCGAAGACTAGCCAAAACCTCGCGGAGATGCATGAGGGCAGAGTCCAAGGGTGAAGACGTAGGGGAAAGGGGACTGGACAATGTCACCAACACGGAATGCTTGGGCGGTAAGAGAGGTGAAAGCACAACGTGGAGGTCTCCGTAGAGCAACTTGATGCGAGAAAGCTGAACAGAGGGTTCTGGATTGGTGAGGGTGTCCACGGCCTGTATGAACCTCAGCTGTATGCATATGATGGGAACGATGAGGTTCGCACCCCGTCCCAGAAAGCCTTGTGTACGAGGTCCTCGACCTTACTGTGCAGCGTCGGCATTGTGTCCCCGTCAGCGATGTGGGAGCGGGACATGACGGACAGGAGAGACTTTCCCGAAGGAAGTACCTGAGCAGGGTCCGTGGCAAGGATACGGAGAAAGTATGCATTGTTTAGGATGTCAATGAGCTCGACGGGGAGAACAAGATGATCCTGGTTGGATACAAGCTGGGATGATGTGCTCTGCGCGGGGCGTACGACAATGGAGATCTTTTCATCCAACGAAGGTCTCTGGTGCGGTTCGACGGACTCCTGTGCAACCTTATTGAAAGGAGATGTGAGCAGGATGCAGAGGGCATCGAGGAGCTCGTCGTTCTCGGTGGTGCGTTCCCAGAGCCCGCGATCTTGGAGGAGCTGAAAGTCACGGTGGAGAGCATCCCAGGAGGCTGGATGTGGACCGTCTGGATGTCGCTGAATGTCGCTGAGGATGGAAATGGTGTCTCTGAGGAGGGCGTTGTCCGGTGCAGCGCCGATGTGGGCTCTGAGCTTGTCGAGGATGCGTTCCATGGCGTGAACTAAAGTCAAATTCGGCGAGCTCTGTAAATCAGTGACAGTTACTTAGGAGACTTTTGGTAGTTCGTTCCCTCCGGCCACCACACCATCGTCGATGGACACTCCGACCTCGACGCCCACCAACAGCGCGTCTGCACGCCATGCCAGCCCCGTCGTCGCCTTCATCATCGGCCTCGCCATCGTCCTTCTCGCATCTGTGCTCAACGCAGCTGGTCTGAATCTCACAAAGCTGGATCATGTGAGTTTCTGAACCTTTACATCGTACCGCCTTCTCACCCCTCCTCCCTAGGTCCGCACGAATGCCATTCCAAAGTCTGCCCGTCGACGAGACTGGCTACGGCCGCTATGGCTTTTGGGAATGACCCTTTACATCTTGTCACAACTCATAGGGAGCACTCTTGCCTTGGATTACATGCGAGCGGGCAAGTTCTTTGCCCCTAATAACATTTAGGTCGCTCATGCATCTCCATCTAGAATACGTCGCTCCTCTTGGCTCCACATCTCTCGTCTTCAATTTCCTTTTTGCCAGATTTTTGGTTGGAACACCAGTTACCCGAACGGATATATATGTCGGTCATCATTCCGTCCTCTTCGTCTTCTGACCATCTCCTAGGGCACAATAATTGTAGTTGTCGGTGTTATTGGCATAGTCGCATTCGGTGGCATCAACAGTGGTCTCTCTTCGGAGACCGATGTCGACCATCTCACGGCCCTCTGGAGGAGGGGTGGATGGCTCGCCTTCTTCTTTATCATGTCCATTGCTTTGCTCGTTGTCCTCAAGTTCACTTACTCACTCGACGCGGTCCTTGCTTCCCGTGCAGATATCACTTCGGAACCCTTCACAGGCATGAGTGCGCGCAGATCACTCTCGCCTAGCACCACTTTCATTGGAAAAGCCAAGAACGCCTATACCTCCTTCTCACTGTGGCTGAAGGAGAAACTCGAGATCTGGACAGCACCCAAAGACGATAGGCAGATTGCTTGGATCCTTGGGATTGGTTGGGCATGCTGTGGTGGCGGCCTCGCAGGCGGATGTCTCGTATTTGCCAAGGCTACGTACGTACCCATCATCCAAGCTACAGTCGGTTTTTCTGAGTCCTCTTAGTGTCAAATTACTCACCGGAAGTTTGTCGCACGAAAATCCGGGGAATCAGTTTGGACATATTGCACCCATCTTCACAATCATCCTCTTGACCATCACAGCGGTCTTGCAGATCGTTTGTTTGAACCGTGGACTGAAGGTGTATGATTCCACGCTCGTCGTACCTGTATTCTATGGTGTCTACACTGCTACGGGGTATGTCGCTCTATTTGCAATGCAGTCTCTGCTCACTCATTACATGTAGTTTCTTGGACTCGCTCGTTTTTAATAACGAGATCGATGCATACAAGCCCTGGGTTCTCTTTCTGATCTTCGCTTCTATCATCATCCTTATATCTGGTGTCGTCCTTCTTACGCACAAGAAGCCTGAGCGATCCCAACGGAATATCGCGCTGTCACGAACACCGGGTGCACGATCGACCATGAAGGGCGACAAAGATGGTAATGACGAAGATGAAGCACAGGCTCTAAGAGTGCCAGAAGAGGGGGGATCAGCGGCCCAGGAGCCCTGGCAGCTTGGAGACACGAGTGACGACGAGGAGGGCGTCTCCACTGACACCATCAGGAAACCTGGCTTGAGAGGGGTGAATGGCTCTGTAGATAGCGGTGTGGAGGGGAGAGAGGAAGGGCGTAGATTGATTCAGGACGAGGAAGAGGAGAGGACTCAGCACCGACGATCGACGTCCTCGGATGCGACGCTTGCGCGTAACGACGGCCATGAGCAGGATGTTTATCATGATGACGAGTTTGGGGAGTGGAATGGGGACGGTAAAGGCTACGGTATTTGATGTCATATTTGCTACTTAGTAATGCACGAAACCGAGCAATCAGACGCGTGTGTGGCTGAAACTTACTGCAGTTGACCCGCCTCGCCAATGACCCCCACACAACCCACCTCTCCGCTGCGAAACACAGCCAACAAAAGAGACAGCCAAGAAAAGGACATCGACGAGCTTGACGACGATTTCGGCTCAGATAGCGAAAATGCAGATCCCAACGTGTTTCGCATAGCCAATGCGTTGACCCCCCCGTCCGCCATGAGCTACAGCGCACAAGAACTCCACAGTGAGCAGACTGATATCCTCGACTGACTTCTCCCTAACATACCATAGCCTTTATACACGAGGGGTTTATCGACCTCAATCCCAGCTACCAACGAGGTACGTTTCACCTGCCGCTACCACAACAACATCGTTCACCATGACAGGGCGCGTTCATAGACGTAGTCTGGCCAGAGAGCAAGCAGATTGGACTCATCGACTCTATTTTCCGCAATTTTTACGTGCCCCCTGTCATATTTGCAATCCAAAAGGACGACGACGGTGAGATTGTGAGGGTGTGTGTCGATGGCAAGCAGAGGTTGACATCAATACAAAAGTTTCTCGATGGGTTGGTGAGCATCCATGCCTGCTCTTTTTTTGCTCCTTCTATTGACTGCTACACCGTCACAGATACCTCGTGAGCATAACCCCCTATAATACCCGTGTCCTGCTGAGGGAATATTTCCAGATCGCGATTCTCGCACTAAGAAGAGCTTCTGGTTCGTCAGATCCGATGCACAAAAGACAACCCGCCTAGAAATCCCTGATCTGTGGAAACGACGGTTTTCAGAAACGAGGATCACATGCGGTCAGTTTCCTTGCTGTACGAGCGTGTCCCATTATTTACGTTCTGTCACCAGTCGAGTATCACGGCCTTCCGCCGGGTACAGAGAGAGAAATTTTCCAACGGGTACAACTCGGGATGAGCTTGACGGCCGCTGGTGCGTATACATCCCGACATCCAAAGAGGATTGGGATCTAATGCCATTGTAGAGAAGCTGCAAGCAATTTCCTCGTCTTGGGCAGATTGGATAGGCGACCTCGAAATGCGACACGTCAACTGCGACGGCGGCCTCGCTGAAGTCCTCGAGTGGGATACTCGACGTGGCCGCGACTTTCAATGCATCGCACAAATGGTATATTGTTGCGATTTGTTACCGGACCACGCCCTGCCATCGGCCCAGAAACTCGAAAAATGGCTGTCGCGTGTGGATAAACCAAACCAAATGTTTCAGAACCATATAGACAACGTGTTAAATGAATTTGGGTACATCGCCACGACGACTGGGCTCAATGCAGCCTTTGAGCAGGTCGACAAGCGCGTCGCACCTGTCGAATTTGTATTTATTGGTACGGTCATGCCTGATCCATGACACCAAATACCTTTTGGTGCTTACCGTTTGGCGCTTTCTTAGGGACGCTTCTTTTCATCCTTCGAGACCAATCACACCACGAGCGGGCAAATGCCATTCTGCACATGCGTCTACGAATCCGAGAACAATTCCGCGACGTTCGAAACAATGGGAATGTCGGCAAAGCGCTCTGGAATTTCATCGACAGTCTCATGGGACCGTCGGGTCTCAAGATTCTCTCTGCCATCAAAAGCTATTCTGTCGCCCCAACGCCCAGTTCTCAGCGAAAACGCAAAAAGCCAGCGGACGAGGACGGGGACGGGGACGGGGACGAAGAGTATCACCCTTCGCCTGTCAGAACTTTGGGCCAGGGTGTGAAAACGCGAGGCAAGGGACGAAGGAAGGAGTAGTGGTGGTGTAGTGAGGATAACGAGATGATCATGGATTTAGGCTACACTTTGGGACGGGATGCCCCTTTATTCGACGTTGGTGTATAATATATTATCACACTTAGAAATACAATTATGCGTGGCATTCCAGTTTTTACTGAGATCTGTATGGTGGTCGACAGCGGTATAATGTTGCCATCATTGCTCGAAAGCACTAAACCCATTACAAAATGCATCCGGAGCGCACCGAACGTTGCGACCTAGTTGTTGTAGCCCACTCTAGCAGTGTACCAAGTACCTTCCGGTGCTGTCGTCGCGCGCGCATACTTGAGCAACAACCTGTCCCGCTCTTTCGAGTTCACAGCAATATCAGATAGGAAAGGTTCGATCTCGTCGCTCTTCCATCGTGGACGTGTCAGGAACAACTCCGCAAAACGTGCAGCGGGATCTGTCGGGAGGGCGGAAGCTGGAAAGTAATTCAAAGTCGTCCCCGAGATGTCACTAGGGTTTCGGAGGTAGTTGCCCTTGTCATTACATGAGTATCAGTCTCCCCCGAGGAAAGAAGGCGGGAGAGAGCGTACCGATAACAGTTGTAGTGAGATGGCTGACTCGAACGCGTCACCGACGGCATTCTTACATTTTGTCATGAATTCTGTCTCCCGTATAGTCTCGTGCTTTTTTTTTCATGACGCGATGTCAGCTGGAGGAGGCAGGAGCGATGCAAAAAAAGGAGGGAAGGGCACCTTGTAGTGTCTGAGAATCCCTAGTCCGATTTCTGCGACCATTGCATTGGCGTCCATCTTCCACGAACCATCCTTTACCTGACCGAACCAGGACATGACCTGGTTCGACACTTCCCTCGGGATTTCGTGCTCGTCAGCTAGAGCAGACACCAAGTCGTCCACTGGCGCAGCTTCGTGCGAAAGACTCAACGATATGAGGTAATTGAGAAGGAGCTCCAGAATCGTGTTCAGATGTACTGGCGCGATCGGTCGAAGGTAACCTGCGTTTATCAAAAAAAACGTTTTGGGGTTTGAGATGACGCCACGGTCCGAAAGTTCAGTACACAGACCATCTAGGACGAGGATACGCCGTTCCTTGAGACCGAGTCTCAATTCAGAGTCGCTCGCTTGGATCTCTCCCCGTGCCTGCTCGTAGCTGTATCGCGGCAACGTCGCCTGTAGTGTAGGTTGCGTCAGTTCGGTAGCTGCAACACAGTGCGTTCTCGACGTGACTGACGCGTCGATCTTCATCCCCTTCGTCGTATTCCATCCCTCGAAGGAGTACAGACAGCTTGTGCAACTTGGGAACAGACGGTACCAATTCCAACACCTCGTGAAGCTGTTCGCGGACGTGAGCTGTCCCGTCCGGATCCGTCCTGGAAGGCGTCAAGACCAGCACCGTGTTGGAGAGTACCACCGAGCGTAGCGTGTATGTTTTGTCCGCTGTGCATGCCACGGCGTCCTCGGTTGGATGTCCTTTGATGGAGAGTCTGTTGCTTGATGAAAACATTAGGGTGCGGGTGGTTGCATCACTTACACTGGCTGGGATGTTTTGGTCTCTACCGCCGAATCGATGAGCTGACATAGTTCGGGTGAAAGTTCTATTAGGCGGAACGCGCCTGCGTCTTGTTCAGTTGACGGAGAAAACCTGAGCTCGAGTTCGCTCATTGAGATGTGTCAGAGTGTGAGTTTGACACACGCCAAGACTCAGGCCGGTACTCTAGTCCTGGGCCAAATCATTTGGATATCTATTGAATAGATTATGGTGCTACCACTGATACAACAACCCGTGAAATATACGTAGAAGACGACAGACGTCCATAAATCATGACGAACATTCCTCTACAGGATGGAACTTGACTCTGACCTCCGAGACCTCCCTCCTCGCATCCCTAAGCTTTTGGGTAATCTTCCCTTCCAACTCAGATGTAGCCAGGACGGTCATCGTGTGAGGTACGTCGACGGCGAGGTCGACGTTTATCAACGATCCAGCTCGCCTCGCTTTCAACACCTTGATCGCGAGTATGCGAGGACCCTCCGAGACAGCAATGGCATGGACATTCGTGACGTCACGATGAAGCAGAGGGTCCAGTGCATGTAAAAGTTCATCTCGCGAACTCTTCGATATCCCAGCGTCGGTCAATTCAGCGAATGCCCCACCGAGCAACGCCACACCTTGCTGAAGAATGACAAATGACACGAGCAAGCCTACGATCAAACCTTGTATGAGTGATCGAATGGTTTTCATTACAGATCACCAACATACCTCCGAGTGGGTCGAGTGGCAAGGCGGGGAAGATGGAGGACCCCAGGATGGCAAACAGCGCGACGAAGCTCGAGTATGCATCAGTCCGGTGGTGTACAGCATTCGCATACAGTACGGGACTGTGTTCTTCGTCGGCAACCTTTTTCGTGATGCGATACAGCCATTCCTTTACCAACACGCTGACAGCTGCAAACCACGCAGCGTTGGGATCGAGTATGTCTACATGTGCATGTGCATGCCCGACGGATGGGACGTGGTAACCGAGGGAGGCAACGTGTTGTAAAATGTCGTGTAGTTGACCTGGAGGGAGAGTCGACACAGTCCCCGAGAGTGCCTCCATCAAGAGATGGTAAGAATGAAAACCTATGCCAAGTGCACCGCCAATTAGAAGAATTGAGACCGTTGTCGTTCCGAGAGTTTCGAACTTGGCAAAGCCATATGGGTATCTTCCAGAAGGTGGTTTTCTAGATAGTTTCCAGCAGAACAGGGTGACAAAGTCACCCAACAGGTCTTGAGGGATGGCGATGAGCATACGTGTTGTGACATAGAGAACAGCACACACCACTCAGTGAATGACCCGCATCAGCAAGCAGTGATGCAGAATGCATATACCACCCTGCAACTCCCTTTGCACCAGTTAATCCCACATTAACAAAAAGCCCGAGAAGGGTTATTCGACTTCCCCGATCGCCTGCATGGAGCGTGTTGAGCAAGAATGTTACACCCAACAAACGACAACGCACCTTTTCCTTCGAAGAGATGTAATATCTGCTCCGCAGTGTGAGTGTGGTCGTGATCATCATGCGAGTGTGAATGAAAGATCGAGTGCGAGTGCGAACGATCATCGAGGTGTTTATCACTACGGTCACAGCTGGCGCTCTGTGTACTATTGTCGGTGTTCCTGGCATCGTTACTTTTGGACGCGTTTGTTGAACTGGACCTTTGTTGCGACATGGATGGGGAGAGTCCTACTCTTGTTAGTGGAACAGAACGAGGAGCCAATAAAGACCTAGGGACATGTCGGCATCTATGGACTCGTGCACACAACCAGAGCGGTACCTTGCTGTCAGCAATAACCCACTCTGCGCTCTCACTCCCGGGCTTGTGTACACGCGGCAGAGCACCCCCTTGCTCGATGGGTCAAGGCGAGAAGTAGAGAGGCAAGAGAACGAGGTTTGCGGATGAATAGTATGACTTGACGCTGTCCTGGGGAACTGAGCCGGGTTGGAGATCAATAGGGCGGTTCGCCGCGATGTCGGACAGCGCCAATGCCGTGCTGGTCCCAACTTCATGAATCTGATCCGTTGGCGAATAAGCGGGGCCGTTTCAAGTTTCGATGCTATGGTACATCAATCATGTGTCGTACGTTCAAGTTCAGGCCATTTCGTCCGAGACTGACTGCATCGAGTCAGTGGCATTTCTCAGGCCGTGACAAGAATAGTCCTGACTCCACACCCCTGGAAGGTATCCTCGTCGAACCTCAGACATGCAGACTCTATAGCCGGGACCAGTCGTAGAGCGTCCGACGTGCGGGCTCTTTCAATAGTGCAAGAACGAACGACAAGATTTCTTCGAGTTCCCATCTCTCGGTCGCTTGGAAGACATAGAACGGTACAGAAACATGAATACAGATTCTCCTCGCAGGACACCGTGGAGATGACTGGCCTGTAGCCAGTTAGGCGTCATAGATACCTCCTAGCAGTGCTTCTACTCTAGGCTGAAGTTCTGGGTTGCTCCCTGCCAAGGCCAACTTCGCAATGGTCGGTAAGTCGGCCTTGGGGACGTTGTATGATGCAAGCGTGCGGTGCAGACCGAGACCGCGCACGAGTCTGGTTGAATGGTTGTCAGTCCTGGTCGGGCATGAGGAAGGTACGCATACTCGTCAATCTTGTTCCCCAGTCGTTTGACATCCCCCTCAACTGAACCGGTGGTGGGTTCTCGCAGATAGAACAACGCTTCTGCTAGTGTTGCCTTATCTTCAGGACTTGCAACATCGGCTTTAAGATTGACGACAGAAGCAAGCGTCAAACACTTCCAAAGCGCTTCACATCCTCAAGTCCTCGGATTAAGAATCCCCTTTACCCACAGATGTAATCCCATGCGGAATTCCGTAGGTCGCTCCAAGTTTGTGACCCAAAGAATGTGATAATCCAAGGGAACTAGGGAGGAATTGTGTGAGGAATTGCCCTCTGATTGTGGCATGTCCTGAATATTCTTCTCACCCGTATTTCTCGACCTGCATTGGCCAAAGGCTCATCCATGCAGCTATCAATAGTTTTTGTCTTGCTTCCGAATCGCCAGGCTGTGACTTGCTCTTTGGGAGATACTTGAAGAGGTCTGATAGAGCGGCATAACAGAGAACCTTCAAGGGATACGGTAGTGGGCTGTAGAGATTCTCTGCGATTCAAAATGAGTCTCTGACGTGAAGCGGCATGTTGGAGTGGACTACGGCATACCAACAGCATGGTCTAAAGCTCGAAGGCCCGTCGATAGCCTGTGTGTACCCTCATGTTGAGCACGAGATGAGAGACAGAGCCTCGAGGCGTACCATAGTTCCTCCGGGGTGCACAATGTCAACTCGGCGTCGAGGATGATGCCGGCAGGAGCAATCATGGGGTTGGAAACGCCGACCTTGTTGCCCTGTTCATCTGTGTATCCAGCACCGCTCTGGTAGAATGAATCATTGATAGGGGTTTTTGGTGGGCTAACACAAACTTACCCTGTGCTCGGCCGCACTCAGGGTGGTTGGAATGGCTATATGATTGAGAAACTTGCCCCCGGTCTGCTGATGAAGACGATAAACGATAGCCTTTGATGCATCGATGGGCGAGCCACCTCCGACAGATATGATGATGTCGGCTCCCGCAGCTTTGAACGCCTCCAAGCCACGGATGATTCCTTGAACAGGTGCATGCTGCCCTATGTCGGAGAAGGTCGCAGCAAAGGCACCGTTATCTTTCAAGATTCCTTCGATGGTGGTGACAACGTTCGTCTGGATAGAATGTACGTCAACGCGGAAGATGAAGTGAGTGCACATTGATGAAGGCTGACCTTCTCCCGGAGGGACCTGCCTGTGACGATAAACGCCTTGCTGCCACCCAAGACGGAGAGTAAATTTGGGAGGGCTGTGTGGACACAGCCAGGTCCATAGTATACGCCCTTCAATGGCTCGTGATAGGCATAGGATCCATGCAGACTGCTGTTGGTATCGGCCATCTTGGTGTCAGACCCTCGACTCAAGTGGAACGCGCTAACCAGTATTGGGTAGCCTAGAACGACAGGTGCGGCGGAGGAACAGACTTGGGAAAACCCAGTAAGGGTTTCTGACTATACTACGATAGTGATGACGAATGCGAATATAAGCAGTTGACAAAGATATGTAAGCCAAAGGAGGCTGATCTTATGGCGGTTGGCGTATCGATAGCTGGGATGTTATGCGATAGAACGCGATCGGTCTGCGCCTCGAATGCTATCTACAGGTGATCTGGTCTGTTGATTTTACAGAGGCTGCCCCCAGGATAGTTTGGATCGCTCCACGAATCAACATGTGCAAAGCCTAGGGCTCCGTCGGATCCCCTGCAGAGCCTTGGCGAGCCGACGCATTTAGATTTCTTGGAAGGGATCACCGTGATCCCCTCGGATGCGCAGGATCACCTCCCGTAGCTCAACCGCTATCACGGTTTCGTGCAGTTGGTAATTCCATCCTCGGGATCGTTATTGGAAGACGAGTCAGTGTTCATGCCTCGCTTTTGTTGATTCATCTGCGATGGAGGGACCACTCCTGACTCTGTAAAGTAAGATCGATACTTCTGAGCCACACCGTTGCAATTGGCCCCTCATCGCGTCTTTTACCACTGATCAGGCAATTCGGCGAACAGATCAACCTAGTATCCCGACTCAGGAACATTCTACGGTTAAAAGAAAGACCGAGCACCACATCATGATGGAGTGCACGAAGACACCATTTCTTCTTCGGGACAACTTCGCGGCAGAGCATGCCAGGTAGGGGTCAAGAGCCTCATCGCGAGAATTAGGCATCCGAGATTCGACGCGGGGTAAACGAGAGGTGCCTTGTCCGGACCTGATCTACTCTTGCGCGGGGCGACCTGTGCATTGGGTGTCAAAGCATCGATTCTACTCGTGAAAACAGCATGTATTTCGACGCAAGCAATCGGGTGGTTGGTTGGTCATTCGATGACTTCTCGGCGTTCTCCTATCTCCAGTCAATCTCCTTTCGAGTCTGAAAACTTGATAATTTCGTTATGAGATGGACCTGCATACAAAGGGTGCCGTCTGCATGGGAACCCACGAGGTTCTTGGACAAATCCGTCAGCACGCCACCTTCGTGGTCACCAGTGAACGTTAGCGCCGAGTCCTCGTCGGTTTGCTGGCCGCGGCAATTTCCGTGCTTGTACTTGCTTACATGTATGATATTGCTCAAGCAAACCAATGAGCCACTGGCAGCATTGCGTTCTATTGGGATCCTGGAAACCGTGTTTTCACAGTCACATCTTCAAAAAGTCATGGAAGGTGACATCCAGAACCAGGCGGTTCGCAGCAGGTCCAAAACTGGAGCATGAAAACAAGGATTTGCCGGATTTCGATCCCGCCCCGTCGTTTCGACTGACCCTGCCCCCCAATCCAAAATGGGAGCCTTGCCAAGGAGCTTCGTGCGACACGGAGCTCGACAAAGCCTGGACACATGATATGCACGGTGTGAAGACATGGAATCCGGTCCTGATGCCTTCCAGGTATGTGTGACTCATGCAGTCGCGGAGCATGTGTGCAACGTTTCCCGGACCTGGAGGGTCACGAATGCCATCGACGTTGATCCATCAAATTCAACCTTGTTTCTCAATGCATGTGGAATTGACTTTAGCTTTCACACAGGCGTGTATACTCATTGTTGACCAGTGCGGTCGTTCCTCGGCCGATCGCGCTGCTCTCGACAGTCTCTACCAAGGGCCGACCTAACCTGACACTGTCCAGGTGAGTGCATTGGGTTGTACAATAGCTCCTGTACTAAGCCCCGGCCTGTCCGGGTACAGCTCCCTTTCGCTGGTGGGCTATATTCCCTTTCTCCGCATTAATGTGTCGTTTTGTAACTTGACAAGGTTTCGCACAATCCTCCCCTCCTCAGCGTTTCATTTGCAGTGACGTCGAAGAAGCCGGAAGAGACCCGAGCGAATATAATGGCAACCAAGGAATTCACAGTCAGCCTTGTTAGCGAGCCGTTCGTGGAGGCAGCAAACGCGACATCCATTGATGTTCCGGAACACGTGGATATGTGGGCGTTGAGCGGATTAACGATGGCACGTAGTGTGAGTTGATTGTTGTTGGTCGGACGCCGATGGAACATGTCACACGACCGCCATCGGCGTAGGTTTGATGACATACGCTTACTCATTTCGGACGTCAGTCTGATGTGATGCCTGCATGGGTGAAGGAGAGTGCGGTGGGCTTTGAATGCAAGGTATGTGAGATGCCTCAGTGGCAGGCTTAGCTGATGGATCGGTCTGCGATACAGTTATATCACGCTTTTGACATTCCCGAGCCAGAAACAGGAACTGTGACCCAAACGATGATGCTAGGGCTCATCAAGCGAGTTCACGTGCGTAGATCCGTGTTAGGAGAGGACGGGATTATAGACCTGGCGAGGCTTCGAGCTGTGTCGCGTGTGGGGGGCTCGAGGTACACTCGGATCGGGGAAGGGTTTGACTTGAGGCGACCGAACTGGAGCGAGATCAAGGAGACGTATGGATCGAGGCAAAAGCGGCGGAATGGCGGTGGGGGTGACAGGGGACGGGTGGGCGTGGAAGAAGTAGAGTGAGCCCTGGATAATTCCATTCTTTGGAAGGTGTCAGATATGGAAGGGGTGGGCCTGATGCGATTCCGAGGGCGGATGGAATTAGCAGACATGTTCCCGAGCACAGGACACGCCCCGGGAAGCAAGGCAGGAGTCTGAGGAGAGACTTGCGCTGATCTGGAGAAATGAAAAGCACGCTGTCTGCCGCGTTGGGCCTTATCGATGACTGACGCGCTTGGACGAGTTCTCCGTGAAAAAAAGCGCAAATCCGCGAGGCAAAGGGTGACATGCGGATCCAGATCAACTCGTTATATACTCTACCTAGCCTCGTCTCTTTCGTCGGAGTGTCCACCGACGACGACGACGACGACGACGGCCACGACGACCAAGTCGACCAGGACGTGTTGTTCTGTATACGTACTTGCCACGTGTGTCCGTATTCGTTTCTCTTTGCTCGGCCCGCTGTGTTTCTTTTTCTTCATTCTTTCGCTTCGCCGAAACAACAAAGACAGCGCATACATCCACCTTTGCCACTCGGCGCACGGTCGCACGTCGTCCTCACATCCCCATGTACGTCCCTCCTCCTCTGCCGAGTCTATGAGCTCGTCATTGACTCCCAGCAACAGCACTTGGGCGCCCATGGACAACGACCCCGCATCGGTCGCAGAGCAGCGCGCCAATGCTGTCGCGAAGTTGCGTCGCGCCGCGTCCCTCCCCCGTATGAAAGACGGTAGACGCCCCCCAATGCACATCGAAGCCGTGAGCGACGGAGAGAAGTTCCAGGCGGAGGACGAGCAGGATGTCATCGAACCCACTCACGACCACCTATCCAGTCCCGATCCCAGACCTGACTCTCCTCCAGAACAGAAACCCACCACGCCCGAGCCATCCACGTCCGGTCGGAAGCGCCGCAACAGGTCCCGCTCCCGCTCCAGGGGTTCGAGAGACTTCAAGGGTAAAAAGCTTCCTCAGTCTCCCGTACCAACCTCAGTCACCCCGAGCAATGACTCTTCCCCAGACGATTCGCCCCCCTCCCCTTTACCCGTCGTGCTCCAGCCCCCGTCTGTCGTCGCACCGATACCCTCCTACTTTTCCCCTTCCCCTGCATCGAGAGTCCTCATGTCCCCCAATTTCTTATCTCCCGGAACACCCCTCCTCTATCATGGTACTTCACCACCCACGCCGTTGATGCCTACACTAGATGCTATACAAAAGGGCCTTTTGCGGTCCAACAGCATGGCTGCGCGTATACAGGCTCTTCACAAGCTCACGGGTGGCAATCCAGAATCCCAAGATTCCACGTTTTCTTCTCCGTCAATATCTCCACAACCTGGCTTGGCAAAGCTTGGTCGTAATAACACCGTCTCAGGTGGCGAACGCTCGGCTGCCCGCATGAAACTCTTTACTGCTCTCGGCGAAAGAATCAAGGAGGCCGACGAAGGAGGCACTAGTGGAGGCGAGGAGCGCCCTGTAGTCTCTACGCCTGCAAAACGAAGACGACGTAGATCAGCGCGGAACTCGGCCAGCAAATCCAACCAGGTCATGGCTACCGACGAATTTGAGATATTATCTACGTCAACAAGCACTCCGACCCACCCTTCGACATCCCTACCCTGCACCCAACAACCATTCACGGAACCTATCCGCACAGCTTCCACAACACCTATCCCTATTCAGCCTATATCCACACCCGATACCAATCTTGATGAGAGTATCGCAGACAGTCGTCAGACAACTCCTGTTCGGGTTGTGCCTAATCAATGGAAGCGGAGAAGTATAGTTGTCGAACAGGACGATGATGTAACTGTCCCTCCACAGTCTACCTACCCTGGGCTTCCCGCTACTCCTAGCCGTTCATCTCCTGGGCTCCCCCAACGGCTGCCTCACTCGTCAGATGCCCCGTCGATCGAATCAACCGACTCGGCCACGGGTGCTGTTGGCGTGCCATTGTATCTCTCGGTCGCCCATGGATCTCCATCAATGCAAGACCTCTTCTCGTCCAGTCCATTCGCTACACCACATAAGGAAGTATCACTGTCTTCTCGTGATGAGGGGGATGACATGGAGTCCGAGGAGCCTGAGGAGGTTGTATATCCTGCCGAACATCTTCGGCGGTCACCCTACCATGATGCTTATGATAGACAGATAAGCTGGATCGCGGATCCCGGTCAGTTTTTCACCGCTATTTCCTCCATGATAGGCATCTCATATTCATTAGTTCCGGAGTCCAACATTGCTGTCCATAACGAAGATGACGAGGACGAGGAGCAGTTGCGTGGCGTGGTCGAGGAAGATGACGATCAGATCCCTCCAGAATCGCCTCACGAAGAATCCGGTCCTCGGACTGAGGAATATTCACCTCGCGCATCTTCAGATTCCAAGGAGCTTGTGGTCGACATTGAACCATCCCTTGAACAACCTTCTGCCCCCACTTCCCATGAATCCTCATCACAAACAACGACATTGAATATTCCTTCAGCCCTACCTGTCGGTGACGAGTCGGACTCCTCGCAGCACGCTTATCCTCAGCGCCTTTCGGTCGCGTCACGCATACAAAGCGATCGATCTCCTCTGGCCACTGAGTTTGATTTGGACAATTCACTAGCTGTGCCAGAAACACCGTTGAAGCGGGAGGGCTCTCTTGGAGCATGGGGTAAATTTGTCGGGGCTCTTACGAGGAGCAGCTCGAGCAATGGTCGTCGATCTCGGACCAATAGCATAGCTACTCGGGAACGAAGACAGAACACGGACTCGAGTATCAGTCGGGAGAGTGGAGGAAGCCTGG
Source organism: Butyriboletus loyo (assembly GCA_038093515.1). Classification (NCBI taxonomy): domain Eukaryota; kingdom Fungi; phylum Basidiomycota; class Agaricomycetes; order Boletales; family Boletaceae; genus Butyriboletus; species Butyriboletus loyo. Next base: position 61,960 of record JBBPSI010000009.1, on the reverse strand, counting down.
CAAGCCCAAAAGCGGACAAGAACGAGCTTGGGTCGACACATCCTCTGGGTGGTCAGCAGCCAGTGATGCAATCTTCGTCTGCTTCGGCGTCCATGCAGTCGCTGGCACTGCCAACGCCACCGAGAAGTGGTGTTTCTCCGATTCCATTGGCTTCCAACCTCGATCTCACCAAATATAACCAGGATGCTAAATTGTTCCCATTCCCAGGGATCAAGAAGCTCGAAGAACAACGAATCAACAGCCGGAATCGCCGGGGACTGTCGATATCATCGTCTACTCCGGACGTTGTCCTATCTCTCCACGGGAATGAAAATGAGATACCGCTGCCTTCAAGCTCGTCGAGCAACACGCCTTCTAATTCTCCCGACATCAAACGAGATCGGATTCTTGCACACCAGGCGTCGGACACTCATCTCCTTCCCAAGTTCAAAAACCTTAATTCCCCCCCACTATCGACCGCGCCCTCTTCATCATCGTACGATTACCTCAGTGGTGGGCAAATACCAAATAACCAGTCGCCTGGTTCAGTCCTACTGAAAACACTTCCCACCAACCGCGAAGGTGTTCGCAAGTGGCTCAGCAATAGGTTTGGGTCATCAACGCCGACTTTGGCAAGCAACTCGCTCAACCCGACTTCTGAAACCATTCGCCCCACTGTGCCCTCTAAAAAGCCTTCTCTTTCCGAAATATTAAGGTTAAAGAAGGAAAATGACCTGACTTCAGATTGGGAAGACATTGGTTCTACAGAGAAGTCGAGGACGCCAACGAGTAGTACCAGTGGGACCCTCTTGCTTCGGAAGTCGAATAACGGAGAGTTTTCCCCCGTTAGCCCAAATGGAAACTCTCCACATGAGGACACGCAAAAGACGCCTCGAGCAAGTAAGATCGCCAAGTCAGGTGGTGGTGTCTCTTCTTCTCCCGTCGAACTCTCTGCGCCCTCCGCTCTGGGAGCTTCCACATCTCCTCCTACCCCATCACCCCCAGAGCCTATGCCACCATCCACGCCTGAACCTTGGTCGTCCTTGTCTGATTATCCTCCTCCAACTACCTCGGAATCATCTTCAAACACGTCTTCACAGTACTCAGAGTTCCCCTCCAAAAGTGCTGTTATCATGGAACGTCTTGATGAAATGCTAGGACGTGGACCAAAGAGTCCCGTCTGGCCATCGGTGATCGATGACCCGCCTCGGAAGTTGTTATTGGCTGCGCCTGTCCTGCAGGTGGTCAACTCCGATACGGTCAAGGATCGTTTCCTTTTCCTCTTCAACGACATCTTCATCGTTTCCAAACCCATCATCCAGGACCCAGACGCCTTCCTCGAGCTGACGAAGCCGAATCCTTCAGACAGAAAATTTGTCGTGAAGAATGTCGTTCTCCTCCGCAATTTGCGGTTTAGCAGCGAACGTGAGGAGCCTCAGTCGCGCAGTGTGCCGCGCAATGCTCTTACTCAGTCCTTTGTCGAGCAATTTGCCAACGACGCCGATCAAGCCATCGTGTCTCTGTTTAACAGTTTGGCACAGCCTGATGATCCCGTGGCATTAGCACAGCTGTTATTCCGCACGCCAGAGATCAATCGCGCACAGCTCGGTGATTATTTGTCCAGGAGAACATCACGCGTCGTTCTCAAACACTACCTCGATGTTTTTGGGTTCACCGGTGTCAGGGTGGACAAAGCGTTGCGTATCTTCCTGCAGACCATCCACGTCCCGACACGCGCCACCCAGGGAAACAGCCCCTTGGATGTCCTGCTTGATTCCTTTGCCAGTCGGTGGTACGATGCCAATGGGAAGCACGTTGCTTATGACAAGGACTTGGCTTACAGGTTCTCGAGGGCAATCGTACAACTCAATGAGGTATTACATGGCGGAATATCTCAGGAACCTGGCTCAACTAGATATGTTGGGAGAAACATTACTTCCAGAGACTTCTTGGATGTGTTCCGACGTCACGATCCTCGTGGCCTACTGTCTGATGACACGCTTAGCGATGTCTACGAATCCATTTACCGTGAGCCACTCTCACAAGCACGCCACCCATCTTCCAGTGGGCCCGCCGAGATCACTGTCTCCTTTAAGCGCGCGCAGCCCTCACGTCTGACTTACAAAGTCCAGTCCGAACCTGTGGTGATCCGCATCCCACAAACCGACCCCAATTTCACGATCGAGTTGTTCGGACACAATCTCACCTTTGACCCGCCTGTTCTCGGGTTCGTCAAGTCATCCGAGGCATCATTCAGGGTGACCGGGACGTTGTTTGGTCTGACAACGATGTTGATGTTGCGTTCTGGGTCGAACGCACTGCTCTACACCGGTCTCCCACCGAGTTGGCCCATCTCTGTGGAGCGTGCTTTCATGCGGAATACTTTCCAGGTCGCGTTCCTGAACCATGGCAATGCACCGCGAAGATACATGTTCAGCTTCGCTGACCCACTCGTCCGCCATGAATGGGCGACCTCGTTGAAGAGATTGACGGATGCATCAACGAGCGTCTCTTCCGCAGGACCAAACCCCTCACCATTCCAAGCAAAGTTCGCGCGAGCTGTCAGCGATATCGTGTTCAGGGTGTTACAGGAGACTCTCATTGGTCCAGAGGCCTTCTCTGCTCGACAGTCGCCGGAGAAGTTGGGTAGCGTACTCAAGCGCCTCGGTTCTGCGAGCGGTTCCTGTCATGGTTCCCAATTTTCACTGTCCTCTCGCGACATCACTGGTCCTTGTGATCTCGTTCGGTCGAAGTCGAGGAGTAAAGTGTATCATCATCACGGGCCTGGCAAACTCGAGGCGGAGAGCAATCGTGTCACACCTTCCCATTCGAGAAGTAGTAGTGAGGAGGATGGGAATGGGAGCGATCCACGGTCGCGAGCAGAGGAGCGGTTATGGTCCGGAAAAGATCTGGAAATGTTTTGCCAACAGAACAGCTCCATCGCGCAAGTGGTTGAGTTACTGCTGCCTGCAATCTCTCATCAGCCAATTCAATCCCACTGAGGCTTACATTCATGGGTGAGTTGCATCCGGGATTCATTTCAGGTAGGGTGTTAACGATCCCTCGCAGGTTTATCGCTCGTTATCGATTTCAGTCTGATACGTATCTATCGCCGCGATCCCTTATTACTTACTTGAGCTCATTAGTGTGTGTATTCATCGTTCTGCTGTAAACTGTCCACAGAATTTTCTTCTTCGTGATGGCTCAGCCACCGTGAGACAATAAGAAACGGACGGAAGGCCGAATCGGGATGTTGTGAAAGGCAACCACGACACGACTCGTCCGGTCGAGGCTGTCCATCATTTCTGCCTTGCATGCCCACCACCCTTGGTCTCTCGACAAGTCCTGGCCCTTGACTCCGACCAGCCTGGTTACCCATGGCGAGAACGTATGCCGACGTGAACGCTTCCCTCGGACACTCCTGGTACGACTACGGTCAGTATCAGACTCCACTCGACCGTAACGTCTACGAACCTAACAGGTGCTGACAGAGAATTCCGACATCGAGTGGAGCTCGCCAGAACGTTATGAAATTATCGAACGCATAGGAGGTGGAAGGTATTCAGAGGTAGGGCCGTCCTTCACCCGCCGGGTGTACTCATCGCTCCATCACGCCCCACGTAGGTCTTCAAAGGCATCGACATGGTCAACTCGGAGACCTGCATCATCAAAGTCCTTAAACCCGTCGCCCAGAAGAAGATCCAGCGTGAAGTCAAGATCCTCCGTAACCTGACGGGGGGCCCGAACATCGTCGCCTTGCGGGACGTCGTCCAAGACCCCTCTGCGCGGTACTCCAGTCTCATCATGGAGTTTGTGGAGAACGTGGAGTGGAAGCTGATGTTCTCCATGTTGAACGAGCTTGACATCAAATATTATACGTTTCAACTGCTCAAGGTGCGCCGGGATCGTGTCATCGGTGAGACTGCCAACGAGTTCACGTGATCGTTCACCTAGGCACTGGATTTCGTGCACTCGAGAGGGATCATGCACCGAGACGTGAAGCCAGGAAACGTCATGATCGATCACCGCCGACGAAAGGTGGGTCTCTGGTGTCACCGGCTTTTGGTTCAATCATCTAATCCTCTGTAGTTGAGACTGATCGACTGGGGACTAGCCGAGTTTTATCACCCTGGCACGCCCTATCACATTCGCGTCGGGTCTCGCTATTATAAAGCGCCTGAGCTACTCGTCGGCTATAAGCAGTACGACTACAGCCTTGATATCTGGAGCGTGGGATGCATGCTTGCGTCGATGGTAAGCGTTGGTCTTACACTCGGCCCACGCGTCAAAGTGGACTCAATCGCTTGGTCCCTATGACAGATATTCCGAAAGGAGCATTTCTTTTGTGGTGTAGACAACGACGACCAATTACTCAAAATTTTGAGAGTCCTTGGTACCGATTCCTTTGATGCATGGCTGAGGACGTACGGCATACCCTTTGAAACTGATCTCGACAATCTCCTGCAAGTGTTAGTACACATGCCCCGCTGTTTTTTTTCCCAAGTTGACATGGCCCTCAGATATCCCAAACAACCCTGGTCGCGTTACATTAATCCCGACAACCATACACTGGTCACCACTGAGGCATTGGACCTCCTGGATAAACTTCTTCGGTACGATCACCAGAAACGGCTAACGGCGCGGGAAGCCCAAGGCCACTCCTATTTCAGTAGGCATCAGCTATATCCGTTCGCCCCAATAAGTGTTCACATCTCATTTCCACAGATCTGGTCAGACTCGAGGCAGCCTCCCACAAGGAAGATTCTGCAGAGTATATCAGCGATTCCGGTTTTTGCTCCATGTAAAAGAATAACTTGACCCCTTTCATTTTTACTGAGGTGCGCAGGGCCAACGGACAATATGTACACTTTTGCAGTAGTATTTCTCTGGGCAATTCTGTTGAAGATACGATCACGGCGATGTAGCGTCACGCACACCGTACATATAATCGATCATCAATCGTCTGTGGTGCCCGAATTAAATCTGGCAAGGACCGAAGTTGACCAACGTGTCGGTGCCGTGTAATCGTCCGGTAAAATGTAAAACGAGGCCGTGTACGTAGGGAAACACGCAGTTGCCGCTGGCCATGACTTCTGACGCGTGTTGGTCATGCCATGGCAAGGTGTTCCGCCTGTCAGTCCAAGATATAACGCACCCTACCAGCCGTCCCTGAGACCTAAGACACCATTTCCCCTCAGCTTAAACTCGTTGGACGTCGCTGTTACTCCAAAGCTAACTGCTTTAGCCATGGAAGCAGGCTTCCAGTATCGTTCGCGCGCGATGAGCACACCTCCCTTCGATTGCTTTTACACGCCCTGCACTCGTCCGAAGACGAGCGAAGCGAGCACTTCACCGTATTCCATCTCTCGACTACGCTTCCCTCCGCGGCCTAACGTGACGTGCCGCTACGAATCCTTGACGTCCAACCCTCCACGTTGGAAGCGTGAGACAGAGGACTCATCGTGGGTCCGAGAAGGCGTTTTCAAACCTGTTCATCAGCAGAGCATCGAAGAGTGGGTCAACGAACAGGTCCATTTGACTGACCGCTCCAACTATGAGCGAAGACCGCAACCGATGGGGAAAGAAGAGCTACGGCAGCGGATGTGGGATGAGCTGGTTTACGAGTACGAAGCAGAAGCGCACAAGTGGATGAACCATGAAGCGGAGATGCGAAGAAGGGCGCAGGAACGGGAACGCGAAGAAGCACGGCGAAGGATCGTCCAAGAAGATGTCAAGAGGATCCAGGCTCGGGTACGGCAGAGACGGGACAGCGAGAGAGAGGCGATTGCGGAGGAGCGGAGAAAGTGTGTGGAGAGAACAAGGGAGAAAGAGCGGAGGGATCAAGCCCGAGCGGAACGGGCGATGCTAGAAGCCTGGAACTCGTACGAATCACGATGGGCTGCCATTTCCGCGTCGTTTGAGCCGCTCGGCTTTCGTGATATCCCTTGGCCACTTCTAGCCACTCCTACGCGGGTAGAAGACCTCGTACCCGAAAACATCACCAACTTCTTGCTGCATCCTGTACATTCGTCTAACCACTCGCGACGGGAACGGATTCGCACTGCTTTGCTGCGCTGGCATCCAGATAGGTTCCATCGCATCCTCAACAGAGTTGTCAACTCGGAGAGAAGTGGGGTCGAAGAGGGCGTGGGTGTCATCGCAAGGTGTCTGAACGAGCTCTTGGCAAAGGAGGGAAAGGCATCGCAGCAGGTGAGTCTTTGAACACAGCAGCCAAACGATTGCTCAGACGATTCTAGGGTAGATGAGAGGTGCCGAGGTCCACCCGACATGAACGTCTTCATATACCATATTTTTACCTCACCGGTCGCAAAGCTCGGAGAGCAAGTTGCAACCAGTTTCTCTGGCGGCGCCTTGAAGAAACTCTGTCGATAAGAATTAATCGCGAAGCCCAACGAGCGCTCACTGGCCCCAATGCTAGTGCAGCAAAGTTGTAATGATATCTGTAACGCACGCATGTCACGATACTCATGAAGTAAGATAAAATGTAGATTATACGTTGATTCATTAGCTGTAGTAAATCTTGGGCGTAACTTGTGCTCACGTTGCGGTGGGGGAATATCATAGCTGCATAAGCTCAAGATCGGCTAGATCTGAGTTCTGTCGCAAGGGGACGTGTATGATCGAGCCAAGCCGGTTTCTGGTCAGCGCTTTGTCTGAAAAGTGGAAGCCCGACCGTCGCTGAGAAGCCTAATATCGCGGGCTCGTTATCAACCCAGAGCACCCGAGCCGCTGCGGTGGGTCTTGCAATGTAATGTAAATCATTGCCTATGTCACATGCTGATCACTGTCGTCTAAGCAAGTAACGACTGCTGGACGACAATTAATGGCTTGAACATGTTGCTCGCGGTGGATCCTTCAACTATTCTGCGCAGGCTCTAATTTTATGAAATTTCTCAGGCCTTGTGATGCCGCAGGCATTGTGCGATGATCTTTCCGGTATTTTCCATCTCCGTTCTCCCAGACCCAGAATTTTCGGGGGATATGAGGCTGAGACGATCATATTCTCTCTCCCCGATCTAGGTTGCGATAGTGAGACAATACTGCTCAGCGCAATTTTTGGTATCTGTATCTTTGACTCTGGGTACGTCGGACGAGCTGCTATTAAGAAACGATCAGTTCGCTGCGGGATTCATGAAGACGACGAACTGACAGACATTTTGCCTCGATAGTCAGCCATACACATTTTTTCGGGTAATTGTTTTTGGGATTCACGTCAACATTTGATACTAAACGTATGCGTAGATCCAACCCTACTGAGTTGATTTCACCGAATTGAGTTACGATGATATGAGCACCGCTGAAATTCGCGACCGGTGGCACGATCGTGTCAGAATTGCGATGTCATGTTACGATGGGTTTCAATGATGCTGATGAGTCGACAACTTCAACTTGAAGTGGTGAATGCTATCAACTCCAGGATGGGGTACTTCCACAATCAATCACGGACTTGGTGGGCGGCAAAATTTCGGTGAGCATCAAGTGTCGATTGCTGCGAACGGGTTGTGATAGTCACGATACGTCGTAAAGACCATCACGACGCTTTGGTAAACTATTTCTATTAGATATCTATTCATGACGAACAACTGAAACAACTATGGTGATATAGGTGTTTATATCGACCAGATCTTTGGTGGATTGCTCCTACACTGATGCGGAATCATGGTTAGCGATTGACGGGATTTTAGATCGTGTTCTTCGCACCGACACAGGCTGCGACCAAAACTAAGTGCAGCGGTACACAAATGAACCCACCAGCCTCACCTGGGAACTCGGTAATCCATGCCACTGGTTATCAATCTGAATCGAGTCACACCGTATGAAGCATATGATCCGCTGCATCGGAACTATCTCGTGAGTGGTGGGACAAGAAGAGTTTGGTTGTTTTCCTGACTCTGCTTTAGGGAAACGTCTGGAAAATGCACAGCAGACTCTCACGAGTCACAGGTAGTCATAGAGGAATTCAGTGTCCTAGCGACTCGACCAAACCGAGACACCTGGTACGCCTGCAAACCGGGTTTTACCGGTGCCATGAGCTGGTTCGCGATGATCTATGTGACTCCCTACTCACTTCATATCGCCTTCAGGCAAGCTAGGCTCAATTTGACATATGGCCTTGTCCCGGATGACGGATAACCCATCTACATGAATACCGTTACCGCGACACGCAGACCACCTTTTCTGCCATATTCAAGCAATGGATATTACTTAAGGAGCGTCATAGGATACGTCTTTAACGTTCTGGAGTACCAGTGGTATGACCTGTAGTCCACAGGCTCGAAGTGAGATCCCTAGGTGAAGCTTTGAAGGCTGACGACAAGTAATTAGGCTTTTTGCCTAGTGTGTTATGTAGGATCACGTAATGGGCTGACTCAGACCGGCAAATGCGGACAGAGCCTCGGCATGAATTTTGAGTGTATTCTGCAGCTCTGCTTGTTCCCCGATCATCATGTTCCGCCAGTTTGCGCGTCTCCCACTTCGCAGATGCTTGCATTCACAAGCAGGCTCCAGTCCTCGACTATTCGCACGATATACCCGCTCAGCTTACGCGCTGGGTGCATCGGTAACCGTCGCAGGATACTTGGCTTGGTCATGGAGTTCCAATAGTCGGCATATATCATTAGACTCGGAAGCCATCTCTGGTGTGTTTGTTTCTCGTCGGTTGAGGTGTCAAACTTGACGGTCCATGGGCGCTTAGCACCCAAAAAGCAGCCTGCGTCACCAGGGCACGCGTCTGCCCCGAGGTCTTCCGATGCACCAACACCTTCAGTAACTCGAAGCGACGCGTTTGAACCGGCCGCGATATCTCCCGTGGGCGAGGGGTCTTCCAAGGCGCCATCAGAAACGCCAATAGAAGGCGAGGGAACCGAAGGAGAGTCTTCCGGTGGCGCTTTCAATCCAGAGACAGGGGAAATTAACTGGGACTGCCCATGTCTCGGCGGGATGGCTCATGGACCCTGCGGTCAGCAGTTCCGAGAGGCATTTTCATGTTTCGTGTACTCCGAGGCAGACCCAAAGGGCATCGACTGTGTGGAAAAGTTCAAGGCTATGCAGGACTGTTTCCGTGAGCACCCCGATGTTTATGGTGATGGTACGTGGATCTGCTTTCGGGAATATGCCACTATGTCATTTTCGCCGCAGAAATTATGGACGACGATGAGGAGGAATCTCCTACTGAATCCTCGACCACCGAAAAAACGGAAGATGACCATCTCCTCTCGGATAGCCTTCCCGCGGAGAGGACAGAGACACTACCAACCTCCGCATCATCCTAGGATTATGGACCTTATAGACACAGCATATAGCGGACCAAGGTCCGATTTATTGCACTCATAATCACTACTCAGCGCTGAAATACATCATACAAAAGCGAGTGAGTATTGGTATTGTTATACATTATCTTAGCGGGTAAGGGATCTATTTTGGAATCGTTTCTCGATGACCTGGTCGTTCAGTTTGTAACCATTGGCTACAAATAACTTTGAACGCAAGAATGGCGACGTGTCGTAAATGTCGTGCTCCTTGGCCTGCAACAGATGATGTGAGTCAGTGTGATCATACTGAAGCTGTCTCTCACTCTTTCTTCGAGCTCAGAGACTTTGACAGTTATCAAATCCGGTTGCCCACGCCTCTGGAGTTGATACAATCGCGCCTTCTCCTTGACGAGTTGGCCAAGAATGAAGGCGAGCAGCTCCTCGTAGTCCCGAGCTTGTGTGACATACTTTCGGAAGCCCTGAGCACTAATAGTCAGCTCCTCGCATGCAACACATCACAATACACTCACCCTCTCGAGTGTTTTCTTAATAGTGAGTTTCTGTGCATTGACAAAGCTGCCAACAGCGACAGAGATAGCCAAGTCAATGTCATCAGCACGAACATATTCTCTGAGGCACATCTTGGCACTGGCCTCTGCCATCCGAATCATGCTCTCCAGATGACGTATGGTAATAGGGTATGAGCCTGTGGCCAATGACTCCCGTCGGAGATCAACAAAGAGACGCGAAAGCTTTTCCTGGTCCATGTCATACAATTGGGGTCGGACTCTCTCTCGAGCGTACATGATATACTTCCGCAGAACATCCTGGGGTATGAGCTAGCAAACAGTCAGGTTCAGTTTCCCTCCAAGCATGGTGTGACGTACATCAGCGTCAAGGATGGTGCCAACATCCATCTCCTCCTTCTCCGGTGTAAACTTGGGATGGCTACGCAGATGGCTCCCCACCACAAACCGTGCAAGGAGCTCGTCTTGTACTGGGTCTACGGTATCTTTTACGACGCAGAGCACATCAAACCGTGAGAGAATGGGTTCCGTCAATTCGACATTCTGTTGGAATGGTATCGTAGGGTTGTATCGACCGCGGATAGGGTTAGCGGCAGCGATGACCGCACACCGAGCACGGAGTGTTGTCACAATGCCAGCCTTCGATATGGAAATGGACTGTTGTTCCATGGCTTCGTGAATAGAGGTTCGATCCGCATCATTCATCTTGTCGAACTCGTCAATAAGGCATGTTCCTTTGTCGGCTAGGACGAGGGCTCCGCCTTCGAGTGTCCACTCACGGGTGATGGGGTCTTTGCGAACACTGGCCGTCAAACCCACAGCAGATGCCCCCTGCCCGGTGGCGAAGACAGAGCGATGCGCAGTTTTCTCCACGTATTTCAAGAACTGAGACTTTGCTGTACCAGGGTCACCCAGGAGGAGGATGTTGATGTCACCTCGGATGGGATGCTTTCGCTTGACATCCTTTGAAATACCACCAAAAAGGGAGAGGGCAATGGCAGTCTTGATGTCTTCGTGGCCATATATTGACGGGGCAATAGATTTGATGATCCGTTTGCGTATGCGCTCATCCCGAGCAAGGACTCGAATTTCCTTTTCATCCTCTTCGGTAAGTCTGAACGCGGCAAAGAGGTCCTCCTTTTTATTAATGTGGTTCGCTTCAATGATGGTGGAGAACACAGGAAAGCCGTTCTTAGAGTTGAGGGATGCATCGAAGTTGTTCCGGTATATTCCAGTCACTTCCTATCTCTGAGAATGAGACTCATTCGTGATTGAGGACTGATATATACATACAATTTCTTCCCCTGGCTTTGCCTGGTCAATCAGATCCCAGAGGAGAATGACTTCGCGATGCCTTGGGAGACGTCCTGGTGGAACTGATCCTGGAGATTCTTGCAAGGTCATTTTCTGATAGTTGCGATACACTGTCTGACGAAGGTGGTTAGTGTAAGAAACAACAACAACCACTCGACTAACCTGCTCAGAGTTGACCGGGAAAGGGCCTTTACTCTCGCAGTTAGGGCAATAACTGATCTTCACTTCCTTGGTCGCATCTTGGTAGAACGGACCCAAAACAGCACCACACTTGCGACAGTCGAATTTCACATATTTCAATTGAGGGAAGACGCCACTCCGACGAGTGACAACACCAGATACTCGAACGAGATTGTTTAAGTTGGAGCGGCGGAGGTCGCGAAGGGATGAACTAAGCGGAAGATCGGCGATGCGAACATGAACTTCGGAATGAATGCGTTCATATGATGGATAGTAAACAAGGATTGCATTCAGTGCCACTTCATCAAAAATTGTCAGCATCGCGGCCGGAGAGTTAGTGAGGAAGTAAGCAAGGATGGGCTTTGAAACTGCAAGGTGAAGATATGACACTTCGAGTGATTCAGCATTCGCTGGAGAAGAGTGTCAGAATACGGCAAGCGCGTCGCATGGTCACCTACTCTCTCCAAGATTACGAATACGTTGACCGTATACTGAATTTCCATTCACGTCGACGTAAGTCATCAAAAACTGGCGGAAATGTTTGACGATTGAACGGCGAACGCGATCGTTAGTTATCCATTCGACGATTGACTTTGCCTTGATATCGCTCAGTTGTTCCAGAGGAATCTCCTGTTAAGCAAGTCATCAGCAAAGGCGATCGCGTTGTATGAAGTATGCTAACATCGTCTAGTCCATCCATATCGTCCAAATCCCGGCGTTCGTCATATTGACGACGAGTACGCCGCTTCATGCGAGCTACGCCGAGACCCCCATCCAAGGCATCTTCGTCATCCATGTCGTCGCTTTCCAGAAATCGGGGTGCACGACTTCTAATTGCAGCGCGACCTCCCGCTCTACCGCTGTGCTCTAACCGATCTCTTCGATCCATTTTCGCCTCCGCGGCCTTACGGACAGTGCCAGACATATCTTCAAATTCTCCTTCGTCATCGATATCACGGTCGGAGTAATGATCAAGTAGTTCATTTGCCGCATAGTCTCTTTCGTGGATCGATGAAAGGTGAGCGGGAGAGCCATGATATCTGCGTGGACTTACTCCTCCACGTTGTCTGCGAAAAGATCTTCACCCTCGCCATCTTCCTCGTCATCTTCAAGATCCCTCACTGCATCGCGTTCGTCTAAGCTATCGTCGGTGTCCGAGAATGGGGCTAAAGGAGACGATGGGGGTAATGAGGACGAGGACTCGCGCCTCTGAGCTGTGGGATGCGGAACAGGGGGACTGCTGGGTATTCTTGGGGACCTGGCACGCTTATTGCGTCTGGGTGTCTGAGACTGTGATTGATTTAAAAATTGTTTTGCTGAAGGAAGGAAATCTTACTTACCATGATGATGGCTAGAAGGCGAGAAACGAATAACGCGTCGCGACGCGTCTCACTCGCATCTGAGTTTGAAAGCGTGTAATAATAATATATTTATTCTGTAAAGAAAATAATCTGCAATTTACACTCGAGCATGTCAAGCGTTGACTGGCAGACGGCAGTGAGGCAGGAGGAAGAGTATCTGCGCAAGGTCCATCCAACTGCGGACGATATCCCAGGATGCTTGTCTCTTCTGGACGGATTTCTCCTTTGCCATGGCGCGTGCCCAGCTATATCTCATCTCTCTTCCGTCTCACACGTCTTGCGCAGTCGTCGGATCTCAGGTGAAATCTGTGTATAGACATGGACGGATGTCAGAGTGTCGCGACAAGATGGAGGACTTCAAGTTCTGCATGAGTCTCAAGTCGATGGAACCAGAAGCCAAGAGAGATGTCTGGATTCGTCGGCGTGCCGAATGGTGGGCTAACAGACGACTTGGGAAGAGCAGTGAAAGCGTTTGGGACGTCAGGAGGTACGCCGCTGATAACTCTTTTGTCAATTTCACTGATCATGCCCACACCACAATCAGAGAACTCCTGTCAGACTGGCCGCCCTCCCTTTCCGACGACGCCGCGCAATCCTCCGGTACAATCACCTAGCCTGTGACATAAACGGGCGACTTCGTGTTGACGGGAGAACCATGATGCTTTCTGATGCGCCACTGTATCGGCCGGTGCATTGTCAGCTTCATGACCAATGAGAGTATTCATTTTGCTGCAACGTTTGAGTTACCCTATCAACCTGATCCACTTGTGACGCACAGCCCTTGATGTCGGTGGATGACCGATGGGCTACGGTATTCACTTGGCTGACCATCACGGTCGGTCATTGTCATTCGTCACGCAACCCTGGAAGGAACTCTATCTTGGATATGCACCACCTCGCTGTAGATACCCCTATGGATCTTATGTTACATGTGGCCTTCCATGCGCCCATTTCCCACCTGGTCACTGGTACAACACAACTGAGCAGAAGTGTCGCACACACATATCTTCAGTGTAAGTTAGTCTGGTGCTCAGCAACTTGCCCAAACCTGACATCCTCGACCTTCGACACAAGGGCATCCATGCCCATCGTGAGTCACCTCTCCCAACCCATCACGCCATTTTACCGGCAAAAATGACGCAGAAGTTGTCTGGATTAATGATGGGACCTCTCACCTAAAAGTAGTGTGGCGACAGAGCTAGAAATATGTCCAAAGTTCAGCCGGAACGTATTCCAGGTTACGAAAAGTGACCCTCGCAGCGCCAATCTCGTCGTGTTCTATTTCCTTCACGGAGGCGGGTACAGTATATACAGTTGGCCGCCCATTCGCACGACATGACATCAATCATCACACGTGCTCTTGTAGAGCCGGATGATTCCACGTCTCATCGGAATATCGCCCATCTGCTACATCATATATACTGGATATATAACCACCCGGTGAATGTAATGGGTTGTTCTCCTTCAATATCATCAATCGGTAGCCTGGTTGACGGAAATCTCCGAGTCACCTCTGACGCGGTGCCTTGTGAGTACATACCCTTCCGGTACTTCCAGGCATCTTAAATTGCTCTCTTCTTGGGCAGGCCTGACTACTTCACACGACTGGCGGGGATCTCCTACTGCCTGGGATTTCACGACACTGGGCACAACCTATATTCTAAACATGCATTCTCGGGACCTTTTGGCCTCGGATTCGCCTTTTACAGTCCCTACTACATCTCCCCTGCTTCGCTATTCCCTCAGACGCCCAGGCACATTTTCCCGCGCACGTTCCTTGCCGCAGGTACGCGGAGAGATTGTGTGATGTAGCTCGAACCTTGGGAAAGAAGACGGCAGCCGAAGTGGGAAAAGGTCTCGGAAAAGGTCATGTATTTGCAACCCCTTGTAGGATACACCACGCATGCAAGTGTCTGTGTATATCAGAATTGGTGGATCAATTCTGCACAGCAGAATAACATCGTGAACTACTCAGGTACAAGACTCCCAGCTGATTGCGGGGCCCGATTGAATAGGCGACCCCTGAGGCAAAATTGTCTCTACGGTACATGCACGTATGCACTGGTTCTTTGATTGTCAGCGACCTGCACCAATAAATCAGTTTCAAGGTATCATGCAGCTTTGGGACGAGATACAACCATTCCTATCTCGATCCCCAACGCACCAGTTGGTCCACTCTTACGAATCAACCAAGCTGTACAATATTCTCACTCGGGTTGAACCAACACACATATATTCGACATCGTTTTGAAAAACGTGATATCACATAGTATAAACCCAACAAAATACAACACGTATGTAGAAGCGGTGTCGAGGAGGGTAAATCACTATCATCGCGACCGATGGAATTTATCCTCGCAAATTACACTGAAAGAAAAATAATATCAGTGTGGTATGCAATGACCCAAGAAATCAAGTGTATCGGCTACAGTGAGAAACATGACAAAGAATGCAGCCAGCGCATCCGCCTTACTGTGTTTCAGTGTGCGAACTTTTCTCGGTTTGTGCTTCCTCGGCGTCGCGCAATCCTCCTGCTTTCCAATCACCGAGGTAGAAATACACTCCTGGAAGACCAACCAGGAGACCACCGATGATGTTTCCGGCGTACGCTGCAATCAGGGATCTACAAACAGACCAGATCAATTTCATCAGTACCGGATTCATCCGTCGGGATATACAACTCACTTTCTGATGTAGTCATCGGTGGTGAGCTTGAAAAAGTAGAGTAGAGATCAATTCAACACCAGTAAAGCGGTGAGAAATACTCACATCGGCGTGAAGCATGATGCCCAATGGTAATGAGAACATGTTGGCAACAACTGTAGGAATCTTTAGCGGGGTCAGAAACCCTAGGTGAGGGGACACACCGTGATCGAAGCCACATGCAACGAACGTCTGATTAGGCATTCATAATTAGAGCACAACTCCTCACACACGTTCCTTACTCACCCAAATCGGGAACCAAGCAGCAATAACCTTTGAGAATGTTTCACTGGCCGCCGTAGATTGCTTCCAAAACATTGGATGAATGAAATCTGAATATTTTTGCGCATGCTTACCCAGATTGCCACACAAACCAACCAATTGCAACCAATGCCTCTAAGGAAAATTTGATGCCAGGCAGGGGTGACGGCTTTCGAACTGCAGAAATGTCAGATTCGATCCTACCGCAGAAGAGGAAGAGTACGAGCGTACATGGTAAAACTCTGGATATAATCGAGGTATGGTTGACCTGTAACAAGTCCATCGTCTTCGTGTGGCCAAATATTCAGTGAAGGTTCAGCACAAGCAGATGGCCGACCAACATTTCGCAAGAACGGCCGCAAAGAATAAGCTTCCGACCAGGTTTCCGAAAGTGACTACGCAGATGATCGTCAGTCACTATATCACGTTCGCCCGAGAAAAAATACACACCTATAATCCAGTTGACCGGAACGCCCCACCATGGAATTGCACCTTTGATGGCGGCCATAGGGAAGATCTATGACAACTCAGGACTTATGCCACTTGATGAGATTGAATCGCTTACCATGAGATTACTCGTCAGGAGATCAAGTCCTTGCAGTACAATCCTGTGCAGTGAGGTAAGTACAGATCTGACGCCTCCGCCGCGGTTGATTACATTACGAGGCCAACGGGGAACACAAATCCTCCAAGGATCTTTACGAGACCGGGATTGGTTGCGGCAATACCCGCGGAGCCACCTGAAATAATGATATCAATTAGACCGCCGAACGACAACATGACGCCGGCCAACACCTGAGGCACCTGAATTAACAGAGGAGATAAAGATAGCGAGCAACATACAGCTTTGAAGAATGTTTTGTCCCAACGAGTGTTGTGTTTTGCCACGGCCATCTCGATGAGGGCGACAGCGGTCTGTGCTGGCTTGAGAGTGGAAGGGACGTCTGCCATCGTGAGGGTTCAGGTAACTGAAGCGTCTAGTTGGTACAGGGAGGATAAGATGCCTGGGGAAATGTGGTCTCACACGGATATCTTTATAGGATTCCGGGCGTGGTTTACGAAACCGGAGTTCGCATGCTGCGCCAATCGGCGCGCACACACACACTTGGAGCCAAATATGAGATCTAATTTTACAGATTGGAGCGTCACGCTTTGGGATCAGACCCAAACGGAAGCAACCAGCTGACACTCTCTCCAAAATACTTGGTTGGCTGGAGTGATAGCGTCTGTCTGCATACTGTTGAATAACAATCAGCTATGGGGAATGAGGTCTTGAGGCACAAACCTCTGCTGCCATGAACGTGGGGAACACTGGGAATACCGAGAATATGGCTTGATTTGGCCGCGATTGTACATTCACGGTCGCATCATTGGACTATCACATCGCCAAATGGCAACCCTGGTAGTGGAAGCGGAGCCGCACCGCAACCGTCGCAACGTTTCCAGAGTGATTATTGGAGGCGACAAATGAAGGTGACGCGAAGTTCGGTGGCTTCACAACTTGAATACATTCGGCAAATAGAAGAGCGGCGACAAGAACGAGTTCTGGTGTGTGAAACTTTCCGGGCATTGGTAGCTATATGTAGCTCGCACAAGTTTGTTTGGGCCTGGCAGGACTAGTACAAGAGACTAGAAGCCTGAATTTCGACGGAACGAGTGCGAGCATCGCGCTGTTTCAAAGCGCGGGCGTTGGCTTCCCCAACGTAAGTTGTCGCGCTCACGTACTGAATTTCATTTCCCATGAAACCCAGATCGGGTCGCGATGTGAACTAACGCAAGCAATATCAGTCCTGAATCTGCTGGCCGTCAAGGCCGCCGATTGGCTTGACACCGTCGTAACTCGCTCGCTACATTGCCATTCTGCGCAACGGACGTCGGATGAGTCTTGTATCCGTCCCTTCACACACTCTGAACCGCGACCTTAATCCTGCAGTTGCTCGAACATCCAACACTCCGAATACCGCTGCCAGCAAGACCAGCACCCTGGAAATTACACTAGATGTATGGCGCCGGCGCAATGCCAGGCCTATCATCGCTCTCACTGAAACCGATACGAAACGAGGGAGGCTGATATTCACACAGGTGACACCGCCACGTATGTGGATGACAACTTTCTAGGTAGGAGCCTATAGGATATTACGAGTGTATAGTAGCGTGCGTGCACGGACGCAGCGTGATGTGTGTTATGTAATCGAACGAATATAGTAGTGATGTCTCAAGGCTGAATAGCATGAGACGATTGTGAATGCGCTTAGATGAGGGTTTGGGCGCAATACGCGTTATCATATTGAGAGTCCGCTATCTAGTTTATATACTAGATCTACTATTTGATATGATTGGTCAGTCGGGTCATCGGCCTGTCGGCTTGTTACCACGTGACCGTATAGGCTTCAACAGAGCCTCCGCCGCAGACTCGCGTCGGAGCACCCGAACCGAAACTGCGTTCCTCCCCCAAAGTCAAACACGTCATCACGATGTAGTTGCTGTCTGCCAGTGATGCATGTGTCAGCTCGTCGAGTGGGGGTAGTATTTCTTTCCCACATCATGATTACGTGATTTCAATTGTGGCACCGAACAAGCGCTAATAGTGTACCACGTACACATTGTCGCCGTATGGAAAGCAGGGGGGCCAACAACTCCTGTAGCTCGGAAGGGCAACTAGTGACAGCGGCCAACTGACAGCCACGTAGCAACACAGATAAAACTACGTAGCGGCGCTGAATGAACCGCCGATAAGCATGAGTAATCCTTATCATTGGTATCCACCGGCAGTCTATGGATGCAATAAGACCATCTGATCCAATCTTGTGTGCTGTAAGCATTAGTGCGGCCTCTAGATACAACTTGGGAATATATTGATGCATCTCTTCTTCATTTCTCTTGTGCTGCTCTCCAAATCGGCGTGATAGCCTGTGCTACCGTGTTGGCAGCGACTTCCAAGTAACCACGCTCCACCTCGTCAGTCACTGCTGACCATATCTTGCGAGCCCGCCACCTATCTGGGTGAAATCTCCGATGACTCTTCTCGACAAACTCCTTGTAGTCCTGTGGCCGCATATGACACTTGACGGTCGCAAAGAATGTCTCCACCGCAGACCAGTCGACATCTTCAACAGTCAGCCGTGACGGTGCGTGTAGCACAGGCCATGGGATATCGTGAAATGTAATACATTGTCCTGACATAAATTTGGCGGCATCAAACTCATCGGAGAGCATTCGATAACGTTCCATGGCCCTGTGGGTTGTCCACGGTCCAGACTCCCATCGCTGCCTTTGTCGTCGTTGACGGATTTCACGTTGCCGAAGTTCTTCCTCCCGTGCCAGTCTTTCCGCCTCCTGTTGCGCAAGCCGTTTTTCTCGTTCGGCGGCTTCATGCTGTTGCCTCACTCGCTCCTTTTCTTCTTCGCGTCGCTGCTCAGCTTTGGCAAGTCGTTCCTGCTGTTCAGAGTGCTCGCGGGCCTCCCTTAGCTTGCGTTGTGCTTCCCATATCGGTCGGTCCTTCTCAAGTTCGCGAAGTTTGCGAATGGATTCGGCAATTTCAGCCTCATGCGGGTCCATTGGCGCTTCCCCCGGGTCGTCCTCACCTTGAGAATGCGTTTCTGCGCTGCTGGCTTTTGCTTCGTCTTCCTCCACTTCAAACACCGATTCTATAATCGTGTCAACATGTGTTCAGAGTATCGAAATAGAGATAGACCTGGAGGAATGAAAGTAAAACGCAATGATTCGGAAAACTTCTTGGGTTGATATCGTCGATTGAGGTCCGCACGGTAGCGTAACCTATCTAACCGCTTCTCGTGTCGGGAACGGCTCTGACCCACGCCTTTGCGGGTCTCTGGGGACGAAGTTCGAGCTCGTTTGTATTCACGCGGAGAGCGGTCGCAAAACATTTGTTCGCTCTCATTATCAGATTCTGGGAATGAGTCGCCTAGAATCCATGTGAGAAAGCGCGGTCAGGGTCCAGCAGTACAAACTGACTCGTTCGTTTGAGGTTGTCTTCGGTCGGCCATGGGGTGCTTTGAGAGGGTAGGGTGTCTTCGCTATCAACTCGCATAGAGAAACTGCCGTCCGCAGGAACAGAGGTGTCTTGGATTTGCTTTTCATGGGCCACCCTAAGCTTTGCCCACCTATCAAATCGTGCCTTCTGGACTTTCTCTCGGCTAGTCGGATCATGTCTTCGACCAGACCTTGGTTTTTGCGAGAAGGATTCATCTATAACCATTTCTTCGACTTCATCCTCGTCTTCGTCTGAATCGAAGCCAGTTCCATTCATTTCATCTGGGGGACGAGACCGAGCCTTCTTCTGTGCAGCTGCTTCGCTCATCTCCGGAGATGGCCACCGCGACCGTTTTCCCGAATAGAGATCTGCGGTCTCGGAGTCTTGGTTTGGTAGTTCAACCCAAGTGACGGTGGAGCATTTGGGCCCAGAGTACACGACGCAATGGTATTTAGGGTCGAGCTTGTATATCTCCCATTGCTCCTGGTAGCAATGTATTTTTTCACTGAAGAATTCGATAGGTGAATGCCGCGTTGGTCGGACCGTCCAAACGTTTCGCCCTGCTCACCCACATATGTCAATGACGCGCGGCCAGACGCCTTCGTTTTGTGCACCCTCTTCGAGACGCGCCCGTGGCACGAACCGCCAAAAACTCGCGCCCTTTGACGTGGTTTCGATGACGATGCGTTTGGGAGGCACGAGATTTCCCGGGTTGTTGGACGTTTGGACGCTGGGTTCCTCTGCGAGGGCAGTCTTGGGATCAAATGAAGCGAAGGAGAGTTTCGAGTCGGGGAAGCGTAGGAGACGAGAGGGTTGGGATGTATCAAGTAGACCAGGTTGTGTACCACGCAGTATCCGCAGGTTCGGATGTTGAGACGGATGAGCTTCGTCTAATAGCGGCGTAGAGTAGATCATCTCAGAATCTTGGTGGGTTCGTTATGTGTTCTGGGGGATGTTGCCATGTATCTCGGAGATCGCACTTGCTTGCTTAAACACGCGCCGCAGAACAATGACGATGATATTTATTTGGCCATCTACGCTACAACAAAAAGGACGCGCCAAGCACGTGACTAAAACTAACAATTAATAGGCTTCGATACAACTTCGATAAGTTTATACTTTGATTGGTGCAATTGTCTGTCCGTTTGAACTTCGAAGTTCGCGGCCCAAGTAATTGTGCACCCATCCTATGAAATTTTCAGTCTCTGGTGTTTCGACTTCAGGTCCTTTTCGTGTGCGTTCCGGGTGCAAAAAACACATATATACAAATATAATATAACAAATATTCGAGGCCAGTCTAGCAGTATTGAGATGATCGGAATCATGAAGATATCTGCAATGCCTTGGGGTCTCAAGATCTTGATCAAGGCCCTTACAATAAGTAAAAAGTTTGACCGCTACGTGACATGCGGCCTCGATGCGGAACGGCACCTCAGCCATGGGACCTTCAAGCACCCTGCGACACACGAGGGCCAATAGAAATGAGCCACGAGAAGCCCATCTGAATAGTACTGATATCTGCGGCGATGTTGGAGCCTTTTGGTAATGATTAATGATTAATAGACTACTCAGCTTCGATCACGAAAGTTTGTCCAAACAACCTACACACCAGGGTAAACGAGCAAGTCGCGCACGGAAGCATTCTGCAAGCTGGGTGAATTCGCTAACGGTAGAGACAGCAGGGGCAAGTTCAAGTTAGCTCGATGACTCGTTAGAAAGGACAGTCATAGCTTGGCGGAGATTATCCTAGCAAACTTGCTGTGCGTGTGCAAGATTTCATCATGACCGAGTACTGAAATCATGTTTGACTGGCACGCGAGCGCCAGACATTTCACGCACTCGGAAGCGACACGGTTCATGTTGGTTGTTGTCTGGTCAATTGCCACTGAGCGGTAGGCCGACGTGTGTGGTCAGACTTGGGTTTGTTAGGCATTTGTCCTGCACTACCATTTTTGCCAAAGTGACTCGTACGGTATCACACATACAGTGCGACTATTTAGTATGAAAGTCACTGTCTAAAGGTCCTCCGAGTCTCCCTGCGCTACACATTGGCTCTGCCAGGTCCATGAATCTTTTTACAATAGCTCGTTCTCCCAGACTATAACTTCCTATGACCGCCCTTAGAAATTTTCAGTCAGAAATTGAAGAAATTCACGCTCGCGAACATGTGAGGCAGCGCACGCAGGGCATCCGTGTATTACCTTTGCACGATGGGCAACGGCGTGAAGCCCGCGCACCCAGCGTATCGGAGACGGGTGGTACAACTCTTTACGAGCAGTTCGACTTGGATTCATCCGAGCAGGAGGAGCGAATTCTAGTGAGTCACTGCTCAGTCATCATATATGAGCGCCTGGACATCTCTGTCTCTATAGGGACTGCTCGCTGCACACAGTGATGAGCAGGCGCGAAATGCACTGGCGTCACTCTTGACCCGATTCCAGGGGGAGTATGTTTTTCGGATCGGTCACCGCCCACCTCTCGATACACTCTTTAATGGCGAGCAGCTTGACAGTGCCCCGGGCTGGACTGGTATTGGCCAAACGCAAGAAGAGGTGGACAAGCTCGTAACAGAACTTTCCAAGGCCCAAGATGATATCGGAGGCAAAGTGCGAGCTTTGTCGCAGCTTTGGCGTTTCCCCTGACCTCATTCTGAACACTTGATTAGGCCTCAGTACTGTACCGAATCGGAGGTTCACATCCACGAGTCGCTCTCCTGCTACGTCTACCACCACCGAGTGTCGGTATGACCCCTGAAGTTCGTTGCGCCGTGGTTGGGAACGTCGACTCGGGAAAGTCGACTACGCTTGGTGTATTAACTCGAGGTAGTTTCAATCAAGAGCATGTCTCCCTTCTCCTCGAACCATATCGATAGGTACTCTCGACGATGGGAGAGGCAGAGCCCGAGTGACGCTGTTTCGACACAAACACGAGATAGAGACCGGTCGGACTTCCAGTGTTGGCATGGAAGTCAGTGTCGCCTCAATGTCAGATAGGTCCATTCTCATACGCTCTAGATTCTGGGATTCTCGGTGTCTAGTGTCCCGATCTTCCCTGGTGCAACAGGCTCTCATGCCGTCGAGGGCGCTCGGCGCGACAAGCTAGGGTGGGACGAAATCTCTGCCCGTTCAGCAAAGATAGTCTCGTTTAGCGGTATGTGCTTCTGTTCCTCACTTGTATTCATCTGGTTTAGCAGTCTCAGATCTGGCTGGTCACGAGCGGTATCTGAAGACGACTCTTTATGGGCTGACATCCGGTGCTCCGTCTTGTGCCATGTTGGTAATTGGCGCAAATGCGGGTGTCATCGGGATGACCAAGGAACATCTAGCGATCGCATTGGCGCTGAATATCCCTGTCATGATTTGCATCACGAAGGTGAGAAAACTTGTAGCACTACACTTTGCGTAATGCTAAAATCGCACGAGATTGACATGACTCCCCCTAACGTCCTTGCTGAGACAACCAAACAAGTTGTGAAGATCCTGAGGAGCCCTGGATGCAAGCAAGTCCTCGTATTGTCTTATACTTCATACATTTTGAAAATTTACAGGAAGTCGCCGGTGTTCGTGAGCTCAACCGAGGTGGCGGTGGAACTAACGAGCACCTTTGCACATCGCAAGTCAGTGCTAGTATTATTACACCTGCGTTTGGTAACATTCTCTTCAGATTGTGTCCCATATTTCGAATCTCGAACGTTAATGGGGATGGTCTCGACTACGTCGGTTAAGCATGCTCTTTGATGATTCTTGACTCATTCATCTTGTAGCTTCGCACATTCCTGAACCTCCTACCCCCTTCTGATACCAATCGCGATATTTTTGCGATTGATCAACCTTTAGAGGTGATATTGTTTGGCTCATGTGCGGTATATGATTGACTTGTTATAGTATTCTGTGACCGAAGTGTGGTCTGTGCCCTTCGTCGGCACAGTTGTTAACGGTATTTTGAACAGCGGCAGGGTGAAGACAGGTGACTCGATTTTGTTCGGACCTGACTCCAACGGCAACTTTCAACAAGCTGTTGTTCGTAGCATGCAGAGAAAGCGGTTTGTGGTGCTTGTATGAATGTTTGGCGAGGACTAACCCGATGTGGGATAGAGTGGACATAGCTTCAGCCGAAGCTGGTCAGTGCGTGGCATTGGCACTAAGGCGAGTGAAGCGTACAGCAGTCAGGAAAGGGATGGTTATTGTACACAAATCGGACACGCCACCGAAAGGTAGAGATCAATGTCGTTCTCCACAGGTTAGGCCTAACTCCTTGAAGCTACCGTTCGGTTTGAAGGACAGGTGCTCGTTCTATAGTAAGCCCCAGCACAGTTGGCGTCGATGTGAAGATGACGAGTATTCGCAGCCACAACACTACCATGCAACGAAACTATCAAGTACGTACCCAGTGTTTCGTTCTGATGACGAGTCAACTGACTCCAATCTTTCAGGCGATGCTTCACTGTGGAGTGAGTCGAGTGTGATTATATTCAATCTGAAGCAGCTGACCCAGTGGGTTGCAGGCTGTACGACAGACTGTCCGGATTGTATCCATGGACCACCCACAGGGAGTGCTACGCACAGGAGATCGTGCGACGGTACAATTTGAGTTTATATCACACCCTGAGTTTATCAAAGTTGGGATGAGGCTGTTATTTAGAGAAGGAAGGACAAAGGTTGGTCAAGCACGTGAAGCTACGGGGAGCATTTTTACTTACGGGCCATCACAGGGCCTTGGGGTCGTCACTCGTATTATGTAGTGACGTCACATGCTTTGTTGGAATGTTTGTAGTGTGGTTGTTTATTTATTTATTAGTTCGGATGGCTTCCACGACGTATCAACCGAACGCAGCTGCTCGACCTGCCCGCAAATATCAATATCTCCTTCTTCCCCTCCTCTCCATCTTGGCTTTCACTGCGTATAAAGTTTACCAATATCACTCCATCCGTCCCCTGTCACCAGTCGACCAAGCCATTGATAAACTGCCCTCTCCGTCAAGTGCGGTACCGACTCCCTCACCGTCCACGGAGATGCAAGGCAAATACAGCGTTGGCTAGTAAGCATCCCCGTCTTTCCCGCCTCGCTTATGCTTACTCGCCCGACCAGCTTTGTCAACTGGTAGATCTCTCTCCTTGCCCATTGCCTCGCACTCATTGTTCGCAGGGGTATCTACGCCCGCAAGTTTCCGCCATCGCTGATCCCTGTGCATGACTTGACGTACGGTTTGAACCCGTTACCGCTGTCCATAACACTCACATATCGCATAGACATATTCTTTACGCTTTCGCCAACGTGAGAGCTGACACTGGCGAGGTGTTTTTGTCCGACGTTTGGGCGGACAAAGATATACACCACCCTGGCGACTCGTGGAATGACGTTGGGAACAATCTTTATGGCAACCTTAAAGCCATTTATAACCTCAAGCAACAGAATAGACATTTAAAGGTTCTCCTCTCCATCGGTGGTTGGACTTACTCTCCCTCTTTCCACCCTGTCGTCGTCAACCCCCAGGCACGCTATAATTTTGTACAGTCGGCTGTTAGACTGTTGGAAGACTACGGTTTAGACGGCCTCGATGTTGATTACGAGTACCCTTCTAATCATGAACAAGCAGCCGGTTATCGCGAGCTTTTGAGGGAGCTCCGGTTTGCTCTAGACCAACATGCCTATAGCAAGCGCATCCACCACAAATTCTTGCTCACCGTGAGTGCAAGCTCACCAATGGAATACATCTCGTTGATACCTTCTAGATCGCTGCACCCTGTGGACCGGACAATTATAGGAAATTGGATATTCGCGGGATGGATCCCTATCTTGACTTTTGGAACTTGATGGCATACGACTTTTGTGAGTTATTGCGTGATGTTGTGAATACGCATTGACACCTGCGTCAGCCGGATCTTGGGACACGGTTGCTAATCATCAAGCCAACGCGTATGGACCCCCTATCAACGCTGCAGAAGCCGTCCAGTGGTATAACTCCAACGGCGTTCCGAGATCGAAGCTAGTTCTAGGTATTCCACTCTATGGTAGGAGCTTTGCGAATACGGCAGGTCCCGGAACCCCCTTCTCCGGTCTTGGTCCTGGAAGTTGGGAGGAAGGGGTCTACGACTACCGTGTCCTCCCCCTTCCCGGGTCTTACGTTTACCAGGATGACCAGAGGATTTCAAGCTGGTCGTATGACTTTCAGAAGAAGGAGATGGTCAGCTTTGACAACGAGCATATCGGTGCATTGAAAGGTCGGTGGATCCGTGAGCAGGGGCTAGGCGGCAGCATGTTTTGGGAGCTCAGCGGCGACAAGGGCAGTTACAGGGAAGGCATGGAGGCTGGACCGGGCAAGGACCTGGTTCCTGGACAGAGTCTGGTAAGGATCGTGAAGGACGCGATGGGGCCGCTCGATCGCAGCCCGAATTGGCTGGGGTATGAACGTAGCCAGTTTGATAACCTGCGGAATGGCACGATCTAGTGCTCGGACGCATCGCAATATACTAGCATCGGACATTATAGAATCATGTAGCATTAGACGGACAAGAGTACTTGTGATCAATTGATATGTATTGCCGAATTTGTCAATTCTGAAATTTATTGATTGTTGCAGGCGAGCGAGTAAGCCTTTTCTCGAGCACGCCTCCAGCCATACAGACTCTAGACTTCTGTAGTTCACCCATAGACCAGAAGCAAGCATACCGTTACCCTAATCTACGATATCCATCGGTCCCTCCGTCTGCACCCTTCGATGTCTCCCGCTCTTACCAGCGAACCAACCGATGCTCACTTCGCATCAATCCTCGAGTCGCTGCGTTCTGCACCAACGGGACCAGGTGAGTCCATTCAGATGACAGAATGGAACGCGAAAGCAGCTTACGTTGCACAGATGCTAAAGCAGCCGCCGATAAAATTGCACTTGCCGTCTCAAAGGCTGGCGTAGAGACACTCACGTCCGTCGCATGTCCCTAATTGCCAACCCTCCCAATGTCCGCTGATATCTACTTGTCATCATCAGCGATCAAAATGTCATTCCAACTTTGCACGCCTTTGCGCTCAATAAGAAGTCAGGCTACGAGCGAGAATCTGCAGCGATTGGGTTCCAGTCACTACCCGCTGTTCTTGGGGCGGCCAGCGCACCGCTCTTACTCCCTAGTCTTCCCATCTTGTTTGACCTCTATGCTGACAAGGGAGACGTGGTGCGGACTGCTGCTGCTGCCGCGACCAAGACCATATTGCAACTTTTTCCCCCAGAAGCGACGAGGTCCGTGTTTGGAAGTCTAGTAGACATTTTGGAAAAAGGAAAATGGCAAACAAAAGTGGGCGCGCTAGACGCGCTGAAGAATTTTGTGGCCACCGCGAAAGAATCTGTGGCCGATGAGTTGGGGCACATACTCCCAAAGGTCGAGCTTGCGATGCACGACACCAAGAAAGAGGTACTTGTCAGAGCAGCGCTCGGATGTCAGTGCGATCTGACGATTCGCTAGGTTGCCACTGCAGCTGTTAAGTGTGCTACGTCGCTCTGCAACACGCTGGCGAACCCAGATCTAGTGCCCCACGTACCCGCGCTGGTCAAATGCATGTCTAATCCCGACACGGTCTCTGCGTGTATCAAGGCACTGTCCTCCACAACCTTCGTTGCCGAGGTGACTGCACCCGCTCTTGCGGTCCTCGTACCGTTGCTTATGCGAGCGCTGAACGACCGGAGTATGGAGGTGCAGCGGCGCACGGTGGTAGTCACTGAGAACCTCGTCAAGCTCGTGAGAAACCCGCAGGTTGCAGCACGGTATCTAAGCCCTCTCGTGGACGGCGTCAAAAGAATTGCGGAGGGTGCAGCATTTCCCGAGGTTAGCAATCGAGTTGGGGAATGACACCTCGTGTTTCTTCTTATTGGCCCCGTAGGTCCGCGCTTTTGCGGAGACTGCGCTGAACACGCTGTTGAGGTCAGGAGCGTCATCCAATGGCACTCCTCCTTCACGAGAAGTGGATGCTGAGACGGCCGAGGTGTTCAAGGTCCTCCTCACTCTACTGGATGACAACCTTGCAGTGCGGTCTGAAGCGGAGCCCAATCAACCCTCGGCAACGAGGCATCCCTTGTTGGCATCGTCCCTTCAATTCCAGGCATCCATGATAGCGGATCTAGTGTACCAAAAACGGTTTTCTGAGAAATCTCAATGGAATCGATGTGTTGGGCTGTACATGAAGCCATGGTTAGGGGAAGATGAGGCAACAAAATTCGCAGAGAGGGTCCGCTCACATCTCTACGCCGTCGAACAAGTAGGTTTACCACCGCTTCTTCTCCGTCATTGTCGTTGACCGACCTTCCTGCTAGGCAAAAAATGGCACGGCGAGAAGTATGTCCGACGAAGATGGCGAGTTGCTGTGCGATACACTCTTCTCGCTTGCATATGGTGCACTCTTGCTTCTCTCACACACCTCTCTTCGCTTGCTCCGTGGGCAGAGATATGGTATTCTAGGTGCCAATGGATCAGGGAAGTCGACTCTCATGCGTCAGCTACGTGATGGGAAGGTGGAGAACTTTCCACCACAGGATCAAGTACGATGCGTTATGGTAGAACATTCGCTGCAAAGTGAAGATACCTCCCTGTCCGTTCTCGACTTCGTAGCTTCGGGTGGGTTGTTCGCCAAGTGCATCATCCAAAGCATTGGCTCACTGTTCACTTGTCCAGACAAATCGCTCAAGGATGTGCCAAGGTTGAAGATCAGGGACCAGCTCCTTGAGGTTGGCTTCGACGATGCTAGGCAGGCCGACATCGTCGGCGGACTTTCAGGGGGTTGGAAAATGAAATTGGAGCTGGCGCGCGCAATGCTGTACAATGCTGACTTGCTTCTTCTCGACGAGGTATTTGTTTCTTGATTAATTATTTACTCTAGGATTGATGGTCTATCACCGCAAATAGCCCACGAACCACGTACGTCGTCTTGCGTTACCTCGGGCATTTTTCCGGTTTCATGTGTTCCTCGATCTATAGCTCGATCGCGCTTCTGTGATATGGTTAGAACAATGGCTCGTTGCTCAGAAGAATGTCACATGTCTCATTGTCAGTCACGACTCAAGGTGGGTCTCCGATTGTGATGTCCTGCTGAGGAGGCACTGATGGCGGGTGCTCTTAGATTCCTGGATAACGTTACGACGGACATAATTCACTACGAATCCAAGAAGGTGCTTATCCTCCGTTTTTGATTCACCGCCGGTGAACTGAGGTGGCTTGTCTTAGCTCGTGTACTATCCAGGAAATCTCTCAGCATTTGTGGAAAAGCATCCTGAGGCCAGGTCTTACTACACTCTTGAGGCCACCTCCGTCAAATTCGCGTTCCCTCCCCCTGGTTCCTTGATGGGGGTAAGGAGCAATACACGTGCGATCCTCAAGATGTCGGATTGTACATTCACTTACCCTGGACGGTCGAGTCCTAGTCTCTATAACGTTAGTTGTGCGTTATCTTTGTCAAGGTATGGTTTCATTTCCGCCACTGTTGCTCTATCTACCACAGAATGCCTTCTTTTCCTCTTTCAGTCGAGTCGGCATCGTCGGGCCTAATGGTGCTGGAAAGTCAACTTTAATCAAGTTATTGACTGTACGTGAATGTGAACGTGCAAAAAGATATCGAAGTAATCACACATTTATTACAGGGAGAGACAGTCCCCCAACAAGGCACGGCCTACAAGCACCCAGCACTACGGGTGGGTTACGTATCGCAGCACGCAACGCATCACGTCGGTCAGTGCTTCTGACTTCCATCGGACGAATGAATTAATAATGCCATATTTTATAGAGCGTCATCTAGAGAAAACGCCCATCGGTTACATTCAATGGCGTTTCCAAGACGGCCACGATCGTAGGTGACAACCAGACTTGACCCGCTAAAGTAATAACAATGTGACTTTGCTGTGTCATTAGGCGAGATCCTGGAGAAAGTATCACGTGTTTTGACGGATGGGGACAAGGCCGTCCTTGAACAAGAATGGGTTGGGAGAGATGGGTCTAAGCGCAAACTAGAGGTTTGATTGAGCAGCATTAATTCGAGGTGTGGTTAGCTGATGCAGGTCGATTTAGCTTATTTTGGGACGTCAAAAGCTGAAAAAGTCGTTGCAATACGAGATCAAATGGCGTGGATTGGATCACAAGTGGAATACATGGATTCCACGAGATCAACTTCTCGACAAAGGGTTCGGGAAGTTGGTACAACAGTTTGATGATCTGGAATCTTCCCGAGAGGGGGCTGGTGCGAGAGAAACTCGTGCAGACCTCGT
This sequence comes from Butyriboletus loyo, assembly GCA_038093515.1. Classification (NCBI taxonomy): domain Eukaryota; kingdom Fungi; phylum Basidiomycota; class Agaricomycetes; order Boletales; family Boletaceae; genus Butyriboletus; species Butyriboletus loyo. Next base: position 32,129 of record JBBPSI010000009.1, on the reverse strand, counting down.
TCGTAAACATCTGGAAGATATTGGGCTGGATGGAGATATCGCCCAATACAATGAGATATCTGGGCTCTCTGGAGGTACGAAATGTCGGGGCTGTGATGCAATTTGACTCACTGTTGGATTAAAGGTCAGAAGATTAAACTCGTGATTGCAGCCTGTCTTTGGAACAATCCTCAGGTGCGCGACAAAGGTGGTTTCTATTAGAGACGTCTCTGAGTGCTGACACGTAGATTTGCGTGCTCGATGAACCGACCAACTTCTTGGATCGCGAGGCGCTGGGTGGGCTCGCGGTTGCAATAAAGAATTGGACCGGCGCAGTTGTATGTTTCCATCTGTTTTGCGCCGAGCCCGATCGAGTGTTTTCTGATGGGATGCTTGTGTATACGCAGGTGATCATATCCCACAACCACGAGTTCGTCTATTCACTATGTGGGTGATATATTAGGATTGGCACCGTTTTCTTCTTTCATTTGTTGCTCACGAAAGTAACTCAGGTTCTGAAATCTGGGAAATCGAGGCAGGGCGAATGACACATAAAGGGAAAACGGCTGTGACCGAAGACGGCCTGGGTGATGCGAAATCACCGAAGGGCAGTAGAGTCAATACTCCCGTTCGCTCACGAGTGACGAGTCCGGTTGTGTCGAACACTGCGACGCCTGTGGGAAGCGGTGGCGAAGAAGGAGGTGCTGCGGGCAACGTGGTTGCTGTGAAGAAGAAGAAGAAACTGACTCGGAACCAACTGAAAGCACGAGAGGAGAGAAGGAGGCTGAGGAAGCTTGGGTGGCTTACCCATGGGGGACCTAAGCCGGAGGATACTGACAGCGACGAAGATCCTTAGAAAGGAATTCCGATGGTGACCGGGGGTCGCTCTATAATTTTTATTCCGCGGAAGCATCCGCGACGATCCAAGATTGCCTGTTCCAGTAATGCGAATTTGCTTCCGCCGTATTTACGTTCGGATCAGAAATAGCGATGATTGGGCCTCGTTCCTTCTTCGAGACTTGTCGTTACAGCGCAGTTGGGCGATTGCGGGCCGCTCAGTCTCCTCCCCCTGTCTACCCGCGATCAACGGACGAACGAAAGTAAATCCTCTCTCATGGCAGTCCGTCTCATGATCGCCAACCGCCACAGCCATCCAAGACGCCCTAATCAAAAGTGGACGAGGCGCAACCAAGGGCGCGTTTCTCCCATAGTAGTCATGTCAACGCGCACGTCATTTCGTCCATCGGTGATGATGAGAATGTGTCAGCTCCACACAAACCCCCAGGAAGGGTCTGTTCCGTGCGCAGTCCATCGATCAGCATCAGTCGCCCCCCGTTCTTTCCCCCGTGGCCGTTCTGGTGCATGACAATAATTAAAAATTAAAAACAGACGAAAGCGGTTCTGTCAATACGTAGACGAAGAGAAAAAAAGACCTCGTGTGTCTTATCGATCCTGTTGATCTAATATCGCCGTAACGTCTTCGAGATCCAAGTCGACAGATGTGGCATTACAAACCTGTACACCTCACCACCGCTCTCTATAGTCGAGCTTCTGAGGCTGAAAACAACATCCTGTCCAGCAAACCGCGGAGTTCCGGCGACGCGGTTTGTTCATACAGGCTCCAATAATACGTACCACTGATATCCCCACTTGGTCCAGGATATAAAAAAAAAGAAGGAAAACAAAGACGTCATAAGTACATAAGACACTACGGTCACGTTGGAGACACTATTCGGTACAGTGAAAAAAAAAAAAGAAGGAAACAAATGGGGTTGCGTCGATGATGCGTTAATGTATGGGTGGGATATGTACAATATTAAGGGCTTATTGGAGCACGTGTAAATTACAGAAATGATAATGAATGATCGTTGTCCTGACGAATATTGAGATGCAGGGAATTCCAAAGAGTGACATGAATTGTATAGAGAATCCAGGAAGAGATGAAATCAAGATGGCGACCGATCGAGATCAGTATCGACCCGATGACCACTTGCGAGAATCATCCTCGCGACGGGTCTGGGCGGGTGCTCGAGCATCAGCACCCACTACTTGGCGTGAGTCTGAGCGTTGGACAAATGTATGAGCAGGTAGTGTGGTGGGGCTTAGGCTGCCACCATACGATGTGTGGGAGACGTCCTCTGACTGAGATGACATGGAAAAAGGTTGATGTGGACCGCCGGCCGCAGAGCTAGCCGCCTGCCGACTGGTCTGCCGCATCGACTGTCTCTTGTTTTGAAACCTGTTTCGGATGTCAGTGGTGTCAAACAAGGGTCTCAGGCAGCCTACCATATCTGAACGCTTCGAGCGGACATGTCGAGTTTCCGTGCCAGCTCGGCACGTTCCTCAGTGGAGGGGAATGCTGTGCGAGCATACGTTTCGTTCAATACCTTGAGTTGCGCTGCATCAGCTCTCTTGCGCTTCTTTTTGATGACGGGTTCTTCAGTGACCAGCACAGAAGCAGGCTCTTGGGTGAGCACACTGTTCGTCACATGACCCCTAGCATAAGGAGAAGGACCGTGCGCCTCGACATGTGCGGGGACACCACGCTCGGGTGGATATACACTATTCATGGATAATTGATGCGAGTGATGCATGGAAGGCTGCTGTGTAGGATGATGGCGTGGATCGGGCACAGGAGGATAGGAATAAGAGGTCTGAGGCTGGAACTGGGCGTACTCGGGAGGATACGTTGCGGTGGGGGAGCGAATGTCGGCGTAGTTGGATATGTGGGGGCCCACCGAACCATAACTGGCGCCTTGCCAGCGATCATCTCTAACGGGAGGAGGGGGAGGAACGCTGAGGGGAGGAAGCTTACGAGACCCTTGGGGATCTGCGGGGATGGTAGTTGAAGCCCGCGATGAGTATGTCGGGTATGGTGCTTGTTGGTATCTTGAGTCGTAGTGCTCATAATAGGTCGAAGGATGTTGCGGAGCAGCGGACGCTGGACGAATGAGGGGATTGAATGAGAGAAAGAGGGAGGTGAAACGGAAGGGAACGCACGCGTTGAGGAGGCAGTCCATTGATTGTAGCCCGACGACATGTGTTCGGGCTTTGGTGGAGAAGAGCGAGGCTGCGAGTAGGCATTAGAATAGTCTGCGGGCCCTATAGGCGAGAGCCAACAAGTTGAGCATATTGGATGAACACTATGTAGAAAAACAGACCTGGAGAACGTGAGGTTGGAAATGCTGAAGAAAGAGGAGGGAGCACAGTTCGCCCACCCTGTCCCGTCTGAAAGAAACCACTACTCTGCGAATCCCCTCCTGGAGGGCTTCTGCGTGTTTTGGCAACAGGTCCGTACATACGATCGTCCCTCGGGCTCGTCATAGTAAGTTAAGCAGATAGGCAAAAGAGGAAGGAAAGAATATTATGGTTCAATGAAAGAAGAAGATTTGGGTTTATAAGTATGAAGAGGCACGCGGAGGGGTGGTAATGAGCGGGTGAGGAGGAAGAGAGGCTTGCGGCAGGAGGCGATGAGTCGGAGAAATAATCAGGGCCGTCAGTGGATGAACGAGGAGAACATGAAGACCGGGAAATTGATGGACACGAGGCGTTACAGACAGCAGGGCAAGGGTGAGGGGAGGGCACGAGTTGGATCGGGAGTGATGGATGTGGAGTGAGGAGAGGGGGTGAATAAATGGCTCGGCGGAGAGGCATGAAGATGATTATATGATGATGCGGGATCCTGCGCGGGATAATGATTACATCTTCGCGGCTTTCCTCGTCGACGACCACACGCGGAAATTGCACCTCGACTCGCATACAAAAATTATTCCATAATTTATTTCGGTCTCTTTGTTCCCGCACCGTCAAATCTGAGATTGTCTGCCTCGACCCACTCAGATCCCACCGTGGATCACAAATCCCAGCCCGATTTGGTCCTCCGCCCGTCCCGCCCATCATGCCCTCCCGCCCCCGCCACCCCGCCCACGACGACGATCCTCTCCCCCCGTATCCATACCCCGGAACACTCCTCCACAGTGGCTTCTACGATCTCCTCGCCATGATACCCACCCCGTCGCCATCCAGTCTGTTTCACTGGGCATCTCATCAGCCAACCCCACGGGATGACCCGACGTCCAGCCCCGTCCTTTCTCCCCCAAGAAAGAACAGGCGCATCAGCAAGGACATGGTGTCCAACCCCACAGGCTTTGTGTGCGTCCCTACACCATGCTCGTCGCTCGACGATGATAACGATGCGCATATAGCCATCTCGTCCATGCATCCGATGCGGACCAGGCCGAGGCCCTTCTCACCCGATGGGGCCCAGATGGTATGGGAAAGCTCGGAGGTTTGCTTCTCTATAATTCTCACTTCTCCCCTTCTTGACCCTTCCAACTCAAGATCCGCGGTGGGCCAGGCCAATCAAATCCCGCGTGAGACAGACCAACACGGCAAGAGCTATCAACGACGTTGTCAACGCCTTAAAGCCCTCGGCGACCAATCCCCCTAGTGCCCAATCGCCGCCGCTGCGGGTAGTAAACGGGGTCAGTTCACCCACTTCCTCCACCATAACTACAGCCGCACAGGAAAACATTCGCGTCTCTTCTATTGTCGACGGCCTTCCAGCGCGCCATGCCAACTCCACAATGCGGTGGGCCGGCGGTCTCATCGCACACCCCGAGGTAGGCGAACACGAGGACGACGCCCCTGTAAATTTCAGAAATTTCCTGCCTTCTTTAGCCCACTCCCAGAGAAAGCCGATCATTCCATCGCTCGCGACGCTCGAAAAAGCTGTGTCCGCCCGGATCTACTTTGAGAATCTGTATTTTCCTCTTCTTCGGCAACCCCCGTCTCGTGAGCAGAGGAGGGTCGCCATGGAGAAAGACATGATCGCCATGAACCTCTCCGACGAACAGAAAGAGCAACTGCGCTCTCGTTGGCGACAGAATGAAACCGATTACCTTCGTGACCGTCGCAGGAAAGTAGACGTGACCGCTTTCATAAAACTAAAGACTATCGGTCACGGTTCGTACTCTCCATGAATTTGATATAAAATGTCAATTTTCCATTCATCTTAACCCCACAGGTGCTTTTGGAGTCGTATCACTCGTCAAAGAACGAGAGACCAGTCAGTTATTCGCGATGAAACAGGTACCCATGTCTGTTTTCATTTCGTATTCGCTAAATTTATTCATCGCCCATGCCATTTCAAAATTGACAATAGTTACGCAAAACGGACATGTTACGAAAAGGGCAGGAAGGCCACGTCCGTGCCGAACGCGACGTTCTCAAATCCGCATCATTGGTTTCCTCTCCAGGTGCTGCGGAGTGGATTGTCAGGTTGTACTACAGCTTCCAGGACCGTGACAACCTGTATCTGGTCAGTAGTTCTATCACCACTGGACTGCGTACACTGCCAGAACGGGATCATTTCACTGATTCATTTTGATTTCATTGAAATAAATATAGGTACTCGAGTACATGGGAGGGGGAGATCTTCTAAATCTTCTGATAGAACGGGACGTTTTCGAGGAGGACTTTACCCGATTTTATGTTGCCGAGGTTCGTCCTTCCCGTTTCACATGCCGTTTGCGATGGAGCGCGTTATTCCCAGATGGTCCTTGCCATAGAGTCATGCCACAAACTTGGTTTTATTCATCGCGATATTAAACCTGATGTAAGCTTACCCTCTCGATTCTTGGTAATTAAGGTCCGTTCTCTGATAAAGGGATATCTTGGTCATTCTGATAGAACTTTTTGTTTGATCCGGAGGGGCACATACGACTGAGTGACTTTGGGCTTGCGTCAGTACCGGCGAAACCAGGCGGGGACCTGGGTCCCCATTCTTGGGTCGAGCGCTAACCTCCCACCTTCCACAGCACCGATCTCCACTGGGCGCATGACACATCATGTAACTCACCTTTCATATTCGCATGGCAAGTCTGTAAATGATACCTCCGGAACAGATTACGAGCAGCAACGGCGGCAACTGTTGCACAAGCACGGAGTCGACCTTGCCGATGGAAATGGTCTGATGGACGGAACTAGGACGAGGCGCATGGACAAGAAAGATATCGAACTGCTCCTGGGAGACGGTAACGGTGAGGGTGGTATCTTCACCTGGCGCGAAAAGAATCGTAGGAAGGTGCGATGCTTCCCATAGTCTGTTCCATTTCCGAACTGCCATTCAATGCCCCTCACGTCCACGCCACGCTGCAGTTAGCGTATTCCGTGTAAGTATTTTTCTCTTCTTGTACAAGTTTGAGTGCATATATTAACGCTTCCATTTTGGCCCAAAGATGTGGTACCAACTCGTATAGTAAGATATTTTGCCTTTATCCTTTTAATGCATGCTCCACTTTTTGTCATCAGTGTCACCCGAAGTTCTCAGAGGTAACGGCTACTCTTTTTCATGTGACTGGTGGAGTTTGGGCGTGATTATGTTCGAATGCTTGTACGGGTAAGGAATCGGTAGTTTGCGGCTCCGTGCACGTCGCTAACCGTATGTTGGTGCATAGACACCCTCCGTTTATCAGCAACTCCGTACGCGTCTTCCATGCTTGGCTTCGATAAGCACAATATCGGAAACTGACTGACTGACTGTTTTTTTTTTTTCAGCGGCATGTGACTCGCCAAAAGATTCTCAACTGGAGGCAGTCGCTCAAGTTTTCCTCCCGTCCTCATGTTTCGCATGAGGGTATCAGCTTGATGAAGGCACTACTCTGTGAACCAGAAGACCGTCTTGGTAGCCAGGCGTCCGCATCGGTTTTCAGACCCGATTCCCTCGCAATTCAGGCGCGCCGCAGCGGCTTCATTATATCGGCTTCCCGAACGGGTGATGGGGCAGAGATGATCAAGGCGTGTCTTCTCCGCACCGCTTCGTCTACGTACTGACGGTGTTGGGGATAATAGGCCCACCCATGGTTCAAAGGGATTGACTGGGATAATATTCACCGATATCCCGCACCGTATTGCCCCGAATTGATAAATCCCGAAGATACGAAACATTTTGATTCTGACATCCCTCCAGAGGCATGCATTCATTCATTTGTACGTCCTGTGCACGCTCATTAAACACGTTGCCTCCTAGCCTCTGGCTCCTGCCAATGGTGTGCCCGCAAATGATACCAAGGATCCCCTCTTACGACATGAGGTTCACGGGGAAGAGATTCTCAACGTCCGCAAGGCCTTTGCATTTGCGGGCTTTACGCACAAGAGCCCCCGTGCAATCAACTATACCCGGGCTGACCGAGCCTTTGATGAATCCGCAGACGGGAGCAGTGAAGGAAAGCGTGAGCGAGGTCGCTCGCACTTTCGCAGTGCTCACCGCTCTGGCAAAGGCCGTGCCATCTCTTTGTAGCCTCCGAACGGCATGTGCAATGGACCCCAAATTTAAATAAGTGGGGGGGTGACGGATCACATTTGATGACGCTGTATGCGTTATGTGGCGTTGGGGAACTGCGACCTCGCTGCAATGATGTGGGTATGACCACACGGATCTGCGGAGAATATGTACGCTCGAGGGCATGTGGCATGGCAGTTTTTGCGTGGCAGGTTATCTCTCTCTTTTTACCTTTTCTTTTAATGTACACCGTTGTGTGTGGTTCGTCTGGACTCTTGGTGAAGGTGCTCGGTTTATTAATCTTTGTCTTACGTTCATGGAGTGTGCAGACAGGCTCAAGAAGGACCTACAAGGGCCGGCAGACAAGCGCATGTCACCGCCACTGCATGGTTAAAGCACGATCTCGGGATTCCGTAAATTTACGTGGCTCGCTCTCTGTCCTTTGTCTTATAGCTACTGCTGCCATCTTTGCCTCGAGGCCTCTCCTACCCTCCACAAATGAAAGGATGGCTGTGTGTCTGACGCCGCTTCGGAGAGTAGACTATTTCTCGACTTGACCGTTGGACCCTGTCGACCAGCTGAGAGGGGATAGCGCGCGCGGTCGTTGTAAACCCCGAGATGGTGAGGTCGCTCCAGGCCTCTTTGTGTGCGTGCATGCGCGTGTGGTGTGTGTTGTTCGACGGGGGAGGTCAGAAGCAATTTTGTTTACGACCGAACAACGGCTGTGCCGCAGGGCACCATGCATAGTTGTCTTCATATGACCCGTTTATCGAGGGTGCCATAGGACAAAAAGCAAGAGTACGACATGGAAGCTACTAGCTCTCTCCCTCTCTCAAGGCAGTACTGAGCAGCTAGTCGTGTGGCCGTTTACGAGGTGCCATACGACAAAAGCAAGTAGATCTTCTCTTCCCTTTTGCTGTATGGCAAGATGGCAGACAATAACTATATAATGATATTAATGATAATTGTGGTTCGAGTACGTGACGATGGATAAATAATAAAGTTCCTAGTGCGAATACTTGAGATGCAAGGGGGATATTGCACGATCGATAAATAACGAATACCATCTACAACGAACAGAATGCCGACATATCTGATACACCCCCTCGGGGTGAGGGGTGGGGGGACGGATGCGTGCAGAGGAATGGATGTGAGCTACATGCGCAAGTCGATTCTCCTGCCAGAGAGCTTGATTGGGCAAACAAAAAGGAGAAAAAGTTGGGCATGGTCGTCGTTTTTGGTCATTAAGCCGTTTGCGGGGCAGTTGGAGAGCGCCAGCACTCTACTACTGCCTATCGCTGTGTTCGTCACTCGAGCTTTCCTGGTGGCGACTAGGAGCCTCGGCGTGTACCCGTGCGTGCCGGCGCATGTTACTGAGTACACTGAAGCTACGCCCACAGCCTTCAAAAGTGCATACAAAGGCTACAAGCACGGTCAGACGCTTGAGAAATGGCATGACGGCGATGGCTACTCACGTTTCTCTCCTGTATGACTATTCAAGTGGATCTAGAAGTCATATTCGGGACATGAGACGTCTGAAACGAAGCGGTGATGTGCATACCTTGAGACTGCTGGGCCGAGTAAATCCCTTGCCGCAATAATCACACTCGTACTTTGATGAAGAAGGCGAGGACACGGAAGGCTGGCGAGTTACATCCAACGAGACCGGTGCAGTCATGGACTCTCTATATTGCTCCCTGGCGCAGCCTTCGGAATAGGACCCTCTTGACGAAATACTCGAGGCGGTATATGAATAATTGTACGATGGGGCAGCTGGATTTGAATACGGATGGGACCCTAGTGGGGTGTTGTTCTGATCGTGGGACGCGGCCAGTCGATCCGACTGGGAAGTAGAACGAGCGTGGTACTGATGAGGTAGTCGTGAATGATATTGACTCATAGATGATGATAAACTATCGGGAGGGGAGGGATGAGATACAGTACGTCCATCACAGCGTTGCTGTGTGGGATGCGAATAATAGGTCGCCGAAGGTGGAGAATGCTGTCGAGGACGTTAGTCGTGACTACAGAATAAGTGAAGAGGTGCACCTGAACGCCAGGTCCATCCAATTGAGAGTCTTGACGACGTTCAACCCGAGAAAACGATCGCTCAAAGTTCTGGTCAACGCGAGGGCCGGAGACGATCCACGGAGGAGTCAGGTTCATTGGGGGCCTGGGAGAGCGGGACAGCTCATCTACGTGGGGAGCGTCAGATCTAGACCTCCCTCCTGCGGGCAAGGACTGTGACATACCTCGGAACAAGTCCCGAACGGGAGGGAGCGTTGGCCGTGTTTCTTCTCGACACATTCTCCGGTCAGGCATTGGAATAACAGAAAGCTTGGAGGAGGACAAAATGTCACAAGCACCGTCGTGGTTTATATATGGGAACATGAGCACTTGCACGTTAATCGTGATGTCGGAACCATAGAGGATAAACCGTTATGAAAGAGTGTCCAGCCTTCAGTACACACTGCATGAAAGTAGAAGCAAGGGATTCATGGACACCGTTACCAAGATGTCCGCGCTAACAGCAACCGCTCTTGATTGTCGCCGGGACTTGCTTGCTGTGCACGAGCCGATGCTGATCCTCAATTCCACGGTAGTGAATAGTGGGCAACAGACCTACCACACAATAACGAGGGAGCTAGTCGCGCAAAGAAATGAAAATTTCATACCAAAGCGCGTGAGGAACACAAGAAGACAGAGGAGCAAGTGGCACGTCGGGGTAGTTGCCGACACTGGATTGGCTGTTGCGGATCAACCGCAGTCAATATACAATATAAATGGGGATCAAGAGTGCATCTTCCGAGCCCCATTACTCTCCAAGCTGCCGGGCAGGATACGTTTTTTCATGGCTGCGGATGGGCATCGCCAGGAGGACTTATTTGCGTCCCAACAACTCAAGCGGTGGAGGATCGCATTTTAACCGGCGATGAGGGTAACGGCCGCACGGACAATTTGTGGTTGGACGGTGTATTAATTAAAGGACGGCTCTCATGATTGACGAGTCTAAGCAACCAAGAGGGCACGCATTTCACAACATCACTCAACCTGTCTAGTGGTCAACCATTGTGCCTCCTCTGACGTCGACGTTTTCAGAGATAGAGCGTGGAGCCCTTGAGCGAGCTCGTCTGACAACGCCGAGTAAATCATTCGGTGCCGTTGCAAAGTTGTCTGAGAAATCGGATGAATGGCGGTGTTGGCAATGGGAAAGGTGAATATACCTTTCCGTTGAATGCTTCTGAGATGATCTGCACTGCGAAATCTATACACGGCGGTAGCAGCACGTGAGTGGATGATTATTTGCGGACATCTCGAACGAGAGACTGACGTGTTTCACCGTTGCCTCCACCTTGGGCCCTCATGGCAGCATGATGGCGGTGGAGGTGGGACTCGTTTGTAATGGTGAGTCGTGAAGGTTGAAGGAGAGTTGTTAGCTAAGAAATGGCTTCGAGGCCGTTCTCGATGTGCTGATCGGCATATCCTCCTCACCTTGTCGTGTACAGCGGCCTCAACCGGCCCACGAGATCCAGATTCACTTGTTTCCGTGGCCATGGTCCGGTGAAATTGCCCTAGCAAATGACGAACTGGACCTGTTGGGCGAGGGCGAAACATTCAACTGCCGAGAAACGCACTGAACCGGCCGTGCATCAATGTGCCGCACCGGAACTGGTGGTAAAAAGGAACGGTACTAACCTGGCACGACGACGTGTTTTGGCTCTGGTGTTGGCAGTTCCGACGACTTCCGACGTTTCAGTTGGGACTTTCGTGAGCTTGGATTTGTCAGCAGGGAGGTGAAGGTGGGCCCTTCAGTTCGATCCGCGATGCAACGAGGCGGTGGTGCTAATACCCCTGACACATAAAAATTACGATGATCGCTCGAGGGACAGCTTTGACCCCAAAATACCACACAAGCACGGTGACCCTGGCCGAAGTGAGATAGACAAGTTCACTCCGAGTTGATGGGCCAATCCAAGCTGAATATATATATATATGTAAGCTGCTGACTTTGTCACGTGCACCGCGTTCCCCAACGGCACGACGCGCCTCGCGTCCCTTTCTCCTGGCCATCAAGATGGTTGCCTCGAACGACGAGCGGGAAATGACAAGATATCAGCGGGGACTGGTCGACACCTGTTTCGAGGAGGGCCAGTATGAATCCGGCATAGCAGTCCTAGACCAACTGCGGTCTTCGTCCTTCAAGCCACCTGTGCAAGTCTCCTTGGCTCCCATTCTAGATCCCGATCTCATCGCACTTGCACAGTGACCATATCCGCCAACTCCTTTACATGGCTCTCTTCCCTCCTCCCCCATCTACCGGTGACCAAGTAAACCCCCAGGAACAGTCCCTTCCGTCTCCTATCAAATGTTCCCCCACGAAACAGAAACCTACGCTTTCCAAGGCATCATTATCTCCTTCGGTTGTCGACTCTGACGCTGCTCAGCGAATTCTGTTCTCGTTCCTTGCTACGAATTCACCTAGTTCTTTATTTAGAGCACTGCCGAGATATCCGTTGGATAATGTCGCTGACAACAATCTATCGCCAGGGTCGAGCGATAACGGCCATGACGAAGACTCGGTCATCGCTCGAGAGTCCCTGTGTATCAAGGATTGTAGAAATTGCTGGGCCATCCTCAAGGAAGCGTTCATACAGCGCAAAAAGCTCTTGCCTCAGGAGGCGAGCAAGAAGCGCGGGCGAGGTGTCTATGATGTCCAAAACGCTGACCTCGACCAAGGCCGTGACACACCGGCAGTAGTCGCTGAATATGCGTGGCCAATCCTTCACTGGCTGCTGGCCTTGTTCGAAAAGGACGAGTTGCTCAACTTTCAGAAATCTGGAGGTAAGGTCCAATTCCCTGTCAAAACTCGGGAATAACGCCTGTTCGGATGCAGAAAGGTTCTCCCTACTTCTCTTGTCGCAGATCCCTCCCCCAAGAGGAGGTACTGGCCCACGATGGGAGGCAGATGCTCCACTCGATATCGTCTTTCACTCGGTCGGGCAGGAAGATGGCGAGCGTCGAGAGATGGCCACTCGACTATTGACACTTGTGCGTCTTCACAGCACCTCCGATGGATTCAACGCACGAATTGAGGTTTCCTGCAGCTCATCAACCTCAGTCTCTCGGGATATCTCGATGGGCCCATGTTTGCCGCCACACTGACGACCCGCTTATATACTTCTTCTCCCCAAATCGCCCAGAACTTGATGGAGAGCCTGCCAAAGACAGTCACGGTTTTCACTTTTAAAATCACTGTATGCCAGAGATTTCTGTCATCTGGACCGTCCATCACCGGAGGGACCAAGCCTCGACCTAGGCCTCTCCCCAGGCGTGGATCGCAGCGTGACTTGGGGGCCATATCATCCGCCACGGACCCCGGGGTCGGTCGGGCAGGATCCAGCCTTCCGCCGCGGCCTGCGCTCGCGACGTGTTCAGAGGTTTTTCAACTGCTCTGTAACGATCACACGTCCCAGAATTGGGCTTCTGCACCGCCAGTACTTACGATCAAGTATGCTCTTCTCGTGTCGTACGCTCACCTCCAGGGGCTATTGCCTCCGGGGGAGAGAGACAGTGACTGGAAGGATGCACTATCGAACGGCGGGTTGAAGCACGTTATCGATACTGCGTTTCCTAGTGATAGTATGTACCACACAGCTCTCTCGATTATCACCAGCTTTTGGCCAGCGGGTTAAGGTCACGGTCTACGAGGCGTCGAGTATTGGTATCACTGTTCTGCACCCAAGTCCACCATTTTATTAAGAGGATGTCAATGCTTGCGACTCAGAGTGTATTCTGATACGTTCTACAACGACTTTCAGCTCGACCGTCTGATTCATCTTCGATTCGCACATTTGAGCGAGCTGTTGGGCATGTTATGGACGTTGACGCGAACGAAGTGCGGAAACCGCAAACCCAGACCTCTCGCAGAGGATACCTCACCCAGTGCGGCCAAAGAAACGGGACTGAGCGTAATGCTGGATCACGATTCAAAGCGGTGAGCATCAAAAAAAGAAAGGTACGAAAAGCGTGAATCTGCTTGCTCCGTGCCACGGATCTCCCAGACTTCACGAGGTCTAAAATAAACATCAGGTATAAACCCTATGCATTCGGGACAAACTCGGGAGCTGTGAATTTTTAGGGTCAAAGAAAAAAAGGATACCCCCATCTAGCAAAAGGATGGCCCTTACCTCCGGTATCAAAGGGTGGTATGAGTGATCGTTGGAAACATCGGAGTAAGATCCTGTTTTTAGAACGAGTCACCCATCCATATGCTATAGCCCACATCCGCGGGGGGATTGGTCATACTTGCCTTGTAAAACGCGTCGGAAAAACCTGACCGGATCGGTTATCCCAAACGTGCAAGGTATGGTGCCATAAACGCTTACCCGACATGCATTTGCAAACTGCGACTAGCCTTTCTTTTGTGGAATCCCAGACTGCGAACAAGACGGGGTTCCACCGTCCTGCTTTGTGTCCATTTCCGTGCCATGCTCCGATAGGGACCAAGTCGAGCGTGTCTCCAAGACCATCCGCGTAATCTTTCTTTAGCTTCAGCCATGCGCAAGTTCGCTTGTCTGAAAAAGTTGATCACATGATTCAACGTCGCGTGAACACAGACGTGTCAAACATACACTCGCGAGGCTCATACGTAGCTGGCAGCGGTCGCTTTCGACTCTTGCCGCTGTCCAGGAGCTGACCAAGAATGAGCGCCAAGGCAGTGACGCATCTGAGAACCAACTTTGATCATGAGGCCTTCACAGCGACTTTCCACGGCTGTCTGCCAAAATGCGTTCTCGTCCTTGTTCGCTTTCGCAGGTGTTGTCGTAATCAAAGCGAGCTGATCCTGTTCCCCTGGTGTCAAGGCAGGGAATCGAGTTCTCAATATATCCCGTCTTTCCCGGAACAATCGTCCCAATAGGATCTGGTGGAGGACGTCAATCACACGGGGTCGAACGTCGTGATACTGGTGAAACGAAACTGGCCTCACCGTCGAGTCGAAAGCAAACACGCACACTGTGACTTTGATATCTCGAACTTCCAAGGCCATCCTTTCCCTGTTCGAAAGCTCTTGGAAAGACCTGAGGCTGCCATCGTCCGGATCTATGGCAACGTCGATAATAAAAGACTGTAGGTCGTGCGCTCTTGCAAACATGCGCCTGACCAATGAAACCACATCGGGATAGAGCATGGGATTAGTCAAACTGTGTACCCCAAGTTACGAGAATTTTACTTTATCGGTCATGTATTCAAGATGCCGAGAGAAAAAGTGGATGGACGGACAACCACTGGCCACCTTTAAAGCGTGAATCTGTGCACGCTGGCCATCGTACTTGAACTCCGCTGTGAACGGCATCTCATTCGGTTGATCATATGCTCCATCAAGTGGTCGGGCTGGAGGGCCCAGTGTGGGATGGAGAGGGATACCTGACTCGAAATGATCACTAAAAGGATCGAAAGTCAGGGACGCAGGCAGGGTGAGCGGGACCCGTGCAGGGAGTCCATCGAGTCCATCGACAACGGCTCCAGCGACGATGTGTTTTACGAGAGCTTCGGGGTTCGCAAACTTGAACCGAAGCTCGTTACGTTGCGGACCGATATGTTTATTTTTCTTGCCCGATGGCGATGGTTCAATGGACGCGAGACACTGGGGAGTCACATGTGGTGATGAATCACATGGAATGGACATGGTCGGATTTGGAGGCGGAGACAGGACCAAAGCTCTGGCGGACGCTGTCAATATAGACGTTCGGACGGCACCCGCGCGGAGGTTCTGCGACAGCGTGCGGACCAGAAATCATGTCTCTGCTCCCGTCGCGACAAGGAGTTGCTCGACGATGGCTGCCTCTGACGTTGGCGATTTATTGGTACACGGGATGGGCGACGAGTGTGCGAACGTTGGATATGGCCTCGAACGCGACATCGCCTGAGGAATTATACCGGATGAGTTTGAGGTACCAACGGCGAGTTTGAGGGAGAGAGGGAATGTTGGGATGGCGATGGACGAGGACGTCGCGTTAACGATCAGGGGGGGAACGTGAGACGATGGTTGGATCGAATGCTGCGGGTCGAGTTCATCTCGCTCGTTCAAGCTGGATGATTCCCATGTCCGTCTATGAAACGGCCTTGTGTCGAGAGAGGCAATCGATTTTTCAGAAACGGTGGACCGCGAATCTGCCGCACACGGAAATAAAAGTGGCTTTTGGGACGCTTCGACATGCGGGGAGGAGGCGGCCGTGTGCGACTACGTCATTGCGTCGATCAACTGGCACGTCCTTTTTCGGACACTCTCAAGTGGGAATCCCAAACAAACAAAACGAAAAAGGTGGTGACGGAAAGGTACGACACGTTCCGGGGCTGAGCGTCGCGCCACGACTGAGCACTGGCAACCTTATCCCTCCTTCCGGTAGCGTCGCTCGATAGACGGCGTATCTTCACCACTGGCAACCGTGCGTGCAAGATCCGCGTTCAGGCAACGCTAACACCGGAACAGGCGTGACGCGTGCAATGTCCTGACCACAAGGCAAGCCTGAGCGGGCTGGCACGGTCCGAGTGAGAGTTCTGGGAATTCGATCATACCGGGACTGAACTGAACTGGACTGGACCGGGCTGGGCTGGGCTGGGCTATGCGAAACGACCATACTCGGTCGTACCCATACACGAATCGGCAGGACGGCCCAACCGTCCAGACCTGGGCTAGTTATCACATGGAGTTCGGATGGCCGGTCTCAATTGTCAGACCGCACCAGAGGTCAGCAGGACTCGCCACGATGTTACATTCAGCCCGCTGAGAAAGTCGCAGCCATATCGGGTTTGATGCTTGGTCGACGAACGCTCGCCGGTATGCTGATGAGAGTCACTCTACCTCACTTTGGTTAGTCGCTCAGTGCAAAAATTGCACTCGTCAGGGTCGCCTTATTCAACCCATCTGCTAAACGCCCAAGATCAGGTCCGCTATCAGGCACATTGGAGGCAGCCAGCACTCGATCGGGCACCCTCAGGACGAGATCTCGTACAAACCGGTTGTCATGTCCAGTTGTGTTTGCTTGTGCCGCACTCACCCTGTTGCGGCGCCGGCAAATCGCCTGCTCGCTGCACTGTTTATATGAAGCCCTGGCGGACCCGAAAATGCTTATGAACCCAAGGCCTCCACCACATTTCGACACACTTCCACCTCCACAACTCTCACCATGACCGATCGACGCGCGTACTCCTTTTCTACCACCGACCTTGACCGAGGCAGTCAATGGTCAACCGGCTCACAACACCCCCCTCGTTATCTCGCATCCTCAAGTACTTACCAAGCCGTGCAAGCTAACAGCACCTATCCAACCATGCCAGATACTACGCACAACATGGCGTCAGTCCATCCACCCGTCCAATATGGAGTAAACGACTACGCCGGAGATTACCCCCCATCAGTGTCCAGCCAATACATGGTGGCAACACCGAACACATACCATCAATCACGGCAGAGCTATCCGCCTACAAACCAAGCTCATCAGGCACAAAGTCCCGTGCCTCACTACACAGTACCATCACACCAATATCCCGCACCTCAGCAACCCAGCATTCACCACACCTCCCCATATTATGGGCGCGGCGATTCTCATTACCCGCAACCACAATATCCAGCATCCCCTTCACGTCCATTCTCATGTGACCTCTGTGCATTGTCGTTCAACAGGCAGCACGATTTAAAGCGTCACAGAGAAACACATTCAGGGGAGAAACCGTTCTTGTGCAATGGCGGATGCGGAAAGACCTTCACCCGCAAGGATGCACTAAAGAGGCACCAGGCATGTTTGCTTTCCCGTCATCGGATTAACGCGCTGCTCACCGTCTTCCAGTTGGTGAAGCACTGCGGGCACGAAAGCGAGGCATCTTGACGACAAGATATCGTAAGTGGCTGAACAGCCCGGCTCCCTCAACAATACGTCATTTATGTGACTGATAGCCGGCCCCCTTTGCCAATTTGGACCGTCATTTCATTAGTATCATATTAATCTTGTCTTGTCTTGATCGCCGCAGTCTCTCAGTGTCGGACTAGAACTATGTTCACCCTTGTATACGTACCATAAATTATGAACATACGTATTGTCCCAGATTCCAGGTCTGTCACACAAGTACGGTGGTGGCTCATGTAATACAATTTGTCCACTGAATGGATAACTATTGGTCTGGTCCATGTTCGATGATTTTCTCCAATATCCACGCATCTTGGGGTGTAATCTTTTTGTAGTAATTTTCGTAAATACCAGCTTCGTCGAACCCATGGTTCTCATAGAACCTCTTGGCATCTGCGTTGGAGACCTGAACGTGGAGGGATATGCGCTTGATTTTGGGCTTGATTTGGGTAGATGCTGCTCTGATGATGCGCTCCAGGGCTTGAGAGCCCAGCTTTCGGGATCGGTAAGGCTTCGTAAGGCAACCGTCAGCGCATCAGACCTATCTAGACCGAAATGGCGACTTACGGCGAGGATGCCCAAGGTTGTCAAATACAACTCCTTGTTCTCCAGTCTACAGCAGATATTTCCGACGGGGATATCGTTGAAGTAAACTAATGTTCCTGATCATGTGAGAAAAGTGACCCGAAATAGCCACCGTATCGAAGAGACGGACTGAGCTGGCAAAATTCCTCGACTTCGGGTTGCAGGATGTCCTGATAGTACTTGTCGCTATACTTGACGGGAAAGAGGACAGAATTGAGCTTGCGGACTGTGCCTATGTTTTGATGAGTCAACGACGCGAACGAGACGCGTACTGTTGGGACATGGGACTCTGAGCTTGCCATGGTGCACCTGGAGAGGTAGGATGAAGTAGGCTGTGCGGGTCAGGTGGCGTGACTGTGTTCGTGAGAATGCTCCACTCAGCCGAACGACCTTGCTTGGGAAGACGTACATCTTTGATTTTTTTTTTCTCTTATCAACCTCCGTAAGTATCGATCAAACGTTACAGGGTCCATCTGTCAGGTGGGGCTCTCTCAGGAGAATCTCCTATGCTGCGCTCATCAAGGTTTGACAGCACCAATCATTATCCCTCTTTGACAATCCCTAAATCCCACACAAGTCCGCTGTGCTGGGCTTGGCCTACGGTATGACCTACGGTATGATGAGTCATAATGCATACTGCCATACATGATGAGAAACAGCCCAACGTTGCTCCGAAATCCTATGCATGATACGTTATCTCTTGTCCATCACGACTGATACTGTGGGCAAAAACCCCGGTCCGATTTGTGGCAACCATACTTTATTTCGTCGTCATGGCCTATCCCATTCTGCCGTCGATCAGTTCCAAACACAAGTCGATAGCTGAGGCCTGAGGTGTCACTGCAGCCTCGCCATCTCGCTGGGCTCGTCATTCTCTTCGGCTTCAGGTGTGTGCGAAACGTTCTGGCTTGCGTATTCCATCCATTTACAGCCTTTTCTCCGCATGTGACAGCTGGGACTCTAAACGACTTGCCGGAAAGTTGGACGTACATCTCCAATTGGCAACCTCGCACCAACTTGCATGTTTGTCATGTACCTGGTTGACATCTTGCTCCGATACTATCATACTGGATCATAACATCATACACTGCTTTGCTGGTCAGAACTTCCACTCGCGGAAAAACCAACTCCCCGTTCCTTGATCTGTACCCTGGACAACTGAGCTGGACCGGCCCGCGCGAAATCATATGGAATAGGCTGTTTTTCTCATCCTCTGAAATTCTGCCGATGCTTCATCCGCTTTGTGGCACTCTCTCGGAACTTCACAGCCTCACCTTTGGTCCCATGACACGTTTTGCCGACTTCATTAGTCCCACTTTTAGTTCCTTCGAACACCCACCGTTCGGTAGCCAATCGAGAGCACGTCGAATGGTGTGATTTTTCTTGGCTTGCTTTTTTGTCATCGGCGGCGGGGCCGCAACTTTGTTTAAATAACTGTGTACAGTGGTACATATGGACATAATGCATAGCATCAGAAAATGCCATCACGACACGCATGCACGTTTGGTTGGTATCTAACCAAAAGCACGCCGTCCCAAAAGAAAAAAAAATCTTGCCAACTCAATGTACTATATCGTCGTTCTGTATCGAGCACGGACGAGAACTGTATGGCGTTTAAATTTTGCTCGCTGCCCTAGGTCCGGCCCGATCTGCAACAAGTCCTGAATGCAGCCATTCAGGGCATAAGGTTTTGGCCGATTGAGTCGGCACCCCAGGAATGCACTTTTTGTATGTACACAGAATCGAAAAAAGGGGTCGAATCACAGCATCTAAGATCCTCTTAGCACCTTCCCCCGAGCACCAGATGTGACTGGCATGTCGTCGGGTCCGTGGAAAACAATGTCCCATGCCATGCCAACAGCAACTGGGTGTGATGACTTGCGCGCTCGAAATCTCTTGGCCTATAATATATCAGCGTATACTGTGTAAGGAACGGCGGTATACACCTCCTTCCGCCGTTTACGTCCAGGGCCGCAGACGACACCGAATCCAACAGGATGTGATCACCGAAATCTCCTAGTGTGGGTCTACACACACTGCACAAGGAACGGGAATATGCACATCCCGGGCCAGTCATGTTCAGGGCCGCACAAGCACCAGAAGAAAATAATGGATCAGCGGAAATTTGAAACAAGAGGTGATATCGATGTCAACAAATGAGAGCACACCTCGGTTGAGAAACGCTGAGAAGGACATCATACGATCACCGCTCAGCAAGGGACTCGGTCGATAACGAGGATGCACCAAAAGGCTCGCCGGCGGATGTGACATCGGGTTGCAAGACCCGACCAAGCTAAACAGTGGCAAGGCCGCCAGGTTCAGAGGATGTACGCACACACGCAGCCGCACCAAGAACATGGTAACCGTGATCCAAGGAATCGAGCGACAGGCAGCCATCTGGTCAAGACCAATGACAGTATCACGGACCACATCAAAACACAAGGTCAACCATCAACTGCAATTTGAAGCATGGAAAGGTTCCATAAAATAATCCTCGCCGTCGATACGCCTAACAACACACCCGGAAGCTGCGTTCAGAAACACTAAACGTCTTGCTCACCGGTTGGTCGAAACGACGATGACGTCGGTTAAGGTGCATGATAACAAAGACCATAACAATCAGCCACAAGCCAAAACGTACAGCGTGTCAGATAACGTACCTAAACGTGCCAGGTTTCATGGCAAGTTTTCGAGAGGGCGGCGGGGATGAGCGACCCACTGACATTCGTACACCGTAGCGGAAATATCACACGTCTATTAAGATTCGAGTGACCTCCTGCCACAGACGTTTCAGATGTTTGGGAAACGCCACAAAGGTATCGTTATCGAGAGGGCTGTATGAGAAATACGGGGAGGTGGGTGTGCGTTCAACCGTTTCAATCTCAATGCCAGGCCCGCATGCAGTGGAGGATCAAAATGTCAATTGCTTGTGCCTGCCGCACGGAAGCTTCGAAGCGACCGCAGCGCGCATGCTAGAGCAGTGGGATGGTTATCCTAGTGTACAGCATAGACTGGATGTGGAGTGCGATGAGCACTGTATTGGAACATCAAACAAGTTAGCGTGCTAATCAAAACAATGTGACGAGGAAAGCGATAAAGTACGAAGACAGGGGTCACGATAGCTGTTAATACAGGTCCACAGAGTTGTATACACCATCCGTTTGCTACACTGTAAAGATTATTTCAACGTGATTTCGTCGGACAGGAAGGGGGGCGGGAGCGACGTTTGCGAGGTGAACGTTGTAGTTGATCGAGATACACGTCGTCGTAGCTGCGGAAAACGCATTGTCCGTTTTCATGGTCTGTAAGGGTGGCCCAGACGCAATGCCAGGATCGATCTTCGCGAAACTTGAATGCCACGCCAATGTGATTTTGGTCCCAACGCTGTTCTCTCTGTTTTGAGTCGAACGCTTTGTCGGTCAATGTGATGAGAACGCAATGCTCGATGGTGAAGGCAATGTCAAGCTGGCCGTCGGCGGCGTCCAGGAGCGACGCTAGGGTGGGATCCATTTCGAGCTCTTTGGGAAGACCGCTGCATTGGATTAATACGGACGTGGTGGGAGGCACTCGATGGACTCACGGATGTACTGGGTCGTAGCCGTCCACGAGGATCTGGTAGGCTGTATCATCCGAGAAACGCAGCTGCATGCTCGGGTGTTTGGACGAGCGGTGTATTTTGGTCAGGACCTTTCCGGCGAGAATGGATGGGTCGATACCGACACTGCCTAGGCGCAGCGGGACGGGACAACGTCGGGGCTTCATTGGGGACGGGGGTGAGCTGGTTCCGTCTGAGCTCGAGATGGAGTGGGGCATTTTATGGGACAGTACAGACGGTGGACAATGGGGGCAAAAACAATGACAGTGACGAGATTCGAACTCGCGCGGGAAACCCATCACGGATTGAGGATGGACCTAAACGTGACGCCGTAACCACTTGGCTACACTGCCGTGTGGAGGGTGGGGGGAAGGTGGAGGAATGAAAGGCAGAGGAGCGATAGTAGGAGACGGTTAGGAGCGGGGGGCAAAGACGAGGACGACCATGCACCCGACGCACGCCCGTCCCATCGGCCCACGAAATCCCCCTCGCTCGCAGTCTCCCTCCATTTCAGAAACCCGCCCACTCTACATTCGCAAAGCCGCCCCAGATCCTTCCTCCCTCCGTCCCCCATCGCCCACATCAGTTCCCCTCGCTTCCTCCCCCTCCCCCTCCCGTCCCCTCCTTCCCGGCGCTTCTCTCGCGCCCAAGGCCAACGGCTCCCGCCCAAAGCTACAGCTCCCCCTCCCAGGCGCCGTAAGCGCGTACTATGCTGGCCCCTCCCTCATCCCACCTGGCTTAGACGGAGAGAACCCCGGCGGTGCTACTGTCCGTCCCTCAGACCAGATCCAGACCGCCCACCCCCCTGGCTCAAACGAGATCAGCGAGAGCACCATCGACCAGCTCGTCGCCACTTTCGATAGGGCCACCATCGATTCATACACCCCCACCGAAGAGACCTCCACCCACCAGGCGTTCGGGCGGTGGTCTGATGCTGTCTTGGAAGAATTAGCTAGATTGGGCGAAGGTCAGGGTGGGGCCGTCCACAAAGTCAGAGATATCCGAACGAATAGAATCTTTGCTCGAAAGACGATCACCACGCGCGAAGCACCTCTGAAGCAGCTCGAGCGCGAGCTCTCCATCTCCTCTACCTCCAAACACTTCAACATCATTCAGTTTTACGGTGCCTACATGTCTCCCTCTTCCAGCGAAGTAAAGGTCATGATGGAATACGGTGCTGGTGGAAGCTTGGAAGCTGTCAGCAAACGCATCAAAGAACGTGGCGCACGGATCGGCGAAGGTGTCACAGGTCGCATAGCCGAAGGGGTAAGCTCTCTCCACTGTCTCATCGCTCATCTTTTGACATGTGGCTCAGGTCCTACAAGGCCTCGCGTACCTGCACTCTCTTCGAACAATCCATAGGGACATTAAACCTTCTAATATTCTCCTCACCGGAGAAGGCGTAGTCCGCCTATGCGATTTCGGCGTTTCCGGCGAGCTCGTCAAGTCCCTCGCGGGAACCTTTACTGGTACTAGTTTTTACATGGCCGTAAGTTTTTACATATCCACAAACGTCCGTTTCGTTCACCTGCCACATAGCCCGAGAGAATCAGTGGCAAAGAGTACAGCATTCGTGCTGATGTTTGGTCGACCGGGATTACGCTCTTGGAACTTGTGCAAAATCGATACCCATTTCCAGACGACTTGACCTCGATCGAGTTGCTCGTCTACATCACCCAGGGCGAGGTAAGAACGTATGCTTATCCACACTTTTTGCTTGTTCATATCCCCCTTCCCAGCCTCCACAGCTCGCTGACGAAGCTGATGTGAGATGGCCTGGCGAAATGAAAGACTTCATAAAACAAACGTATGGATACTATTCATTGTCATGTCATGCACTCACTCGAATTGTATACCCTTCAGTCTAATCGTAGAACATACCCTCCGTCCAACCCCAAAAGAGATATTGACGCACCCGTGGATCGTCAGCGTTATGAAGAAAGAGGTTCCAATGGCAAGGTGGATTCGTGAAGTTTGGGGATGGCGTTCTGCTCAGCCCAGAAATGTGTACGTATACTCCACTGTGCTTGCTGCGATACTTTGCTGATGTCTGTTCGCCTTCCTGATACTCAGCTCTAGCTCCAGACCCGGCTCTAGTCGAGGTCCTCGCACTTCTACACCATAGAAATTTCTCAACAATAGTTCTACGCCTTCAAGTCTCCAGTTCTTTGTGTCGTGTGTGCAGCAATCGCACTTGTACTCATCTACTTCTAGTAATTCCATCCTCACTTCAATCTTGTTTGTCGCAAAGATTTACACCAATACATTTTTATCCCCCACCCATTCACAATATCATGGATGTGTTAGTGTATGGACAATCAATTACAAAGCTCTTTTCTAGATTGAACTTGTGGAGTGCTCGTCATCACCATCTTTGAGGCCAGATGCGACTGGGTAGGGGGCACCGTACTTGTGCTATCCCTCAGCTGCATCCGCGTTGGATCAATGATGCAAACGCAAAAATGAAGAAGACCAACGGGTTTGACTCACGATGAGTATCACGGTAAAGTATCTCGATGCATAACATTGGGACAACCAAAAACGATGCGTTGTGGGATGGATGTATTACACGCAATGAGCGTTGGCCGGCAATGGAAGCAAAAACTCGCCCAAAAAATCTCACCAACCCTGTGCATTGCCAGCATGACACTATGCATTATGAGCTGGTTTACTGTATGATGTAGAGGTTCTGGACTCGGGGACCGATGGTGAGGAACAAAGTGCGTCGGAGAGCTTGAAGAACCTCTGGACGATATCAGGTCGTGATATCATCATCCAGGAAAGATCAAATATTTCTGGAAGGAACTCATCGAGAGCACTTCCTACCCGATGTTTCTGTACGCCGTGCCTCGACACTTGATATCATGTACCTAGCAAATTAGCATAGCGCTTCAACATCAGCCACGCGACGCACTTGAAACGTTGAATCACCGCAAGGATGAGTACTTGTGGGTTGGAGAGCCTATGTAACATCCAATCGCGAAACGATCGATCAGCCTACGCATTGAAATAAAGAAACTCTTCGTGAACGCACCCCCCTTCCAGTCCAGTATCGAAGCACGCTCCCGGTGAAGCGCTGGGCGGATTTATATATATCCATTCATCAACTCGTTGGCTGAAGAGGCGTCTTTCTTCTCGACCACGTTGCAAGGTACGACCATTGTCCTCTCCAATGAGATGTTAGTGCAAGGGATGACATTTCTGAGAGGTCAACCACCAACGATCGATCCTTCGAGACAAGTGAATGGGGTTAACGGAATTATCCCATAAACGTGGCCGGTCCTTGTTCCCATCATTGTGGCGTCGGCATGATCTTCCAAAGATCGACAAGCCGTCATCGGAGGACTTGTAGATGGTGGTGAACCTATTGTATCCTGATTCCACAGGAACGAAAAAGTCCCGTTCTGTATCAGGACGAATCTATGACCGGCGTTGAAGGAGTACCAAAACAGGAACGGTGAGACTCGTCCCACGAAGGAAGCCCGCGGTTTTCCGCCTACTTCATGCTAGCGTGCGGTACAAGTGCAGTTGGGATACACCAACAACTTACCATTGTTCCTCCATGATTCTCATTTGAGAAATCCCATGTTATTCTTTTAACTCCATCGCAGAAAACGGTGATGAAAAACGGGGTAGACATCCTGTCCTTGAAATCCAGCATCCACCGTAAATGTGAGTCAAGACTAACAAGGCAAAGAGGGACGGACCGAGAACGGACCATGCTATCTCCATTTATGCGACCTGTACTAGATGTCCAAGTAGATTGTTTCCGCGTGTCAGGCCGTGTTCAGAGTTCAGAGTATAATTGAAGCGGGTCACGGCGTCAGACTGATCGAGATCTGTCCGTCGGGGCTAGGGAGAGATATGGATATGTGGGTCCTGTCAAATAAATAAATAAAAAAGGCTGTGAGTGACAACAAAGAGGCACTACAGCTCAGCCCCGTGTAGAACGAGCACGAACATACGGTGCAGTTCAAAGTGTCTGAAAACAATCATAAGCGATCCCGCGAACATTTGCCGGGCGGTGTTATAAACTTCGAGCGAGCATACAAGCGACGACACCCTTGAACTTGACCACGTTGATCGCGATCCCTCGAATCGCTTGAGCAGAAGTCTCGGGAGAAGAAGGGCTTCATTTTGCTTCCAGCCGATCACCTCGGGTCGCCCTGAACACCAACTAGACAGGGCACTTTGGATACTTTGACCGTCACACAACTCCTCATCGCTTGGAAAAATCACACTTTCAGTGACGGTCCTGTCACTCAAGTTATTGTTCTGAGCCAACCCATGCATGCGCGCGTTCATAATCTTGCTCCCGTTGACCAGCCCTGGTTTGTGGAGGCAATTGAAGTTCTGCTGAGCAGCCACGGCATTCTACCTATCTACCTATCTCCTCCCTGTAGGTCACTCTTCAGATTCTCCGCCAGCATCGGTTGTTTGATCCTGATGACTTCGCTGGCATTTGCAGCATTCCGTTCCCCAGGTCTGTTTCCATAAACACAGGCGTTTCATATTTTGCTATCACTCACTCAATCGGAGTTTAATGCAGTTGAAACATGTCGTTCGATGCTAACCTGTGCTTACGGGACTAATTGCTTGTACGTCGGCGTACAATCCAACAGTGCCGTTGACGGTGGATCTCCGGTCGGTCTCCATTGTAGAAGGAGAAAAAAAAGTTGAATGATGTACAGAGTCGTGGCACTCGACAGTGATGTTCTGATTGGGGGTGGATTTCGGCAAATTCGACCCCGCCAGAGGGTTACTAGGTCCGTTCAGGACGGCCTAGCTTTACCCCATTCAGTTACTCTAGTGGTGAAACAGAATCTTATATGGGTTTTGCGGCCCACCGGGAATGCTAAATCGTCTTACTGAACGAGTATTCGCACGTTCAGCTGCATATCAGAAATCCTTTCCCGAGTTTATTCCAATAGTTCTCGACTACGGTCACTTGATGCTTATGGGACAAAAGACTGCCGGCAAACTCCAGGCAGCGGAGGTACGATGGGTTAGAAGTTGGTACGCACGCTGTCAAAACAAGCCTTGTTTTGAGTGAAAAATATATATTTGTGAGGCTTCGTGCGGAAAAGTCTAAAGCCTGAGAGAGAGAATCGCACCATAAACATGCCGGAGCTTTGGTTGTCAATGTACACGGGAATATCAAGTTGTGTACGTGATCTTGTTATACAAGCAACGAAAAGGGGACCCTGCCTGAGAAATCAGGCTGGGCGAACACCTTCTGTCAGTACATTGTTTGAATTTGGAGAATAAAGAGAGACTTCACACGAGAATCATACTTTGGACTGCGAAAGACCTCGGTTTTAGTTCGGCAAGCAGCGGGGAAGTGATGTCAGAGCAAAAGCATCGCGGTCATCTAATATTATTCTTGGGATTTGACCAACCCATCTTGTCAGAAAATATTTTTCCAGTGATTGAGTTACGGACAGTCGTCCCTATAAACTTTTGATGGACGCAACGAGTTGTTTGTGTGAACGCTGTGCATGTATTGCTACACAGGACGTGTCAGATCAAAACTGAATGAGACGAGACGAGACGAGGGGGTCGATCGAATCAAGATGTACGTCTGGCGATCAAATTGGTCATGTCACAAGCCGCAGTGCCTCGATTGTTTTGGTGGTTGAGCTGGCGAGTGACCGAGCAACCAGGGTAAGTAGGATTATGATGCCTGAGTGTGATTGACTGAGAACAAACCAGCGGGAACACCTGACGAGATGAGATAAAATGCCGCGGGGATGGAGATTAGGGTGGAGACGGAAGACACGCTGGAAAAGACTGTGTGTGTACGTGAACAAACACGACTGATGGTACGGGGACCTGGGGTGTGTGGACTGTATGAGGTGTGAAAGCTAACATGCGTCGTGGATCACACCGGAGTACCAAGGTGCTGATGGCGGCATTCACATGTGCGCGTTTCTGATTACGGTAAGGTGAGGAAGTTGTACGGCGGACGAGGAGTGTGAGTTTGAATTGATGCTCTACCGCAGTCCCACGTGTTACGAGGGCGATTGCATCGAATGAATGGCGGACATGAACATGACAGTGACATCTCGACATTGAGGGCGGACTGGATGCAGGGCCATGTCATGTCGGGGGGTGTGTTGCCGACGGTTTCCTAAACCAGAAAAGTGCGCCATCAATCATACAAATCCCAGCCAAATCATTCTTATTTTGGGGTTCTCCGAAGCACAAGGCGGCGCTTTGACAGGGGAACCCCCCTCCCCCCGTTATGGCAGGGATCGTCAAATTCGCTCGACGGAGACAGGCGGGACGAGGACGGTGGCGAGCTCGTTAGTGGTCCAGTACGTCCTGTTGAATATTGTATATTTTTCCCACCTGTTTACACCACGCAAGGAAACCTGACGTGGAAGTCAAGTGTGTAAATTTTATTAAAAAAAATCCCCACCTTCCGTATACGAAATATTGTTATGGCAGACTGAAAATGCCATCTGTTACAACGCAACACGACCCTTAGATCTGAATTTAGTGATCCAGGCCGATTTCCGGGTCCGTCACAATGGTGTCGTCCCCGTCCATTTTCCACCCTTTGACCTTCCCTGCTTCTTCCTTGGAGGAATTCTAGTATAAAACAATGAAGGATCAGTCTCCCGAAATCTTACCTCCCATCATTAGCCCCATGGCCGATAACATTACCTAGTCTGTACCCTCCCTCCCTCCAGTCCCGCCATGCTGACCTCTTCTCCTCCTCTAGCTCGTCCACCCCTGTCAACGCCTACATACCCCCCGCCAGCTATTACCCCCAGTCTCATGCCGGTGGTCATGTTCATGTAGTGGCACCCCAACCTCGCAATGAGCCCCAGCAGAGGAAGCGCCCAAAATATACCAGAAGCAAGACGGGCTGTCTCACTTGTCGCGTCAAAAAGATCAAGGTGAGCACGCACGCGCTCCTACCAACCCAGCCTGGACACCGTTCCATTAGTGCGACGAGACCAAGCCCATCTGCATGCGCTGTACCCATGGTCAACGAGACGTAAGTACCCATGCCCATGTTCGGCACCCGCTCACGGTGCACCCTGTCCAGTGCACTTGGCCCGAGGGCGTGCCCACCCGGAAGAAGGCCACCCCGCGCAAGGAGAGTGTCGATGGCCGGCCTTCGACAGCAGAGTCTTCTGGCATATCTGAGACGTCCACCCCTCCAACTCGCGACAGCACCCCACCACGGCGACCTCAAGGTGATTACAACCTGCCCCCTATGGTAGCGCGTCGTCACAGGTACCTATAGGTCTCATTGTCAGCCGCATCTATTCAATGTGTTTTACAGCGAGCCGTTTGTGCCACCATTGGCCCCAGAACCCGAACTCCCCCGTCGACAGATGTAAGTACTTTTCTTGTTTAAAATCTCGTCTAGGGTCTCATAGTTGATAGTGCTCCACACCCGCACCCTTATCAACTTCCTTCTCAAACCAACGTTTTGTCCATGATACCCGAAATGCCTGCATACCAGTCGACCCGCTACGATTCTGCTTATGGCAGTGCTATGTCCATGCACACAGGCACACATCGTCTTCCGGTCCATTCGCACCCGTCGAGCCATCCACTTCAAATGCGCCCAATGGCACAGCAACACCAGCCACAGCCAACCCAGCACTGGGCGCATCCCCAGATGCTTCCCCCGCTAAATCCCATGGAATCCTTTGTAAGTGCTTGTTCCACATTTTTAATTATTCAGTCGGCGCTCAATATTATTCAGTTTCACTCCCCACAGGAAAGGAACATGGTGGGACATTCGTCTAATGATCACCACCCTAGATACCAATGATAATGATGATTCCGTCTGTTTTTTTTCTTTCAAGATACCGTTATTGTGATAGATCCTTAGCATCATGGCTATTTCTTCTGAGAATCCCATAGTCGCTACTAATCTCTCACTTGTGCTGCAACGGCCGCGAGGAACAGATATGTCGGTTGAGGCTTTGCGTAACGCCCTTTTGGGAGTGGCGGTGATTTGTCAGTCATTAATCGTTCATGTCGCAATCAAGTGCGGAACAAACTGCAAATATGCTCAGACTTGTTCTCACCTCTCGAATGAGGTCCAAGCAGCTACTTGCGAGGTGCTGAATAACTGCACAAGGAAATCAAAGCGATGTGTCGTTAGCAGCGTGCATGTCTATTTGGCTGATAGACGTGAGTCCCGAGAATCAAACTATGAGCCACTCCATCGCTAATGACCGGGTAGATATCCTCGGGTGACCAGGATTAGGTGAGGAGCATGGATTTAACAACGTCCCTACTCAATATCCGAGGAACACCGTCAGCACTGCTCTCGCGTGGGTCTCATTTTCAGACGGGACAACGGACGAGAAGATCGAGAAGCGTCTACCGCTGGAGATCCTCGCGGTATACGACATCGCAGGTGGTGATTGTCACTGTTTTGTGATCGGTTCATCTCGGTGGTCAATGAAGGGTGCATGCCTTCCAGAAAGGAGCCCGACTGTTCTGTCGGGATTCAGTAATTGGTGGTAAGACACGAACTCCGCACCCTGGAGATCGAGGTAATTAATGATCCCTGTAGGCTGGACAATGGTGAGGAGCGATTTCATATTTCGATCAAATATATATTCCGTGATTTCCCGCATGTTCAAACCTGTACTTGCACGAGTACGTCCATGATCAACTTCTGGGCTGGTGGGTGTCGACGATTTCATAGGTGGCCGGTTTCGTCTCACAGGCCCTTCAGGGTGGAATCAGAATAACGCAAGTCATAGAACCAGGGAGTGAGAGTTTCAAGCTCGGATACCACCTCCGAATGCCATGAATTGTGTGATTTGTTGGAGACTTGGGCAGATCCGCGCGATGACATTCCGCGACGTGCACATACAGGCAACCTTGTGTATCAGAAAGCTGCACAGGTGTGTATCGCTTCCTTTCGAATGGAACGTGATCGTATGGCCTTTCCCGTAGATTCTTCTCCTGCGTGACGTTCTTCAGGTTACTCCGACAAATCGATTAGTCTAGTCCTGCTGCGACACGATCCTGACCCTGTGTTTCGAGGGTACATCCAGCAGTATGAGAGTACGTTTTACATCTTAATGACGATAATGTTCTCTTCCTTCTCACACCGCCGTTTATTTACGCAGCTTGTTTGATACGGCTTGTCATACTGTCACGTATATGGTAGGAGTCGTGCTCCAGGCGGAGAATTATTCAAGTCATTCAGGTGTGTATTTGTGTGATCTACGCATGTAGTTACTCAGTATATACGGTATATCAGGGTTCATTGAACGCACGCTCATGGAGTCTCGCTTATGATATAAACCGACTGCTGTATTACTACTAGGCTGTTATGAAATTCAAACTTTGGAGTAAGTTGTTGTCCGGGTGTGATCGTACCTCGTTAGGTTGACGGCTGGTGTTCACGTGTCCCCCCCATCATGCAGGTCTCGAAACGGTTGGATCAAGGATTGCCAGGTGCTGACTGGCGCTCGGTAGTGAAAGATTTGCTTCAAGCTGAACATCCTGATGGCCCTATGACCGAGTACAACTTTTGTCTGGGACCTCGTTGCGACGTGTGTGTATGTGTATGTAATCTCATCGTTGGTAGGTGCCAGCAGTAAGTGGTGAGGCTCCGCGCCAGCCTGCTGGCGGCTTGGGAAAAGCTATCGAATAAGATCGTATTCTCAAACCTGGCCGCTGGTGCCTGGCCAACGAGGCAGTTTTTCTTGTTCGGTCAAACTGATCCGGGCCTATTGATGACTAAATTATAGTTTAGACGGTCACCCAAGCACGGAGGTGGAACTAGTAGGGCAAATTGGTGAGCATAAAATAAAATAAAATAAAGTATATACAAGCTTTGGGGAGCTGCGAACCTGAATGGCCATTCTCGGAATCCAAACCCTTGCACGATGTGCGGTTTTGTACGCAATCAGATCCTCTTGGGAGGTTCGCGTTATGCTGACGTGTTTGTACAGAGGGTCCGTGAATGGATGCCAGCAATCCATTACGGCGCTCCAAGCCAACCCATTCAGGTTTGTGTGTCGGTATCTCCGCCCTAAATCTACGGCGACATGAGCCAGCACCAAGTAGTCCATGGTGGCATGTTCTTCGACCAAACCTAACAGTTGGAGTAAATCAGTGCTGCTGAGGTGATGGCGAATTATGTTATTACCTGGTTAAGGCATCGCGATCTACTACCGGTGCTCCCCGATGCGCCGTTATTGGCTAGTAAGTAAACAACCTCTTGCTTCCCGTCTCGTGGCATAGCCCCACCCTGTTCTGATGCGGTACCCACTCAATTGTATATTGCAGTGGCGTACATAAATAGATCTCCTCCCTACTGGCAGACATATTGGATACTAGGGCTTCTCGACATTTTGACAGTGGCGTCGTTCAGCGACGCACCTGATCAACAATCTCAATCATGTCAATAGGTCGTCGGAATTTGTTTACAGGTCCGTTTTGTTGTCAAACATGATTGAACTACCTCGGAGATTGTATTCGGATAGGGTTTACGCCGCAGAGGCTGAGTTCAGGTGACCTTTTATCTCCAAATAGGATGTCATCATGATACCCCCCGTCCGCCCTCTGTGTGTGCGTGATTTATTTTATTGGACTGTGTTCACGACGTAAAAGATGCGCACGGGTGCTATCGGATACAGAGAACGGGCTAGCTTACATGTGGATGTAGACCACCAATAGAGAATAAGCCGGAAACCATATCTTGCGGGCATCAACGAAAACAGGCGTATAGTTAAACAAGTACCGTGCCTAAAGAACGATTTTGATCGAAATGATCAAACACTGCCTAATT